>OZ023262.1:100606263-101203763 GCA_964006375.1 Tillus elongatus | reverse complement strand
GGAGAGCCGATTGCTAAGCGAGCCCGATTCCACAATTCACCGAGCGGTAAGAATACCTGTAAAAATACTTGAACAAAATTTTTATTCTCTTTGTTGTTTCAGACACGATATCGACTAACAGACCAGCACAACAGCGGGGTGCACAAGCAACATCAACGTTTACGAATCCGATGCAGAGTCAGACCTCATCGACATCAACCGCTGCTGATACATCTCCAACAGCCGGTTCGCAACAGACAGGTGCACAATCGGCTTCACCGTCCACCGATCCGATGCAGCAATCAGCATCAACTGCTGCTGCTGATATGCCTTCGCTCGCAACATCAAGAGTTTCGCAGCGGCCTGGTACACATTCGACATCAACGTTTATTGATCCAAGGCAGAATCAGCTACCATCAACATCGACCGCGACTGACACACATTCACATGCAATACCTTCAGCATTAGACTTCGGAGTTGGTGTTCCACAACATTCAACACTAGATGGTAGGAGCGATGTTCCATCTCATGCTTCGGATCAATCATCATCATCTGGAAACCAAACTCCGAACCCAGGTATCAAATATTGTATTCCTTGCGATCGAGCTGTTCCATATAACTCTTATTCAGCTCACATTAGATCACTTAAACATAGATCACACTTTTGGAAACCTTTAAGTAATGACATTAAAATTTGCAGAAGCGCCTTTAAAACGCGCATTTGTAGCTATCAAGTGACGTCTGAATATGCGGGGTTATCTATTCGAGATTATTTAAATAGTGTTAGAAACAAAATTGTAGAATTATTAAAAATTGAACTGGTGAAGCACACTTCATTTAAATGTAATATGGAACTCTTCGCTTTGTATTACCTTCCTTCTAAGGTTATTAGAGAAATAAAATCACATAATACTGCAAATAAAATTGTAAGTCGTTCAACAAACTTGAATGAAATTTTTGATTTATATGTTGAAGAAATTGATCGGAAAGCTTCTGACTTTGCCGAGAAAGACTCGGGGTGGGCGCTTGAAAAAATTTTATATTTAGAAGTTAATATTTGCAAATTTAACCCTTTAAGAGCTTCATCATACTTACCATTGCCAAAAGAGGTTTCAAAGAAGAAGGCAGTAATTAATATTAAGAATAATGATGAATGTTGCTTTGCGTGGGCAATAGTGGCAGCTCTCATTGAACCTATTGGTTCTTGCACTTCTACAAATTCTTATCCTCACTTTTTAAATGTTCCAAACCTACATTTCGAAGACTTGCAATTTCCAGTTTCTGTAGAATCTATCAAAGACTTTGAAAAGAAAAATAATATTTCTATTAATGTTTATGGCTTAGAGAGGCTTTTTCTAAACGGTAAATGGACTCATCAAGTCATCGGACCGTTACATTATACGGCAAATAAGCTACCCGTTCATATTAACTTGCTGCTCATTGATGACTCTGCGGGCAAATATCATTATTGTTATATAAAAAATTTCTCAAGGCTAGTTTCTTCACAAATATCAAAAAATACAGCTGTCAAACATTTTTGTGATGGATGCTTGCAATACTTTTCCTCTGAAGAAAAGCTTTCAACACACATGTCTCACGACTGCAACTTTATCGTTACAAAATTGCCAGAGAAAATTACTAAAAAGGATAGATTAGGTCAAACGGTCATGGAAAATGTGCTAAAATTTGAAAACTTCCAAAAGCAAATTCGAGCACCTTTCTGCATATATGCAGACTTTGAATGTATCCTTAGCCCGGTTGAAAACAAACCGTCAGGTGATGACAAAACGACTATAAAGAAATATGAACATAAGCCTTGCTCTTTCGCATATTACGTTAAGTGTTCATTCGATGATTCCGAATCAAAGCTCATTCTATACAGAAACGAAGATGCTGCTGAGGTGTTTATTTCCAAACTCGAGGAACACTTAAAACTATTATATGACAAGTATTTGAAAATAATTGTTCCAATAAAAATGTCGCAGCAAGATAGTTTAAATTTTCAAACTGCCACATCATGCCACATCTGTGAAAAATCGTTCGATCCTGCCGACACTAAAGTGAAGGATCATTGTCATTTGACGGGCCGCTTTAGAGGTGCTGCACATAACAACTGCAATCTTCTTTATAAAACACAACTGAAAATTCCAATTTTTTTCCACAATTTGAAAAATTATGATGCTCATCTCTTTATAAGAACTTTAGCTAAAAAGTGTGAAGAATTGACAGTAATTCCGCAAACATATGAAAAATATGTTTCTTTTTCAAAATTTCTACCTGTTGACAATTACAAAAACAAACAAGGCGACATTAAAACTATAAATCTGCAAATGACATTCCTGGACTCGTACCACTTTCTGACGTCTTCTCTTGACGAGCTTTCAACACTTTTAGATGATACTCAGTGTCGCGAGGTGCGAAGCATTTTTCCAGACAATGACAAATTTTTATGTGTGAGACGAAAAGGTATTTATCCTTATACCTATGTTACGGATTTTTCTAAATTTGATGAACAAGTTCTGCCCGATAAAGAATGTTTCTATGATGAAATACGGGATGAATCTGTTTCGGATGAAGAGTATTCCAGAGCCGCTAATGTTTGGAATTTATTCCAATGTAAAACATTTGGAGACTACTCAGATTTGTATTTAACTGCTGATGTTTTATTATTGGCAGATGTTTTTGAAAATTATAGAGATTTGTGTCTGAAGACCTACAAGCTTGATCCGGCACATTATTATACGGCTCCAGGCTTAAGTTGGGACGCCATGTTGCGATATACAAAGATCGAATTGGAAACGCTCACCGACATCGATATGATCCACTTTTTCAAACGGGGCATACGTGGAGGAGTAAGCACATGTGTCAGTAGAAGAGCCATAGCGAACAATAAGCTCCTTCCCAACTATGACGCGTCAAAAGAATCATCATATCTTGTATACTTTGACGCCACTAACTTATACGGCTATAGTATGCAACAATATCTTCCAATTGCAAATTTTGAATGGTTAAGAAAACAAGAAATTGAACGCTTGCAAAAGTCTGTTTTCGATTTATCTGATACATCATCGACAGGATATGTTTTTGAAGTTGACTTGACTATTCCCAAACACCTTCACGATCACTTCAACGATTTACCTTTCTGCCCAGAAAATTATACACCTCCTGGCAGTAAAAGTGAGAAATTAATACCAAACTTGGAAGATAAAAAACGGTACATAATTCACTATCGAGCTCTGAAACAATGCCTTGGAAATGGTTTAAAACTCACTCGAATTCACAGAGCGCTCAAATTTTCACAGTCACCTTTTTTGAAACCTTATATAGAACTCAATACTAATCTGAGAAATTCTGCCAGAAATAGTTTCGAGAAGGACAGCTTTAAGAAAATGATAAATTGTATATATGGTAAAACAATAGAAAATGTGGAAAAAAGAGTTGATATAAAACTTGCTACACAATTTAGTAAAAACCGTCAAAAAAGAGGCGCTGAAAATTACATTAGCAAACCAAATTTCAAAGAGTTTAAAATTTTCAGTGAAAATTTAGTGGCTATTGAGATGAAAAGAAGTCTCATACATTATAATTAGCCAATATATGTCGGATTCTCAATACTGGACATCTCAAAAACAGTCATTTACAACTTTTTTTACAATTTTCTTAAACCTCTCTATAAAGATAATGTAACCTTGCTATACACGGACACAGATTCGTTAATAATACATGTGAAAACTGAAAATGTTTATGAAGATATGAAAAAACATATTAGCGAGTTTGACACTTCAAATTATCCTCATATAAATATGCATGATATGCCAGTAACGGATTCTATTATTGGCAAAATGAAAGATGAATATAAAGGAAAACCGTTGATGGAATATTACGGCACTGGCTCAAAAGCGTATTGCATAAAATCCATTCATGATGTTTGTAAGAAAGCTAAAGGAGTTAGTAAATATAGCATTGCAAAACAATTAGATTTGGTGCATTATAAAGAAATAATAGAGGAGGATCGCCGCCAGGTCTACTGCAACATGTACGTTTTCAAATCGGAATGTCACAGAATATTTACAAACTATTTGCGTAAAATTGCATTGTCCAATACCGATGATAAGAGATACTTCCTCCCTTCATCGTTTCACAGTTTAGCCTGGGGTCACAAAGACATACCTTCGATTTCAAATCCCTCTGACGAAGAGCCTCTAGATATGCTCATACGTTTATTGAATGAATGTCAGAACGAGGAATCCTAGGGGGGGTTATAACTCTGCATTCTTATAAAAAAGACTTACTTTCAAAGATGTCTTAGTTTAATTTCAAATATGAGTGAAAACGCATACTTTACTTTATTTTTGCGTCTGTGTAGTGCTACACGCAAAATTCTAAAAAAAGATTTGAGAAAAATTTTAAAGAATTGTGTAACTGAAAATGATATTAGATTCTTAAGAACCATTTTAGATACACTTGTTGTACCTGATGAAACTTTTCTGTGGGTTGCACACTCCGACAAATGTGTCGCGGAGACAGTATCATTGATAATCGAGAAGAAGCTGTTACTTGACAAACTGATTGCAGACACTTTGAAAGCGCTTACAGATAATAATTTGGAATCTGTAACTCCGGACGAGCTTATTGACTTTTGTAAGGAATCTGACATTGACACCACAGTGTATGAAAAGCATTATTCGATAACACTGCTCAGCCAAAACCGCTGTGAAGACATGAACAAGAAATACCCTGTTGAAAATCTTTCCAATTTTTATAATAATACTGAAGAACTGCTCGATGAGTCCATTTGTGAGACTGCATATTTTGCGGACATTAACCTATTAAATTCCATCTTAAAATCCGCAAGCCATCACGGCGTAAGTTTTATTTTCGATCCGAAACGCAATCAGCGACATAACGAAGTTTTAAAATGGCTCCAGAAAAATATAGATAAAGCCTCTCTCAATGAGAACGTTGGGTGGAAGTATGGCCCATGCTGCGGTAAATGGCCATCTACAAAATCTGAAGATTATGTTCAATCATTGAAATGTTTGTACAATTTTTTGTCAAAGTAATTTATAAATTTAGTATAACATGGTGACTGCAAATAACTGAATACTTTTATTGTTAACAACTTAGCTGTAGTGGTACATTATTAAGAATTCCTTTAAGTTAGGGGGAGGGGGTGTAAAATAACATCTGCAATGTAGTGTGAGGAGGTGAAACGCAGTATAAAGCTCTGCGTTTAAAATTGCTGTCATCAGTGCACATTTAACTTTTGACAATGAATACCTGCAGTGTTTCAAATACAATTAAAAATTCCGCTCTTGGTACTTCCAAAAGACAGTGTTCAGAAAGCAAAATCCAGAAAAACATTTTGACTACAATTTGTGAAAAGCGATACCATATTAACCCTTCGAAATCTAAATATGTGTGTGTTGGTTTAGCATGACTTCAGTTTTCAACCATTTATTGGAATACAAGGTCTTAAAGGTGATTCAGTAATTTTCAATGAAGAGGAGTGGATAGAGTTTCGGGGTTGTGAAGGACTCATTATGAATTATTTCTATTCAAATAATCAGGATGAGTTTTGTCAACGACAAAATTCTGCAATCAACATAACATTTGAATGGTTTAAAGATATTAAAATTGTAAAAATAGAAGATAAGTGCGGTGGGTGTGTATATCTGGGGATTGAATCTGTTTGCAAGTTATTTGAACTAGCAAATCTCATCGCATACAAAATTGATATGCTGAAGAAACAAGATTTTTCCAATTATTTTGAATCTTTAGTCTTCAATGTGCATTCGGGGCACGTCGACATTGCTAATTTCATTCTGAATAAAGTCTCAACAACTCCGAATTCAGAAAACGTTTGCGCTGTGATGGAGCTTATTCAACAATATCCGAATTTAAAAGAGTTCAACCGATATCCACAACAGAATTTTTACAATCAACGTTCTCTTTTCAACTAGTTGTAGATGTTGTTTTGCATAAAGTGTTAATCTATGATTGTCTAGTAATGTTTAAAAAATATGTAACGCATTCAATTATTTGATTGTGCATTTTCATCTTTCGTCGAATAGCTTTATATTTGTAAACTATTATAATATTTAAAAAAAATGTATAACCACATATTTAATGTTAAATCGTAAACATTTGACTGTGCATTATTCACTTCACATGTTACTATTGCCACATTTAAAAATCCCAACTTAATTATGTATCGTTTACATTTACCTTGTTAATAAATATGTTAAAAAAAAAATTACAGTTTTTTATTAATTAACTTACCTCCATCGCTCATTCTCTGCAACACAATTTTAGGAATAAAAAAGATATATATTCTGTTATAGTTTTTATTGAAGAAAAAACATTACATCAAAAATAATATAATTTTATACAATGTGATTTTTAGGAATCCATGAATTGTGCGATTTGTCGAGACCCAACCATTTCACAAATACAGTATGACCTTTTCTCCTGATAATTTTTTCAATCAAATGTATGTCAGGGTATTTTACTTTCTGTAGTTCCTCTTCATAAAATCCTCCTTTTATGGACTGCTGTTTTTCATCTTCGAGGTAGTACATGCGAGGGTTAGTTTGTTTAATCTGCATAATGTGGAAAATTTCATTCGACCAATTCGGTGTATAACCTTTGACAAAAATTTCTCGATGTTTGCTGATGCGGACATAGTCGCCAACATGAAATTTCTGCTTCCTCGGATCAACGGTCTTCATATGACTAAAAGCTGATTTTAAAATAGCTTTTTCATGCTTCTTTAGCACAGAAGCAGGTTTCATTCCAGTGGTTCTATGCACCCGGTTGTTATATTGCGAAACAATTTTGGGAAGTAAATCTAGCCACTTATAGTTTCCTTGCATGCTGAATTCTTTCCACATCATCGTTTTTAATGTTCTATTAACTCGTTCACATATGCTAGCTTTCAGATTTGAATAGGTATTGTAATGATTGATTTTGAATTCGTTCATTAGAGCCTTGAATTCTGAATTCATATACTCCTTCCCGAGGTCTGTCTGCAAATTTTTGGGTGCATTTTTTAGCGATTGTAGAATTTTCTTCATAACTTTTGATACTTCTTTAGCTGTTTTACGTTTTAAAGGTTCCGCCCAGACAAACTTTGAAAAAGCATTGATCACTACTAAAATATATTTATATCCACGATTTAATTTCGAATAAGGAAGCATTTCCACCAGATCAGCTTGAAACAGGTCATTCAACCCCTTCACTAATACTCCTCTTCTTCTATAATTTCTCCTTGCCGGTTTGTGAAGTTCTGTCACCACCCATTCCTTGACAGTTTTAGGGGACATCTTAATGTTATTTCTAAGAAAAATTCAACTCTACTGCTCGTCAAAATGTATTCGAAATATATATCATCACCCGGTTTAACCTTCACACCAACTAAATTATCTGGTGACGTTTCTTTTTCATTAAAAAAGATGATCACATCAGATTTAGGATTTCCAACAACCTCATCTATTTCTGCATCGAATTCAAAAATATAGTTGTGGGAAATATGATCGATCAGGAAGATTCTGCGGGGAACGCTTTGGGATTTCCCTCCACGGCTAGATATGATGAGTGTTTGCCACAGCTTTTTCCTTATCATCTTAACATCATCATCAATTTGTCTACCAAACTTATCCAAAGCCATATTTAGATCAATTGAGTTTGACAGCGCTTGCTTTTATATGTCGGTGATGAAGTTAAGTTATCTTCTATTTATAATTACATTCATGCGATCAACTCCCTGACACTTTTGAGAGGACATCTTAAAGTTATTTCAATATGAAAAAGCACAGTTGCAGTATTTTTCACATACGTAAAATGCATGCTGTCACCAGACTTTATTTTCGTGCCACCCAAGTCATCTGCAGATGTTTGTTCTCCATTAAAAAATATTGTCACTTCAGATGCAGGTCTGATATTAAGTTTATCTATTTCCGCATCAAACCTAAAGATTTTTGTATGTGTTAAATTGGGTGCTAGAAAGATTCTGTTATGAAATGATTTTTTGCCAAAATATGTTAATATTATTGTTTGTGACAGTTTTTTCTTTAACTTATCCACATCCTTATTAATTTTTCTTCCGAACTTATCCAAAGTCATAGTCACACTGGTAATGCACAATTTAAATGATGTTTATTTATATGATTATATCTTTTTCCCGCAACTCTTCAATTATTGAAATAATCTCATTATCATTGCCGTTATTGCCAGCATTCCTAGATGCAAGAAGGAGTCTCAATCTATCAACTAACTCGTTAGGATCATCCCAGTAAAGATAGTTCGTTGACTTCTTATTCCACGTCATAAGTCCTTGTCCCGTGTGCATTCTTGTAGGAAACGTAAAAGTAGGTTGTGAACCAGAGCGAGGGCGTTTCACATTTGGTTGAATTACAGTCCTATACTTTCTGGATTTATTTCCGGCAATTTGTTCATTGGGATTATAGTTCCTGCGATTTGCATTGGTTCGCTTTAGAATGTCATTATAGTCGTACGAATCTTTATCAGTATATCCAATGGGTTCTTTCTTAAACAGCAGTTCATATAGACCGGGGCTACCTTTATATTTGACTCCCTTAATAACGATATCATCCTTATCAAAATTAACTTCAGAGTCGCCGATGTGAAATTTGTCTGTCATTAAGTTATGTCTTATTCCGTATTTATGATCGAAACGATCATTAGTGTCTCTTATCATCTCTTCAACATATTGCCTAGGTAGTGTTGAATATTGTTGTAAATAGACAATAAAGGATGGATCATTTACCATTCTGTCAATATCTGCTCTTGTACTTTCAAGAATATTTGCTGAGGTGTCAGAAATTTCAGGTTGTGCAGAAAACACTTCTTCATAATTCGAAAATTCGGGTGGAAATAAGCGTTGAGGTTGTTGTGCTGGAGCGGCGTTTGTAGGTGTAGACATTTTTTGTTTTTCCTCTTTAGGCTCAACTTTTGGAATGATCTTTTCCGTTTTTATATCAGAAATTAGTTTTTTAAGAGGTTCGGAGATGGGTTTCAACTCCTCTTCTCTTTTAAGTGAAGATTCCAAAATATCAGCTTTTAAACTTTGCAATTTCCGTTTCAAAGCTTTTCTCGTTTTTAGAAGTTCTCGGGTAACGTTTTCACTCATCTTGGTCACTTGTTTGAGATATACTGATGAACTGAAATCTTGTTTAATCTATATATAAATAAATGTCAAAACCTTTCCTATATCTGCCGCAATGGATCGGAAATTCCTTATTTATAACCAAAAAACCAAACAACTCGTTCCAACAGTAAGAACACAAATCCTTAAATTTCTGAAACGGCATGTCAACATTAACGTGATCGTCATATACATGTTTCAAATTAGTGTTATCTTGTTTGAATATGATTAACAAATTTGCATTATCTCGAATCAGCTGTTTCGGTATTGAAGAATAAGTCTGACACAAATAAAAGCAATCAGCTTTATTGTGGCGCCCGAAACAAAAATAGTCCCTGATAATGCTTTGATTACAACAAACTATATCATCGAATATAACTACTGAGTTCGGTTTAATCTGATCAGGGGTGAATATCTGATTTCCGTCATCGTATTCAGAATAGCCGATTTCTTTCATAGGTTGCAAAAGTGATCTGAGATATTGATATTTTGGTTGGTTCAAGGATTTAGAATACACATATATATTTTCAAATCTAAGACCGTTTGCATGTTCTAAAAGTGAAACCATAACATTTGTTTTTCCACAACCAGATGCACCTACTAAAATGCCTCTCTTAATATCATTTCCTAATAACGTGCCATGTCTATTACACTTTTCACTTCCAAAGGTGCTGTCATGGTTTTTGATGGGTAATTGCAACTTTTGCTGTTCCGCTCTCATGTTACAGTATGCAACGCCCAAATGGGAGAAGCGACTTATATAGCAAGTGTGGACACCGCTGAAAAGTGGTTGTAAACGAAATGAAAACAGCCATAGAGCTAAATGTTGCATTGTTGATTTTAGGAGAATCGAAAGTATATATACTGGTAACCTACCTGCGAAATTTGTCACAATTACTGCGTCTTCCAACACTACAAGATGAGAGTGAATCCATCATCTGTTAAACTAAAGCGACTGTTAGCAGCAGGGTTGCGCAAAATGAGGAATTCACTTAAAAAGGGTAGCGGTTTGACGAAAAAGAGGAAGACGAATTCAAAAACAAGACGATCTAAAAAAAGCAGAATCATAAGATCGCCTAAGATTGGCGGTTTTTTACCAATGTTATTACCTGTTTTGGGAGCATTAGGTGCTTTAGCCGGAGGCGGGGCGAGTATAGCCAAGACAGTAATAGATGCGAAGAATGCGGCTAAAGCTTTGCGAGAAACGAATAGACATAATAAAGCTATGGAAAACAAAGGGTCGGGTTTATTTTTAAAACCGTATCAAAAAAACTACCGATAACAATTCCAAATCGAGCGTTGACCAACGTCGATATTCTTAAATATGCAAATCAATTAAAAATAAAACATTTTAGGGGTGTTTACATGCGAGATTCTTTACCAAAAATAAATAAATATTCGGAGTGTGGAATTGTTAATCTAGACGCTAAAGCAAATGAAGGTACGCACTGGACAGCTTATATAAAACGAAATAAAAATGTCGATTACTTCGATAGTTATGGCAATTTGCGACCGCCGCAAGAACTAATTAATTATTTTTTAAGTGATGGAGTTGATAATATAATTACTTATAATTACTGGAGACAACAAAATGTTAAATCGTTCAACTGTGGGCACCTATGCTTACGATTTCTATATAATAAGCAAACATCCGTTTAATTTGTCACTCGCAACGATTGAATCATGTCTTACGCATTTGCGTTTTCGCAACCTCAATCAGTGTTAAGTTCAAATTTCAATCCCCCAATATTTCTTGATGAGAATTCAGAATATGTGATCGGTTTAACAAATTTTGAAACATTTAACGCCATCCCCAATATAGATGAAACAAATAATACCTTTTGTTATGGTGCACAGACTATAATTATTCCAACAGGTTCTTACGAAATAACAGATATACATCAATATTTGCAGAGTAAAATGGGAAAAGAAACATTGGAGCTCAATGCGAATAACAACACCCTTAAAACAACTTTAAAATGTAGTCAAAGTATCGACTTTTCAAAACCCAATTCCATCGGCAAACTTTTAGGCTTCAGTAATAAGGTCTTGAAAGCGAATGTTGTTCATGAATCGGAGAAGCCTGTGGAAATTATAAAAGTAAATGCTATATGCATTGATTGCAACATCTCTTCTGGCTCATATAATAACGGTAAACCGGTCCATACAATACATCAATTTTTTCCCACGGTACCGCCAGGGTATAAAATAGTAGAAACACCTCAGAATGTCATTTACTTTCCAGTCACCATAAAGACAATTACTAATATAACCATCAAGATTCTTGATCAAGACGGAAACCTAGTCCACTTTAGAGGTGAAACTGTCACAGTCAAAGTGCATTTGAAAAAAGTTAGCTAAATGGTTGTCCGCTATAATAATTCTCACACGAAATGTCAGGCGCTAGAGTATAAAAATAAGGATGCAAAAGCAAAAATCCATAGTATAAAAACGTCTAAGCAGCTGACAGCACGTAATCGCCGTTTTTTAAAATCGTTAGGTTTTCAACCGCAATGAATATTCTAGACGTCGCGCAAAAGGTGGTTGTTGACGATTCCGTGGTAGATTATCAACTACACACCTATCAATCATTTTCCTCTTCAAAATTTGAGCAGAACGATGAAATGCGAATATCGATACAAGAATTAGATGCATATACCCTTCCTTCTGACAGTTACCTATACATAGAAGGTAAATTAAGGAAAGATGATGGAACTGTAGGAAACACATTATTTTTTATTAACAATGCCATAGCACACCTGTTCAGGGAAATTCGCTATGAGTTAAACGGTGTTGTGGTCGATTCAGTGCGAAATGTAGGGCTCACTTCAACTATGAAAGGTTATGTGTCAGTAAATTCTAATGATGGTGCCAAGTTGCAAAATGCCGGATGGTTCCCCAAAAGCGAAGGAAGAGAACCTGAACGTCTAAAAATTGACAACAATGGACATTTCAACGTTTGTATTCCTCTTTCCCATTTAATGGGATTTTTTGAAGATTATCGCAAGATTATTATAAATATGAAACAAGAATTAGTTCTCATTAGAAGTACTGACGACCTAGACGCTGTCGTCTACATTGAAGATCCCACCAATGTAGCTCTAGTTGCAGATAAGCCAAAAATTCAGCTTGATAAAATATACTGGAATGTTCCTCATGTTACACCTTCCATTTCTCAACAACTGCACCTTTCTAAGCTGATTCAAAAAAACATTGACATTCCCCTCGCTTTTAGAAGTTGGGAACTAATAGAATTTCCAGCTTTACCTCAAACAACGCGACATACTTGGCCTGTGAAGACAAGCACAAAACTCGAATCGCCAAGTCACATAATTGCAGGTTTTCAAACAGCCAGGAAAGGAGATGTTAAAAAAGACATGGGAAAGTTTGATCATTGCAACCTGCGAAACTTTAGAGTTTTCCTAAATAGTGAAAGGTATCCTTATCATGATTTGAACTTAAATTTCGGTGAAAATAATTTCGCGTCACTTTATGACATGTATTCAAAATTTCAACAACCTTATTATGAAAAAGAAAACCAGCCTATTTTCACTCCCAATGAATTTAAAGAGATTGCTCCACTAGTGCATATAGACTGTTCCCGACAAAAAGATTCTCTCCAATCAGGGGCTGTTGTTGTTCGAATTGAATTTGAAACGAACACGGCCATTCCGAAAGATACTTCCGCTTACGCTTTGATTTGTCACAATAAATTGTTTCTCTACAACCCGCTGACAAAAATCGTAAAGCAAGTGTAGAGAAACTAAATTCGTTCCCTCTACGCATGAATTCTCCTGCAAGTGTAGAGTGTACTAACTCATTCTGCGCATGCCTTGGAGTAACTATTAAAGCAATTACATCCACATCTCTTTACTCATTTCAATTATGTCATTCACGTTTAAGGATGTCTTGAAGACTCACATAAAAAATTTAAAGAAACTAAAAAGTCAAATAGAATCCTATTGTGTGATGAGTAAGATTGCTAAGAACTTTTCTAAACTAAATTGTAAAAATGATATTAGTTCTTGATGTGCAAGGTTTCAAATTAGAAAATAATAAATTTCTTCCTAAAGAATTAGCAGCGTTTGATGGAAAAAGAATTTGTCACTACATATTCAAACCACCTTTCAGTATGGATTCCCTTCCACCGGACTTATCAAGACAAGTTAGATGGCTTATGAATTATCATCACTGCATCGATTGGAAAGCAGGTTTCACTCCAGTTCACAATTTTGGTGAAATTGTCAGCGCTCTCACAAGAAACGTTAATTATGTGTATGTCAAAGGAAAAGAAAAGGCTTCCTACATTAGAAAATATTCTGCCACACCAGTCCTAGAACTCGATGATCAACCAACTATACAACCATCGAAACCTTCTTGTTTCAATCACTTAAATAATATCTGCATTTGCTCACTTACAAATGTTTTTTACCTATATGAAAATTTTGTAATGAATTGTGTACAATAAAATAATAGTTAAAAATGTATTTATCTTTTATTTATTCCTATTCAAAAATAAAACAAATAAATTAGTTTGAAACTTTATTAAAATCAAACTATGACATCTTTCTAAAAAGTATAATAAAGTAAATTTAAAGCAAGTTAACAAAATAAAAATGATTAATAAGGGGGTAGAGCATAACTCTCTCGAAATAATAAATGATTGTAAAAACGTTCATAGAAAATCTTCTTTCTGTGTTCTACATCCAAAATTCTGTCGACAACGCTTTTGACTTGTTCAATTTTTCTTTGAAAACGACATCTGTCCGCATAGTCTTTCATCCAAGTTCCCTTTCTTGCATTAGTGTGTGCATATTTCCAACACGCCATGTAATGGATTTTGTTTTCAGCTTCATTAAATTTAACTTTCTTCATGATTAACTCTATCTACTTATATATATAATTTAATAGTTAGGTGTTTACACATTTACAACATTTCTCTCTCCATCCTCGTTAACAAAAACAACCAGCCTAGATTGTTCCAACACTTTTTTTTGATGCTCCCACTGTGCGTGCGATGACCTGAGATATGTTCTCAATGGCTCCGGAAAGTATTTCATAAATGGATAGAATTTGAAATCCAGTCTTGTGTCAATCAAATCAGCTATTAACTCACAATCACAACACTTCTCGTTCATGTACTCAATGGTTCGAGATAACACTCTTTTATATTGGGATATCAACGTCAACTCATCACCATTTAAGTTTTCTTTTTTCTGCAAGCGTTCTTGCTCACGATTCAGTTCGTGACAAAGATAACTTAGAGCTAATTTCAAATTCATTTTCGTTATTACTTACTTTACTATACTTTACTATACTTCTCAGAGAGATGTGCATCTAAAACAAACTTTGCAGATTATATACTACAACTCTCAAGGTTGGTCTGCGGTTCGAGTTCAAAACATTTTTGCGACCTTGATAGGAGTGTCGACCTTGAGAGGAGTGTTGACCTTGAGAGGAGTGTTGACCTTGAGAGGAGTGTTGACCTTGAGAGGAGTGTTGACCCTGAGAGGAGTAAGTGACCTTGGGAGGAGTAAGTGACCTTGGGAGGAGTGAGTGACCTTGGGAGGAGTGAGTGACCTCGAGAGGAGGAGGAGGAGTGCTGTAGAACCCACTATTATTACCTACTACACATATATATATATATATATATATATATATATATATATATATATATATATATATATATATATATATATATATATATATATATATATATATATATATATATATATATATATATATATATATATATATATATATATATATATATATATATATATATATATATATATATATATATATATATATATATATATATATATATATATATATATATATATATATCCAACCGATATAACAAAAAATAATGCACTGATTTGGACCAAATTTATGAATTACCCTTATTTTGCTAATTGCTTGGATGAGTTCGTTCATCAAATCCTAACGGGCAATTTTTCTTAATAAAAAATTAAAAAAATTCACAGCTTAAAAGAGCATAGACAGACGTGGTTGTGTACCAGTTTTCAAGTCGTTTGATCAAAGTAAGATAAAGTTATTCGAAATTAATTATAAAATAATCCTTGACATCACTTTAGATTCTGTAATCCAATAGCTACAATGGTGGACAAAGACAGATGACGTTATCTGTACTGCTATGCTATTTAAATAAATCGTAGATAAAAATCTAAACAATAAAAGTTGTGGCAAGATGTCAGACAGGAGATCTCTGTGAGAGATACGACACGGACGCCATCTCGGTGCAGGACCAGGTAGTATGTTGTCACGATAGCTCTAGTTTACACAAACTTTTATAGATAGAGCTGTGTACAATGTACAAGCAAGTACCAATTTTGTGAATTGTCAGCCTTGGATCATTTCTTTCCTAATACCGGGACAAAGTTTGCGTCCAAAAGCGCTAAATTTTAGCATGCGAATGTATACTAATAAATAAAAAATGTAACGATAAAAATTTAAGTGATTCAATTTGTTTAGAAGCAATCGAGAACGACGTTTCATTATGTATAAATATTAAGCTTCCCATTTTTTACGTTCACGGTATTTAAAATTAAAAGCCATCTATCTCTCTCCTAGTTTAATCTAACCACACGTAGGTATTTGTCACAGAGAGCGTGTACGTTATTTACGCATCGCCTAACATCGAAATAGACTCCACTGATGCTAAGTGCTAATACCTTATCGGGATCTTATAATATAAATCAACTAGGTACCTATATTCTAATACAAATAGTAGGTAAATAATAACCCAACTTTTAATTTTAACTTAACTTTATCAAAATGACTGTAGTAGTATATTATGATTGTCACATCCAATTGTCACATCCAATGAAACAAATATGAAAGTGATAGGTAAACTGCATGTAGATTGTAGATACTGTATGTATCACCTAGTAACTCTATACAGAATTCACTGGTAGGTATTACCGAAGTGAACCAAATTGATTTAAGAAGAAAATTACCTACCTCAAACTAAGACAGAAAGTACTTATAATATCTAGGTAGGTATTACAAAGTACATACATCCCTAGTTAAAATCATATAAACAGATTTTTAGGTTAAATTCTTTAAATTTAAATTTCAAAATTTTGTATTGTTTATATTTATTTCACTTTCAAAAAGTATCGATACAGCAATAGTAAATTAGTGTTGAAAAGAGTTCAAGTGCGTTATGATAGCGAATTTTCATTAAAATATTTCAAATGATGATAACCCAGTTTTCCATTAAACTAGAATCTTCAGTTTCGATACATAGTAAAACCAATATAAAAGCGGTGGGGATACTAAACTTAAAAATAACACGATCAGCTTCACAGATAATTACAAATCTGTTTAAAAAACTTTTTTTGTTATTTTGTTTGCAGATACTAGTTTGATTGAGTTGACTAAAACCGATCATAAAATAGAAACATTACTAAAATTTATATTATGGCCAGTGTCGAGATTATGTTCTGACAGATCGCAAGTTCTTTTTTTGTAAACGTATGTCACTTTTGTGCTGTGTTAACCTATCTTTAAGGACTATGCTTGTTTGGCCAATGTATCTTAAACTACAATTATTACATGGAATACAATACACCACTCCAGACACTTTGGAAATTTCATCCTTACTTTTGAGTTTACTGAAAATATTATTAATTGTGTTTGAATATCGAAACGTTATTTTAAAATTGGTTTCATCTTTAAATATAAACTTTATCCTATTGGAAATACTTTTAGTGTATGGGATTGATATGTAAAAAAAGTTAGATGTTTCCGAACTCGAAATTATATGGGTGTTATGTCTGTCAGATAAATTTGATACTATTTGTAGAGATTGTCTTGTATTGTAATGGTGTTTGTTTGAAAAATTGTATAAAAGTTTATTAAGTAGTTTGGGAGGATAGGAGTTGTTAACAAAAATATTAAAAAGTTTTCTTAAATTTTTTTCGTGGAAAGAAGGATGGCATATCTTTAATATTCTATTTTTTAAACCTAATAAAATGTTAATTTTAGTTTTAAATAAATGATCTGAATGAAAATTAATATATCTTTGAGAATTAGTTGGTTTTATATACCAATCTAAAATTATGTTGTTATCGTTTGTTCTAATTAATTTTGTATAACTAAAACTACCACCAAAGCATCAGAGAAAGGGTCTATTTGAAATGAAATTTCTGGAAACATTTTAGTAAAATGAAGAACAATGATGGCTGAAGCTGAAACTTAAGGGTTCGCAGAGCACTCTTCTTGCGACATTTTCTTTATATAATCCATATTTGTTTCAGGTTCTCTGCCTAAATATTGCCAATTTGAACGTTTCATATCGCGATATCGACCTTTTTTAAATGCCCATAACTTTTTTGTCTTTAAACTTACAGACATAAATTTTAGTAGATGGTTGACTTTTTATAATACAAACAGGAATACCAAATTTGGTGGCCCTTGCTTTGTTATTTCCGTAGATATAAATTTTTCCAAAAGAGAACACTTAATTTTCCGGAAAATCCTGAGCCAATTTTCCTGGCTAGTAGTAGTAGCAGTGGTGGGGAGGCCAACGCCAAGCAAGTAGGCCACCATAGGCTTATTTTGCCAACGCCAGCAACTCAGCAACCATGCTCTACTCCTCCTCGGTTTCGTCGCCAAACCGCCTCGACCTCGAGATGAAGGCCGTTACGGTCTTCAATTGGACGGTACTTACCTGATTCCTCTGCAGAGTCCTCGATCCGAACAATTCTGCTCGAAGACTCCCAAAAGCCTCGCATCGCACAGGTAGTGGTAGGACGTTTCCTCATCCTCGCCGCATTCCTGGCAAATGGGATACCTCTCTACGCCTATCAATGTGAGGTGTCTTCTAAGGGCGCAGTGGCCTGTGAGCACCCCAAGGTTGCGGCGAAGCGTAGGTCGACTCCTTCAGTGTAGCCAGACAGCTTTATCTCTGCCCGGCCCTCCACGAAGTCCCTCGCCTGCCTGCAGCCACCAACAGACCCCCAGTGCCTCTTCATTGCTTCCTCGGTCCACCTGTCTAAGGCCACGGAGACCGACCTCCTACTTATACCTATGGCCGGCTCCGGGTCACAGAACGGCCGCCGGGAACCAAGCCTTGCGAGATTATTCGCGACCCCATTCCCCGCCACACCACAGTGTCCCGGAACCCACACTAGTTGTACCTCGTTTGTCCTGGCTAACCCTCTGAGGGCGTCATCGCACTCCTGAACCAGTGTCGACCTGATTCTGGCCGCGCATTTCTCGGGACTCCTCTGCACATCCTGTATGTTGGCCACAGACAGGATAGTGTACACCTCTGTTTCAAATGCCGTGGTATATGCGCCAAGGGCACCCCCAGGCCCTCGATCTATATTCCCGCCCCAGAGGATTGCTGGTCCTCCAGCCTCATTTTCCCTCCACTGATCCCTACTGGGGATGCTAAGGGTGTATGGCCTAGTCAACCTACTATCATCCTCGGCACCCCGCACCTTTATGGCGGAAATCGGCATTTCGTTTCCTACCTCCTTGGCGACTCTTGCATGCCCTATTACTGCTCCCTCTCAGTTAATTATGTATTCTTATTACATTTCGATAGTTCGGTCCGTTTTCGAGAAAAATCGATTTAAAGAACATCATGTTTTGATAATGATACGAGAAATTATTTAATACACTTGGTTTATTTCGCTTTTAGTTTCTCATATTATTAAAATCTAATGCTCGCTAAATCAATTTTTCTCGAAAATGGATGGAAATACCGAGATTAAACAAGAATACAAAATTAATTGAAATATGATCAGTCTTTCAGGTTTTGAATTAAATTTATGTTAGACATACAGGGCGAAAAGTGGTTAACTGTAAATATCGAAACAAATAAAATTTCAAAACCCTGTATATCCGAAACTATCAACTTTCGGATAAGGCATATTTGCGCCAATTTCCCATTGTTAATGAATTACCCTGTATAGATTTATTCTAATGTAGGACTTTAACGTGGCGTAGAAAGCTACAAAAACTACAATATGCTGAAGGGTAACTTAATAAGTCTCGCCTTTCTCATGAAAAAATAATAAATTTTATTTGATATAATTTCAGCCGCTCGATATATCTCTGTCTGCAACTTGATACTCTGTGGTTAATTATCCTTACAATGAAATTCCATTATTCTGCGTCATTTATTATGGTTTCTTGCTCTTGTAACAATCATTGATGACTGATCTACATATATAAATGATCATTTTATCTCAACCATTAATCGTACACGTTGTCATACTTAATGTTCCATCCCCCGATCTACTCACTTATTTGGTGTGTGTTCTTTATAATTATTGGGTTGGTCTGTTAATTAAGCGTAGCAATACAAGTTACGTATTATTATCAATTTCACTTAACTGTTATTTATTATAATATAAGTATCTAGGCATATAAGACACGAAAGAAATAAGTTAACCACGAAAGCGCAGCTTGGGTTGTTTAACCTTTTTTTGTCTGCTAAGAAGGCACTATGCCTTTGTTTTGAAAACCAGGCTTTTAGTAAATTTTCTTACCTGACCTGACCTGACCCCAGAACACATATCCGGGCTAAGTTTCTATATATATATATATATATATATATATATATATATATATATATATATATATATATATATATATATATATATATATATATATATATATATAGGGTGTTACTTAATGATAGGGCGTAATTTCAAGGGCGCGTTCCTGAACCAAATGCAAGTAGAAAAGTTCATATGTGTCCTGAAGAGTCTGGGTTTCAAGATACAGGGTGTCAAAATTTCAAAAAGAAACTTTTTTTAAATTAATATCATAATGATCCTTTTGCCTATTTTGTTGAAATCTGGCAGGGTTATTCACTGTAATAAGACGCTAAGTTGGCACTAACTAAAAGATAATTATAAGTTCCAGTGGCGTCTCGGGGGGCAGTCTCACGAATAATATGGACTAAAAAAATGTACGCTACTAAGTTTTTTTTTAGTTTAATTTTTTCAGATTAAGCACCTAAAAATACAACTTTTTTGCTTAATAATATCTTTTCGTATATTACTTCCTTTTCGAGGAAAAAAATAAAACGACAATTGCATGTCGAAAAATTGTTAAAATAAAATCGAGTTAATTGTGATCGTTCAGAATATTTATTTCTAAGCCATTTTTTAAAATCTAACAAATGAAAAGTAATAACTATTTACAAAAAATGTTGGAAATGACTACCTCCCGCTTCTATGCAGGCTTGTGCTCTCATTCTCATTGAGCGACGAATTCTTTCGAAAATTCCATTAGTGTTACATTTGGTTTACATCCGTCAACAATTATATTCCTTAGTTGTTCTTCTGTCTCGATTGGTGTAACATAAACTAATGCTTTTAAGTGCCCCCACGATTAAAAATCTCGTCTGTTTAAATCAGGCGATCTAGGTGGCCAGAATTGTAGTCATCCACGACCTATCCAACGATTTTGTTAAGCTCCATTCAAATGCTAATGTGCTAAAGTGGGCAGGAGCATCATCATGCACGAACCAATGTTGTTGACGTAAATATAAAGGAACATCTTCAAGAAGCAGAGGCAAATCATTTTGCAGAAAATGACTGTAAGATTGTCCGTTAAGACGTCGTGGTAAAAAAATGGTCCAGTCAAATAGTCATCTATGATACCGATCCAAATTTTGACAGAAAATTGGTACTGAAAATGTGTCTGTAATAGCATGAAGATTTTCTTGGGCCCAGTTATGATTATTTCGAAAATAAATTATTGCATTCCTGGAAAAATGGGCTTTGCCTGAACTCTTTGTACGTGATAAGGATACAACAGGGAATCTCTTAAAATTTTCCATACCATTTTATAGCAAATATTTAATTACCTACCTATGTTTTTGGGTACTAGTTGCAGCATTCTCTTCGACCGCATGTAGGACAGCCTCATAAACTGCTAGACTTCGAAATGTACGAGGTCTTCCGTCAGAGGTATTGCGTTTAAAACTGCCAGATTCAGTCAGACGACGATGAATGTTTATGAATATTTGTCTACCTGGAAGGACACGAGCACGATACCTTTCTTGATAGAGCCGCCCGGCCTCCGTCGAATTACCATTGGCGAGACCATAAAGGAAATGCATTTGTGTCATCTCCAAATTAGAATAGTTATTTACCATTTATTTAATAACACAACTAACATTTTGACCAGAGGGAAAATAATAACAAACTGTCACAGAAAGTCAAAAACATTATGTTCATAATGACAAAACAACGTTTCCTAGCAACGATCACAATGAACTTGATTTTATTTTAACAATTTTTCGACATGCAATGAAGTCGTTTTTATTTTTTCTTGAAAAGGAAGTAATATACGAAAAGATATTAAGAGGAAAAAAAGTTGTATTTTTAGGTGCTTAACCTGAAAAAAAATATTTTTTTAAAACTCAGTAGCCTACATTTTTTTAGTCAATATTATTCGTGAGAGTGCCCCCCGAGACGCCACTGGAACTTATAATCATCTTTTAGTTAGTGCCAACTTAGTGTCTTATTACAATGAATAAACCTGCCAGATTTCAACAAAATGGGCAAAGGGATAATTTAGATATTAATAAATAAAACTTTTTTTTTAACTTTGACACCCTGTATCTTGAAACCCAGACTCTTCAGGGCACATATTTATGTGAACTTTTCTACTTGAATTTGGTTCAGGAACGCGCCCTTGAAATTACGCCTTATCTTTAAGTAACACCCTGTATATATATATATATATATATATATATATATATATATATATATATATATATATATATATATATATATATATTTGTTTATTTATTTATCTGCCACACTAATAACTCAAAAAAATGGGCCGGTTTTGATCAAATTTGGAGAGTACCTAAAAGAGGCTACTTAAAATTATATACATATAGGGTTTCATGACCTGCATCTTATAAAATTAGTGTGACAATCACAGGGTGGCGAATAAGCCATTGGTGATACAAATTTTCTTTGTTTCTTAATAAAACACCACTTATATTATTTAATTTTTGTATTTTCAATCAAATGATAATGCATATTTGTGAGATAAAAAATTACTATCGCTAATCGTTTTCATCATCATGAAAACAACGCATTTAGAGAGGTTATCGTTTAAATTACTCCTCGAAAAAATAAAAAAGTCATATACAGCATCCTTTCAAATAGCGGCTTAATTTGAAAACTTCAAACGCCCCTAACTCGTAATTTATATCTAATAAGTAATAACCGATCAGATTACGTAACTAGGTATTTGGCGATTTTTTAGTGAATTTTCATTTAAAAAAATCACTAATGGAGAGGTAACGATGATGAGCCTCGCAGAAAATGTTTTGAAATAAGCGCGAATTAGGGCCTTTAGAACCCATAAGGTCCAAGGTCCGTTCGAATTTTAATATGTTCATATATATATATATATATATATATATATATATATATATATATATATATATATATATATATATATATATATATATATATATATATATATATATATATACATATAGGTATCTGAGCGTTAACTCAAAAAATACGCAACTTATTTGAATTAAACTTGGCACAAGCCTTCATGTCGTTACAATCGCGGACGAGTTCGTCAATCAGCTATAACGGACATATTTTTCCCCAAAAAAAATATACAAAAGTATTTTTGAATACGCTATATTTTTGAAAGTACTAAAGTAACTGGAATGAGATTTTACATGTAGCTGGAAATGAATTGAATAGACCTCTGTTGTGAATCTTAAGCAATTTGCTACACAAATTTTTGATATTTTTTCCCAGATTAGAAATAAAATCTGAAAGACATGAATTAAAACAAATTAAGTGGTTAAAGTATGATGCCAGACATAGACCTGCTACTCGTAGATTGACACATATACCAAAGGCATACATCATCATGCAACGATAGCGAACTGTGGAGATCCCACCCTAATGACCGCCTTCGGGTATATACGAATGCGCGGATTTGTGGTGGAAAATAAGAAAGAACTGTACATTGCTTTTAAAATTGCAAACTAAAGAACAAGAACGTGTTTTATTCATCTACTATTGTTTGAGGTTAAGTAATAAATGATTGTCATCGAAATAGATCTAACAACTTGACATATATTATGCTTTTTGGAAACTACATTATAACAAATACTATATAATGACAATACAGGACACTCCGGCTGATTTCGTGTTTCAAGAATATCAGCGCCCCTAGCGGATAGTACTGATGTTACGTCGTTCGAGAACGTGTAACACTAGCAATTTCTGGTGTTTAACTGTGTATAATTAAGTTTGAGCTGTGTTTTTTTACAATGAATGTTAATGGTTGGGTGTGTGCAATCTATAATTGTTCGAATGATAACGTGCTAAATCTATCAAAGACATTTCATAGGTTTCCAAAGGATGGCGAAACGTGAATATGATTTGAAGCAGAAGACAAATTCAAATTCACTTTTATGCCAATATGTAGGAGTTCGCAGAAGATAATTTATTGTGTAATATTTACCATCATGTACATATTTATAGATAAAACGTTAAAATTCGCAACATTTACGCAAATAACATGAATCTAATACGGGCTATGGAAAGAAAATGTCTCAAGAAGAATGTTTTACAAACCCTGCAGTCTTAGATTCAAGCTTCATTGTCCTTCATTTTACTAAAATGTTTCCAGAAAATTCCTTTCAAATAGACCCTTCCTCTGATGCTTGGCTATAGAGTTTATCGTTTAATGGTATATAATTTTTGTCGAATTTTCGTAAAAAATCAATAAAGCTCAACATATCCGTTATTATACAAGATATGAAAAAATATTGTATACATTAATTATAGGCTGTCTTGAGCTACATCTTAAAAAATTATTTCTACAATCACAGGCTGGCTCATAAGTCGTTGGTGCTACAAATTTTTTTTTACTCGAAAACGTCTTATGTTTTTGTATTTTCCATTGAAATATAATGCATGTTTGTAAGTTAAAAATTTTTGATTAAATGCTTCATATTTGATAAGTTCAATTTGCTATTAACCTATAAGGTTGAAAGGTTGACCAAGAAACAGATTTTTTCGGTTACACTTTAAGTTTACTTTCGGAAATTTTTGTACGTTTTCAAACAATAAAGTTATTTTGATGAAACATGGCACATTGTTTTTACTATATATGTTACACTGGTAATCAAATTTGATGCCTGCTTTCTGGGAAAAAACACACATATTTGCTATTAAAAACATTTTTATGAAAATTCACTACCATAACGGACTTGCTGCGTCCCGAATTTCTATCATGGTTTGGCAGTTCTGTTTTGAGGTTAAATAGTAAATGATTGTATCGAAATCAAAGAATGAGAATATTTGCGTTAATATTCCTTGATTAATTGTTCAAATAGGTGAGTTATTCGAATAAGCTTTTGTAAAGTTAAAGAAATTTGTAATACTGGTTTCTTTTAAAGAGACTTACAGTACCTAGATTCGCCAAATTTTAATTTTCTAGTGTCATAGCAAATAGAGTTTGGGGATTGGTTTTTTTTCTCTCTTAAAAGGAGCCAAAGCACAAGACTTGAATAGTTTTTTTGACAATAGAAAGAGAATTTCTTCAAATGAGCTTGCATTAGCACCTCTAAACCCGATCTTCAACGTCTGTTTAAATTAAAAGTATGACTTTTAGTAACACGCCGTACTAATAGGGTGAAATTCTTATGAAAATTCACTATTATAACGCACTTGCTGCGTCCCGTTTTTTTTTTTTAGGCAAAGTGGAAATTTCTCATGGAGAAACAGGGTTGGTGGCCAGAAAATTATAGAAATGACAGTATGAACATTTCAGTTTTTCAGTTCGTCAAAAACTAACTACAAATTGATTGAAGTAATTGAACTTAACAGTTATGAATGATTTTAGTGAATTTTCGTAGAAAGAATTCACTAATAGGACATCACGACTTTTGAATTTGGAAAAATTGTCTTAAAATGAGAGAGAACTAGGCCCCCTAGAACAGATTTCCATACATACATACATACATACATATATATATATATATATATATATATATATATATATATATATATATATATATATATATATATACCGATAACTTAAAAAAGAACAGGCAGACTTATTTTGTGAGTACCTCACTTTTACACGTGGCCTGGTTGAGTTCGTTACTAAAGAAAATCGGACTATTTTTTTTCCTGGAAAATTTTAGGCTTCCTTCTGCAAAATGTGTATACCTCTGGAACTTGGTACACGGCTTTATACTATGGAATGTGAATTACGCACTAAAATTTAGATATATATTATGTATATAGGTAATTTGAATATTATCAATTTTTTTAGCCAATTTTCGTGTAAAATAAATGTAAATTATTTTTCTGTTTTTGGATAAATCATTTTTGGAAGATATTTGTCAAGTTGTGGTAATAATAAATGTATAAGGAATTATGGGTAAAAAAAATATTTCACATTTTCGTGAAAAATAATTGCTTAGCAAATTTTCGTAAAAAATTGTTCGTATAACATTACATTAACCATTTTTTTGTAAAGCAAATGGCAATTTTTCTTGAAGAAATTGTTCAAAGTTTTTCAGGCAATTTTTTTTAATTTTGTCAAAAAGCTTTTTGTGGATAATTATATCTTAGCAAGGATGTAAATATCTGGAAGCCGTTCGTTCTCCAGTAAAATTGGAACAGTTATTTTGATGAAATGAGGTACATTGTTTCTGCTATATATAGGTTATACCAAATTTCATGTCTTCATTTAAAAAAAGATATTTGCCATTAAAAACATTTTTATTACAATTCACTACCATAAAGCACTTTTTTTTAATATTATTGACTGCGGCATCTCAGGCCATTAGCGCATTCTTTCCCATCATTCAATATATTTTTAAATTTTCCAGACAGAGTCAACTTGGCTCGCCCGGGAATCGAACCCGGGACCTCTCGCTTAGCAGGCTGGCACCTAGCCACCTGCACCACGAGGGCGTCAAAAAGCACTTGCTGCGTCCATACTTTATTTAAACTGACTATGATTTGACTAACCAAGTAAGCGTCATTACAGGATGAAAAATTCTAAACGTTTGAAGACTACAAATATGTTTATTTTAGTGAATTTTCATAGAAAAAATTCGACTTTTGAATTTTGTAAACATTTTTTCAACTGACAGTGAACTAGGACCCCTAGATACCCGGGGTCAGTTTCAATTTATATATATATATATATATATATATATATATATATATATATATATATATATATATATATATATATATATATATATATATATATAGCACACCGATAACTCAAAAAATAATAGACCGATTTGGATCAACTTTGCCATGTACCTTCCTTTTGTGGCTTGGATAATTTTGTTAGCCAGGAAAATATGACTAGGTTGGGCTTTCTTTATAAAAAAAAATTATCTCAAAAAATAAAGAAGCTATGGTAACCAAATTTGGAAGGTAAGTTTATGATATAAAATGAAACTATGTGCCAAAATTTAGATTTCTATGTTGCAAAAAAAAGTTATAGAAAAATATTTGGTGCCAGATCATTTCTATGAAAATTCACTGCCATAACACACTTGCTGCGTCCAGACTTTTTTATATTCTGTGCTGGTACCGGGCTTTAGATCCTTAAGAGTGATTCAAACAAACAAAATTTCATTGCTGGTTTACCAGAAAGGCCCTCTATTCGAATTCCGTTAACTTTTTTACACGTTTTTGCCTGCATCTTTTGGTCGAACAATAAACTATGCATAGGCGGAGGTGGTGAACTCATACAACTGTTATTATTACTATATTTAGTGATAGTTTTGAAAGCGTTTAGCTGTCCTGGTTGTCTAACAGTTTTGATTAATTTTAGGTTCTTTTTATCTACGTTGTTAGTATTATCTAAATTATGTCGGGACACGTATAATACATTTATAGTACCGCATCTGTGTGTGCGATTACAGCATAGCCTCGAAAGCCATGTCCACTAGCCACAAAATGTTGCGTTAAACAGACGAGATGTAAGCAGAGTGTTAATTTACCGACTCAAACAGCAAGAAGGTAGCAGTTTATGCTTTACAAAATAAATATATATATATATATATATATATATATATATATATATATATATATATATATATATATATATGGGTTGTGCTAAGTGTGGTTTAAATTTAATTTCAGTACACCTCTCAGTTTGCCCGACGTATTTAAGATCACAACTTTCTTCATAAATCCCGAAATATAAGTGTACTATCATTGTCTTTAGGGTTCACTATCAAATTTTTAGAGTATTTTTGTCAAAAATGTTAGTTCCAAATTGACTTTCTTTAAAATGCTATCCAGATCTCTCGTGATCTGCAGTTCAAACGGTAGGTAAACAAAGCTTCTCTGGATTCTCTTTTCTAAAGGTCGTTGATATTTTGTTTGTTTTGTGTTTGTTTATTATGCACTAGGCAAGCAGTGTATCCGCTTTATTCATCCACGTTCCTAATATACCCTAATTCTTTGCTATATATATTTTAAATAGTTTAAAAATTTTGCTAGGTAACCCAAAAGACAAGGATAATACCACTAATATGTTGGGGATCTATGAAATAAATTGTAAACATTGTGATACAATACCATGTCCTTCTCGCTCCCCAGACGTGTCAGTAATCGAACATGTGTCTAATATGATTGGTAATCGACTGGGTAATTTAACCCTACAGCCAAAAGATCTAGTTGACCTTCGTCACCGTATTCAAGAAGCCTTATATAACATTCCTTAGAATACCATAAATCATTTAATTTCAAGCATGCCTCGGATGCATAAGAAACCGCGGCCGACCCACTCATTAATAAATAGTTTTGTCATCTTTTAATATTTTAATTTGTAAATGTAATATTTTCTAAGTTTGATTAAACAAACATTATGTATAAATTAAATTAAAATTGATCAACACTTACTGAATGTTCAGATTTTTTTAAAGTATATATATATATATATATATATATATATATATATATATATATATATATATATATATATATATATATATATATATATATATATATATATATATATATACATAATCCTATACCAAAGGTCAATAACTTTCTTTGTATTATTTCTTAGCAAAAGTGGTACAGGACGCTAAGATGGACAACTTGAAATTATTTAGAGTTATACAGGATGATTTGTAATTCATGGACGAATTAACCATGTGTTTTTTTAAGTGAAACCCCTGCATATTATTATATTTTCAGATTACTCACATCTTCCAGATTCCTCTGTTATAAGGTTCTACTACCTTGTACAGAATACCTAAGGAGACATGGATCGTTTTGTGTTAAAATCATACGTCGTTCGACGCTGTGCTTATGAATACAGATTATAGAAAAAAAATAGTTATTGGCTGTTAGAGTTTTGGAATGTGATTCAATATCATCCTCTGTATTATTCGTTTAATAGGTTGTGATTTGTCTACAGGGCGATTTAAAACTCGGGCATTTCTTTCTAAATCTAAATGAAACACACTGTATTTTATATCATAAGTACAATCCTCTTTCATTCTCCTTCACTTTTTGTTAAAGGGTCCCCCTATCTAAATTCAGTAATTGATGAGATATATGAAGACATTTATTGAAATTCAAATTGTCGAATAAATTTAATATCTCTACAGTAGGCGTTGAGTTTACAAATTATTGAATAATTTTTCTTCTTTTGTTTGGTGAGAGGTTACCAGATCAAATTGTTGCAGAGAATCAAACAAATTTATTTAACACGATTGTATCATTTTAAACATTTTACCATTATACATGTTTTAAAGTTATGAAATCTAGTAAAACGAAAGCCAAATAATAAAGCAATACGTCAATGCATCAAGTTTTCAAATTGACTCCTTCCAACATCAAAACAGTATTGTGTTCGATTCTTAAATGGCTGACTTATATTTCCAAGAATGTTAACATTGACACTTCGAAATGCCTCTCTAATCTTATTTTTCATGTGTTCTTTTGTCGCTGCGGGTTCTTTGTACACAGCGCATTTAATATAGCCCCACAAAAAGAAGCCCACTTTTGTCAAGTCAGGAGACTGACCTGGCGAATCCTAAAGTCCTCCTCTGCCTATCCATCTTCGTGGAAATATATTGTTTAAGTGGTCCCGAATAGGACGTGTATGATGCACATGCGCACCATCGTGAAAAGTCCACATGCCTTGCTGGATGTTGAGTAGAACTTCCAGAGTAATTGGTAAATGATTTTCAAGGAAACCTATCACTATTTTCTCTTACATGATCACCTACAATTATAATAATAATAATATAGATTTATTTTTCAAAATACAGTTCAATAACAATAACATACATAGATCTACTGAACATAATAAATCTTGGAAAGATCCACAAAAGTCAGAGACTTGTGCGTGGATAAATGTAAACCAAGCAAAGAATACAAAACCAAGTAATGAACACAAGAACACTCACACACACACACCCACAGGCGCAAAAACCAAAAATACCCACCAGCACAATCACACAAACACATTCTCTCACACATTTTCACATGTACAATGTACACTCTCACAAATGTATATAATAATAAAAAGTAAAAAGTGTGCATATTTAAAAATGATTACTGTGCGGTACAACATCGCAAAAGATATCATACGACATGTTCAACACCTATATGTGTACTAAACCATGAATGATGTGTCTAGATTTCGAAACCCATGCTTTCACCATCCTCACATAAGAACATAACGTTGATGCAGTTCTGATACTGAATGGAAGAGTATTATAATTTCTCGGTGCAATATAAGTATAACTACGCTGGCCCACAGTCTTAATTGCTCTGTTCGTTTGAGCGGCCGCTGCTGCGTTTAGCCTAGTTATGTACGAATGCTCTATTCTAGAGACGCGATCATACCTTCTTACGTACGTCAACACAGCCAATGAAAAAAGTTGCCTAATATCATTAGCTCCTGCTTCAGCGTACAACGATTCAGACGGGTAAGTGTAGCACTTATTATAAATTAGTTTCAGGAACCAACGTTGAATTATATCCAACCTTTTCAGGTGACAACTCAACGCAGCACCCCAAACAACAATCCCGTATGTAAGAAGGGGTTCAACCAATGCCGAATAGACCATTCTAAGACACCCCGTTGTCAGAAAGGTTTTTAGGTATTTAAAGTTATACAAAATGTTCCTCAACTTTTTAACAACCACACCAACATGCTCATCCCAACGCAGATGTTGATCTATGATGATTCCCAAATACCTAACTTTTGGTGCCGCCTCAATTTGGATACATTGGTTGTTACAAACCATTTGCAGTGTATTAAATGACGGCAGGTGTGACCTATAGGAGGCAAATGCAACATACTTCGTCTTCTTTGTGTTAATAGTTAACCCACTGGCATCAAACCACCCCTTAATATTCACAAAATCTTCTTCAATTATGGTCTTTAGCCGTTGCCAAGAACAATCTTCATATAGAATTGCAGTATCATCTGCAAAACCAATGACTTTACCAGCTGTCTGCACATTAAATATATCATTGATATACAAACTAAATAACAACGGACCCAGGACTGTACCCTGAGGAACGCCAAATTCAACCACCTCAAAATCGCTGCATCTGCCGTCAATCCTTGTGCACTGCCTTCTAGACCGCAAACAATCCCCAATCAAAAGCAGCGGAACACCCCTAAAACCGATACCCTCCAATTTTCTGAGAAGAATCCTGTGATCAACAGCGTCGAAGGCCTTTTCGACGTCTAGAAAGATGCAAATACTTTGTCTTTGCTTATCAAGGGCAGAATAAATTCCTGCATCCTGCATCGCATATCCTCAAATATCTCATTAATTACTGTCTTTGCGTGTAGGGAAATCTGAATAAAAAGTGTAGTATAATAATGGAGGTTTGCATTGGTGATATAAAGTGCAGGGTGTTCTATGTAGATTAAGAAAGAAAATAAAAGGTCCTAGTTTTAAATTGCCCTGTACAGAAACCACAACTTAGTAAACAAATAACGACAGTGGATGATAGTACATCACATTCCAAAACTCAAACAGACAAGAACTAACTTTTTCCTATAATCTGTATTCATGTACACAGATTTGAAGAACGCCTGATTTTAACACAAAACGATCCATATCTCTTAGAGTACCTTGGATATTGTAGTAAAAACTTATAACAGAGGAATCGAGAAGATGTGAGTTGTCTGAAAATATAATAACATTTTGGGGTTCAAATTTATAAACACATAATATAGTTTATTCGCACCTGAATTATGAATCGCCCTGTATAACTCCAAATAATTTTAAATTGTGTATCTTAGCTCCCTGTACCACTTATGCACAGAAGAAGTTTTGATATCTATAATAAAAAAGGCGTTATCGATCTTTGTCGTAGGATTGGCACATCCTATATATATATATATATATATATATATATATATATATATATATATATATATATATATATATATATATATATATATATATATATAATGTTGATTATATTGACATATTGTAATTTTATTTTATATAACAAATTATGTTTATTAGATAATGTTTGAGAAAATTAAACTTTATATATTACTAGAATAGAAATATATTTAAATTTTATTAAACATTCCTACAAATCAAGTAACTGTTTACAAGAATGAAAGATTTATATAGATAAGACTTTTTAATTTACCTACCCCTTATCACTTCCTGACTTGATTCCTGTTTCAATCATAGTTGTGATTCCTTTATTTGCTAATTTTATATGAAAATTTGCTAAAAGTAGTACAGGCAACCTGCTTCTAGCTATTTGCTTTGAAAAAGTACATTTTGCTTAAACAAATCCAGTAAAAACAATGTTCTGACTTATTTAACCTTTGCGCTGCCACCATTTGTTAGCAACTAAAATTCGTTTTTAACCATTTTAAGCCTCTACACAGCTAATGCGTTACAGTAGTCATTTTTTTTCATTATAATAAATTCCAGCAATTCATTATTTGTTAAAAAGTAAGAAAAGATAAAAGTTATATCTCGACATATCAGTAAAATTGTAGTGTCAATAAAGAAAAATAAATGTAAATAGTAGAACATATTCATATTTTTTTGTGTAGCTTGCATATTTCAGATTGACGTTTATCAACTTTAGTTCAATTTTTTGACACCACAGCTTTGTAAATGTTTATTATATACTATATACCACAAGAGGTAAAAATAACCTGCAAACAGACAATCGCACAGATCTGTACCAAAAGTCACTGTTCTACAATGGCTGCAAGTTGTTTAATGCACTGCCAGAAGATGTACGGAATGTAGATGCATTACCAGCTTTCAAAAATAGAGTGAAAACAATTCTCCTAAACAAGACTTCATACTCTGTGGACGATTTTTACATATAAGATACCACTAAACTATTTCTTTTGAACGTTATTGCGTGTTTTATAATTATTCTTGTTTTGCTTATGTGTGTTATTTAAGAAAAAATTTTCTTAATTGTTATATGATTGTGTGCTTTATGTTATTTTTATTGTTAATCTGTAGACGTACATGAACTTCCCTGTATCATTTAGGAGATATTGGCCTGTTTCACTGTTAATACATACATTATACATTATAATTTTTGAAATTTAATTTTGCAACTCATTATTTTTCTTGTGAAAATTGTATTTTTTTTCTTTTATTATTGTAAGCTTATACTAATTCGATAGACTTTCTCTATCAAACTTACTTTCATTTGCCCATAATTTGTGGTTAATTAATATAAATTGTCGGTAATCGAATATATTTCGTCCGGTGAGTATAGATTCATATTAATTTTTTTAGTGAATTTTTATTTTAAAAAAATCACTAATAGAGAGGTATCGATGGTGAGACTTTGCAAAAATTTTTGCAAATGAGCGCGAATTTGGGCCCCTAGAACCCATATCCGGGGTCAGTTTTGATTTTTATATGTTTATATATATATATATATATATATATATATATATATATATATATATATATATATATATATATGTGTGTGTGTGTGTGTGTGTGTGTATCCAACCGATAACTCAAAAAATAATTAATCGATTTTGATAAAACTCGGCAAGTGCCTTTCCTTTATTAATAGCTTGGATGAGTTCGTTAGCCAGAAAAATCGGACACGATTTTCCGGGAAAATGTTGAGCTTTCTTTAGAAAAAAAATTTTGTCTCCGAAAATTACAAAGATATTTCGATAAAATTTGATGTACATATTGCTTTTGGAAAGACCTAACTATGTGCCAAAATTCAGCTTTCTAGGGTTACAGAAAATTGATCTATTCAAATTTGAAACATTTATGTTTAATATGACCGCCTTTCATTGTCAATAACTTATACGAGATCTAGTATGTTGCTGCCGTGGTAACAGAACATTTGATATTATTGCGCAGGTCTGTTAGACGCTGTAACTGACATTTACCGTAAGATATGAGATCGAGATCGTTTATATGTTTATTTGTTTGAGTCGACGAATTATTTGTGTCATTTGGGAATTTTTATATACAAGTGCAAATTATTCCTTTATTAATGTTAGTGGGTGGATTAAACAGTGTTTGTTATGGTTTATCCACACATATAAAGGATCAAAGTTTTACAAAAGGGCTGATATTATACAGGGTGACGCGTTTCTACGGTAAAGCTGAATATAATTATTGTTATACAAGAGGCGAGAAAAAATTGTATAACTTAATTATAGGGTGTCTTGAGCTGCATCTTATAAAATTATTTTGACAATCACCGGCTGGCCCACAAGTCGATCGTTGGTGATCCCTACAGATTTTTTTCGAACAGCCTTATTTTATTGCATTTTTTATCGAAATATGTTTGTAAGAAAAAAAATCAAGACGCAGTAAGTGCGTTTTGGTAGCAAATTTTCATTAAATGCTTCAAATTTCAATAACTCAATTTGCTATTAACCTAACATTTGTTGGTTAGAAACCCAACGTTTAAGGTATATTGTCGGAAAATTTTTGTACATTTTCAAACAATAAATTATTTTGATAAAATATGGCACATTGTTTCTACTATATAGGTTATACCGGTAACCAAATTGATGACTGCTTGCATTAAAAAGACATATTTGATATTCAAAGCATTTTAATAAAAATTCACTGCCATAACGCACTTGCTGCGCCCAGAGTTTTTAATTATATTAAGACCTTGTAAACGTTTATAAGTGTTTTTCATGTATTAAATAGAAATGGTATGATATTAAATAATATAATTTATGCACAGAATTATTCAATAAATGTTTAATAATAATAATAAACATAATAATAATAATAATAATAATAATAATAATAATAATCTGCACAACAGTTACATATCCATAATAAAAATAAAGTAAACAACTACTTAGGTACAAATAAAAAATACACGCATTGAAATACTCATATTGAGTATTTGTGTATGAGGCATAAGAATACACAACTCTGATACCGTCGTCATTGTCCTTCATTTTGCTAAGGTATTTGAAAAAAATTGCTGTCTATATACCCTTTCTTTGACGGTTTGGCAGTTGTTTCAGTTATATAGTTTATGGTTTAATAGCCTATCATTTTTCGCGAATTCTCGTAGTAAAAATTGTTATTGAGGAGATACTTTTGAATTTTAAAATTATTTTTATATTAGCGCAAACTAGGCCGCCCGGAAAACATATCTGATGTCAGTTTCAGTTTACATATATACAGGGTGTCGCATTTCTACGGTAAAACTCAATATATCTGCCATTATACAAGATACGAAAAAAATTATATACATTAATTACAGGGTATCTTGAGCTTCATCTTATAAAATTATTCTGACAATTACAGTGGTCCGTAAGTCGTTGTCAAATTAGTTTTATAACATGCAGCTCAAGATACCAGAGAAAGAATCTATTTTAAATTAATTTTCTGCAAATATTTTAGTGGAATGAAGGACAATGATGGTAGAAGCTGATACTTAAGGTTTTGTAAAACATGTTTCTTGCGATATTCTCTCTAGCAAACCCGTATTCGTTTCAGATTCTCTGCCTAAAAGTTGTCAATTTTAACATTTAAAATCGCCAATTTGACGGTTTAAGAAGATAAACTATAAAGTTTTCGAAGTAACTTTCCTCGTATTTATTGACTTTTTTGCGCAAAAAAAAACTTTATATTTATCTGTAGTATACAATATATATGTAATATCCACAGAAAATATTTTGGTTTTGTGCGTTTCTATCAATGATCTAATTTAATCTAATTAACTGCTAGCTGGAAAGTAAACAGAGAGGTATTGACGCCGTAACTAAAGTGAGATACGTATATATATATATATATATATATATATATATATATATATATATATATATATATATATATATATATATATATATATATATATATATATATATATATATATATGGGTTTTTAAAAGTGTTACAAGGGATATATATATATATATATATATATATATATATATATATATATATATATATATATATATATATATATATGGGTTTTTAAAAGTGTTACAAGGGAACTCGAAAACGGTTTCATTCTTCTTCTAAATTGTTCGAAATGTGACACTTCAACTTCTAAATACTTTCCTCACTCTCTTTAGTGAATTTTGTGGAAAAAATTCAGTCAGTTGAAGAATCTGATTATATGAAGGATCTCGGTCTAAAATGTGGTCATTTAAATTTGGAAAATACCTTTGACGTTGATGGGATTTTTACACTGAATTCACTAAGTAGTAAAACTACAACCACAGAGAAAATTATTGTTTTTCCTAAATGTACTTTCGGCAATCCTGTGCATATATGTATCGTACCTAGAGGGTTTAATCAATCCCCTTCTATCTTTACGTTTTATTAATAAAGATGATGTATCCCACTCAAACAATTGTGCTATAAATATGTCTCACAATGAAGGAGATTTTTTTAAAATTATAAAACCTGCAAGGTATTCAACAACATCATTGTTAAATTACACACTTGCATGCAGCTACATCCAATTCATCAAAACTAAAATCATCCGAAATAAAAACATTGATTTATTGCGATTACTGTTAGATCATTGTTCAGAACTGCATTAAACACTACGAAAACGTCCGTAAACATCAAAGCTTTCTGACAGTTATCAGCTGATGTCATCTACGTACCTCACTTTAGTTACGGCGTCAATACCTCTCTGTTTACTTTCCAGCTAGCAGTTAATTAGATTAAATTAGATCATTGATAGTGTGGCGGTGGTTCCGACCGCAGTGTTTTAGTCAACACTACCCTATGTTTCTCTTGACAGCTAAACGTTGCGTTACGTTATTCGACAGCAAGCTGTCAAGAACTACTATATAAGAGACACCAGGGATCTCTCTCGCTCTCTCCTCGCTACCAACCGACACAGTGAAGATACGTCTCTCCACGCTCGGTCAGTTATCTGTTATGTGCTGTTGTGATTGTTTTATAGTTAAATGTATCATATAGTTTATTCAGTTAGTGAAATAATAAAGTATATTAAATGTTTGCGTATGGATTTAATATCAACAAGTGCGAATAACATCCATATTGGTGACCCCGTGCCGCAAGCCGAAGATGCCCAGCCTGATGTTTCAGCCGACGTCGCCTAACTTCCACGCACGTGCTCATGCCTACAGAAAACGAATATCTAAACAGGTCAGTCTTTTCTAATTTAAAAATTATCTGATTTTTTTCACAATGGCCGAAGATTCTTCAAGCAGCAATATCATGGCAAGGGTTGCAATAAAATTACCTCCTATATGGAGACGTAACGTGAAAATCTGGCAAATGCAGGTTGACGCCCAGTTTGATACATCGCAGATCAGTTCTGAAAAGACAAAATTCAGTCATGTACTCGCTATACTCGATCCTGATGTCGCAGAGTCAATTTCAGATTTTTTAACCCAACCATTATCAACAACCCCCTATTCAGATCTAATGAAACGTCTTTTATTAGAATTTGAAGAGTCCGATAGTCGCAAACTAAATAAACTTTTAACAGAATTAGAATTAGGCGACAGAAAACCATCGCAACTTTTACGCGAAATGAAGTTTTTAGCCGGTAGTCAGATTGGAGAAAATTTCCTTAAAATTTTATTTCTACAACGTTTACCAGTCAACGTTCGTTCAATTTTGGCTTTGAGCAACGATTCTCTAGAAAATTTGTCGGTTACAGCAGACAAAATCTTGGAATTTTCCGGAGATAAATACAACGTGGCTGAAATTCAGTCACGCGAGCCCGACAAGCTAGCCAAATTAGAAGCGCAATTAGATAAGCTAACATCATCAGTCAACGAATTGCGAACGCGTTCCCGATCTACCTCCCGAGAAAGACCCTAGCTTTCTCGAAATTCCATAACCGCAAATTCCTCAACCTCCACGTGTTGGTATCATGAACGATTTGGCAACAAGGCCAAACGTTGCATCCAACCTTGCAATTTCAAAGCAAAACATGTGTCGGAAAACTAATAAGGCACTCCCTCCACGCGGCAGGAGACGAGAGCCACCTAACACGCCGCCTTTTTATTTTTGATAGACGCTCCAATATGAAATTTCTAATCGACACTGGAGCAGATATTTCAGTTATTCCACCCACTCACGACCAACGGAAATTTCAATCGAAACGTACCTTGTATGCTGCAAACGGGACCCCTATTCATACCTATGGCGAACAACTATTAGATTTGGATCTAGGTTTACGCCGTAGGTTCTGCTGGCCCTTCACACTTGCCGATATCAAGCAACCAATTATAGGCGCTGATTTTCTAGCAGAGTTTGCTTTACTTGTGGATATGAAACATAGACGTTTAATCGATACAAAGACAAACCTCTCTAAGACCGGTGCTAACCCACCACCAGGAATTAATTCTAAAATTCATCTTGTAGACCCAACACACCAGTACTTCAAATTGCTACAACAATTTCCTGACCTTTTTAAGGAAACTTCTTCTAGCAACCTTCCAGAGGTTGAGTTCTTCCATACTATAAGTACGGAAGGACCACCTGTCACTGCAAAAGCTAGAAGATTGCCCCCGGAAAAGCTAGCTCAAGCAAAGCTAGAATTCCAGCACATGATGGACTTGGGAATTTGTAGACCCTCCAAAAGTCCATGGTCAAGCCCCCTCCACATGGTGCAAAAAAAGGGTGGCTCATGGAGACCATGTGGGGATTACCGAGCACTAAACGCTAAAACAATCCCAGACAAATATCCCATTCCAAATTTGCAGGATTTTAATGCCCAGTTAGAAGGCAAACGTATTTTTTCAAAATTAGATATCATTCGCGCTTTCCATCATATCCCAGTAGCACCTCAAGATATTCCCAAAACAGCAGTCATAACTCCATTTGGGTTATTCGAATTTGTTAAAACCCCATTTGGCCTTCGTAATTCAGCACAAACATTTCAAAGATATTTACATTCAATTTTAAGACATCTTGACTTTGCCTACTCCTATCTTGACGATATTCTCGTTGCATCAGCCTCTGAAAAAGAACATCAAGAGCATCTAGCAAAACTTTTTCAGACACTTCAAGACAACGGCATCCGTATCAATTCATCTAAATGTGAATTCGGAGTGGCCGAAATTTCATTTTTAGGTTTTCGTGTAAATAAATCTGGATTATTTCCACTTCCTGAACGCATCAAAGCTATTACCGACCTACCTCTTCCCGATACCATTGAAAAACTCAGAAGATTTCTAGGTCTCATAAATTTCTACCGTCGTTCTCTTCCACGTGCTGCGGAAATTCAGCAACCACTATTCGACCTCTGCCAGAATCCCAAAAAACGCGACAAACGTAAAATCGAGTGGACTCCTCAGACTCGAGAAGCATTCGAACGTTTGAAAGAGACACTAAAAAACGCTACACTAATAGCTCATCCGTCTTCTTCGCTACCACTGATTCTCCATGTCGATGCTTCTGATTATGCCGTAGGCGCTTCCATCCAACAACTACGTGAACAAACACTAGAACCCCTAGGTTTCTACTCTAAAAAGCTTACTTCAGCCCAAAAATCTTACAGCACCTACGATCGCGAACTTCTAGCTGCTTATCAGGCAGTTAAATACCTTAGATATACCCTAGAAGGTCGCCATTTCACCATTTATACGGACCACAAACCTTTGACATACGCTTTCGAACAACGCGTCGATAAAGCATCTCCAAGGCAACTATGACATTTAGACTTCCTAGGTCAATTTACCACAGACATTCGCTACATACCAGGACCTACAAACATTCCCGCAGACTATTGTTCTCGCATTGAAACAATTTCACTTTCTTCCACTGTGTCACTCCAAGAAATTGCGCAAGCTCAGTCATCTTGTGAGGAACTCAAACACCTTCTGCAGTCTAAATCTTCCTCATACAAATTTCAAAACATGCCTCTTGACAACGGAATGAATCTTATTTGCGATTCTTCTTCAAAGAAACTTCGCCCATTCATTCCGCTCAAATTTCGCCGAAAGATTTTTGATTCTATCCACAATGTATCTCACCCAGGCATATCAGCTTCAGTCGATCTGGTCCAGGATAGATTTTGTTGGCCCAAATTGAAACGCGATGTATCTCTTTGGTCTAAAACTTGCATTCCCTGCCAGAAAGTCAAGATATGGAGACACACTTCCAGTGCCATTGGACAAAATACACCCCAGCCATGAGAAGATTCTCGCATATAAATGTTGACATTGTGGGACCATTACCAGCATCACAAGGTCAACGCTATCTGTTAACACTAATAGACAGATTTTCTCGATGGCCCGAAGCAATTCCATTGTCAGATATTACAGCAGAAACAGTAGCGAACACTATTTTATCATGCTGGATCTCTCGTTTCGGTGTTCCGCAATACATCACCACAGACAGAGATAAACAATTCGATTGCCACCTTTTCACACACCTCACTAAAACACTAGGTGCAGACCACATCAAGACCACAGCTTACCACCCAGCAGCAAATGGTGTAATCGAGAGATGGCATAGAGTTCTGAAACAGGCCTTGAAAGCCCATATGGACGAAAACTGGGTCGCTAAATTGCCAATTGTGTTACTAGGACTCAGATCGTACATAATTCCAGAATATCGCTCAACACCCGCTTAAATAGTCTACGGAGAATCAATCAAACTTCCCACCGACTTTTTCAACAGCACACAAGCTCATGATGTTCCACCACTTATATCTCAGCTGAAAGATGACATAAGGAAACTTCGACCAGTACCTTTTAAACATCATACTGCAAAAAAGGTATTTGTCCATCCTAACACTTTTAAAAACCCATATATATATATATATATATATATATATATATATATATATATATATATATATATATATATATATATATATATATATATATATATATATATATATATCAGTGGCGATTTCTCCTAGTGAGCTAGGTGTGCGCCGCCCTAAAATATAATTAAAATGTGCACAGTTAAATATGTTTTATTTCTTTTTCCCTTAGTCTTAATACACTACATATGTTATGACAATCGATTTAATTTACTTATTTGATTTCATAAATAGTCGGTTAATAGTGACTTGGAATGAAGTCGGCACCACGTCTTCATTCAGAAAATATGAGTAGGTCAATAGCAACTGGGAATGAATTCGGGTTAGGTGTGCGTTGTTATTTCCGAACAACTTCACTCGATAGAGCTGTATTGGTATACAATACAGTCCCCCACCCATGTGTTTAAAATAGTAAGGAAATACCATTCGTTTTAACACTGCAGTGAGCGGTAAAAATACCGCTCAAGACAAATGAATGGAACGCCGGTTTAACAAACGTTGTGATAGCATTATTTACAAACATTACAACTGCGCTTGCCTGGACCACAGTATTCTAGAATCAAAGACTATAATACATTTTAGTAAATTTTCGTAGAAAAAATTCACTAATGGGGAGATCTCGACTTTTGAATTTTGAAAAATATATATATATATATATATATATATATATATATATATATATATATATATATATATATATATATATATATATATATATATATATATATATATATATATACATAGGTATCACACCGATAACTCAAAATGTAATCGGCCGATTTTGATAAAATTTGGCATGTACCTTCCTTCTGTAAATGTATTGGATAATTTCGTTAGTCAGGAAAATCGGACGAGGTTTTCCGGGAAAATTTTGAGTTTTTATTCGAAAAAAATTTGTATCTCAAAAAATAAAAAAGATAAGATAACCAAATTTGGTAGGTAGGTTTACGATATAAAAATTAAACTATACACCAAAATTTAGATTTCTATGTTGCAAGATAAAAAAGTTATAATAAAATATTTTGTGCCAGATCATTTCTATGAAAATTCACTACCATAACGCACTTGCTGCATCCATGATTTTTACACATTTTATTATTTAGTACCATATTAACATTGAACTACTTTTAATGTTTACAGTTTTCACCCCGTTCCGGACAGTGCTAACGCTAACACAAATTTGTGTGAAGAGAAGAGCTTGATAATAATTCCATGTTCTTTTCGTGTTTTAAAGTTTTAAGTGACTTTTTAATTTGTTAGTGTTGCAGTGGGAAATTAATTTATTTATCTACGTATCATTCCCATATAGGTCGAATATATATATATATATATATATATATATATATATATATATATATATATATATATATATATATATATATAAACATATTAGATCCTCAAGCCTAACTCAGATATAGATTCCCAAGGGGGCTAGTTTGCGTTAATAAAAAGAATTGTTTTAAAAATTCCAACCTCGTAATCTCGTTAGCGCATTTTTTCTACAAAATTTTGCTAAAATTTAATAGTGTGTCACAACGTTTTCAGAATTGTTTTGCATGTAAAAACAAGTATTAGAGTTATCTAATTTAAAATTTGAACAAATATGTAGTAAATATATGCCTTTCTGTTAGAACTTATGCTGTACATTTTTTTCGACAGATAGATCTCTTCGTAAGATCATGACTGCAGCAATCACATCACAAGTAGAAAAAGCACGTTTCTGAATTAAGAACGGTGTAGGTAGCTATTTATCGAAAAATAAACGTGTCGCGCTAGTGTCGTAACTAATCAAGGAGACGTTTCAGCACAAAGTCAAGATAACGATCGCCGTGCTTAAAAGCGCGATCAGCCAATCTAAGAACATCTTTCCAGAATCGGAAAAAGTTAACGAGAAAGTTCTGCTGCCTTTGAGCTGTTTTATTATGATATCTATGTCAGCTTCTTTATATACTCAGATTCGCAAAACGCAGAATATTTCCTCGTCGATTCAAATGTACTTGCAGCTATTTTGTTCTACAGTATTTCCTGTGTATATGAGTGAGTACGTAGTAACATTCAAATAACACATTTTGTTACCTGCGTATACTGTTTTTACAGTCGATTTTTAGTTCAGTGTTTTAAGGTAATTTTCGTAAAGGAAATTTTGTTTGTAGAGAGGTAACGATTTTTTTAAATTTATTTTTTGAAATGACCACCGCTAATATGAGCCTTTGAAACCCTTTTCCGTGCTCTATTCAAGTTTTTATGATATAAATATATAAATTCAGTAAAACATCACCTTTTATACCAGATACAAAAAGTATAAAAGGTGATGTTTAGTTGTAAGTGGTTTAGAATTTGTCATCATCTGAAGACGCCAGCTTTGTTAGTGGAATGATCGTCAGGTCTTAAAAAATATGTTTTGCGGTGAATTGGGTTCTCCAAGTGTACTTATGAGTATTAAAAAGGAAAAAACTATACATATTTTAAGATTGGACTAGTACTTACCTCACGTTGCATATTCATAACTCCAATAAGATATTCCACAACGAGTAGATTTTCTTCTATAAAATCACGATCTAATAGTGATAATATTCTTCTGCTGTCACCCACTGGCATTAGAGTATGACTGCAAGAGAATACACCCGATCTGACTCCTTCTGTAACTCTTTCCATTGGTTACAATAATACGAAGATACGAAACGAAAGCAATGGAAAATAGTCCAAAAATCTAAGCCCTATCACCAATAGTTGGTTGTTTAAATTATTTCAAACCAAAATCAAGAACTAAGAAGAAAATTCACGTCTCTGATTTACTGATTGAAAAATTAACAATTAAAACGAGCGTAACCATAGAAAAATAAATCTTTGACAGACGTTATCTCATAGCGACTAGATTTCAAATTCAATTATATTTAAATAAAAGAATGAAGAAGTTTCCGGTTTTTCTTATAAACAAAAATTAAAATTAAATAAAAATGTGAAATAAGAGGTGATATCTCAAAAACAAAAACAAAAATTATAAGGCTCTGAAGTTCTGCTTTACATAAATAATTTTGTTCGGTCCGGTGGAGTCGCGTGACGTCATCCCTCCGACATAGTTACCAGTGATGCATCGTAAACAAATCGTAGCTTTCTTATCGGGAATGTAGCAATGTGACGTAGACCGTGGCTCGTGCTCAGGCACTAGGCTAAGGGGAGACGTGACGTCACAGGCCAGTGCGAGATCGCAGCCATTCCTCCTAATATTTGCTAACATTAAAATTATATTTATCTGTTGTTTATAGACCCTTTTTTTAATACAGAATTCATACCTGTGGTTTATATTTTAGAAAAATGAAACAACTATACTATCAGTAGTTCGCCATTGTAGTCTAACAAGTCAGACTGAAGTCGTAACCTTTATTAAGGATCGGTTACCGCGGAAGATCGTTGCTCGGTTAATTCCGAATAAAATAATTTCATAGAGGCCTAAAATACAAATAATTGCAGTAGACAATGTCGCCCTTTTCGCGTACGTAATAAAGACGTTATCCCAACATATCAGTTATTACAACTGATAAAGAAGAGTTTCAAATTGCGAGTTTGACGTTTTAAATTGCGAGTTTTGAGGAAAACTCCAGAATTTATTGCTTTAGCTGCCCGTAACTTTTCTGTCCTTAACCTTAGAAACCTAAATTTTGGTACATGGTTCAGCCTTTATAATACAAATACCAAATTTGGTTGCCCTCACTTTGTTATTTCCGGAAATATGAATTTTTTTAGAAAGAAAACAAAATTTTCCGGGAAAACCTGGTCCGATTTTCCTGACTAACAAACTTATCCAATTAACTTGCAAAAGGAAGGAACTCACCAAATGTGATCAAAATCGGTCTATTATTTTTTGAGTTATCGGTACGATATATATATATATATATATATATATATATATATATATATATATATATATATATATATATATATATATATATATATATATATATATATATATATGTGTGTGTGTGTGTGTGTGTGTATATATATGTATATATAAACACGGATGTCCCCATTAGAGAATTTTTTAAAGAAAATTCACAAAAAAAAAACAAATTTGAATCACCAACGACTTATGGGCCACCCTGTAATTGTAGAAATATTTTTAAGATGTAGTTATAATACAAATACGCGTACCAAATTTGGTTGCCCTCAATTTGTTATTTCCGCAAATATGAATTTTTTCACGAAGAAAACATAAAATTTTCCGGGAAAACCTGGTCCAATTTTCCAGGCTAACAAACTCATCCAATCAACATAAGTGAAATTTGTAATGCAAGTTTCTTTTAAAGAGACTTACACTATCTATAGATATAGCAAACTTTAATTTTTTAGCTTCATAGAAAATTGTGTTTTGGGCATTTTTCTCTAAAGGAGTTAGAACACAAGATTTTTTTTGATAATAGAGATATTGATAGTCACACTTTCGAAAGAATTCTTCAAATGTGCGCGTACTGGTACCTTTAAAATCCATCTTCCAGGTCGGTGTAAGTTTAAAGCCTATCAATTTTAGTAATATGTCGTATAATAATAGTGTACAATTCTAATAAAAATTTAAAATTCACTGCTATAACGCACTTGCTGCGTCCCAAACTTTTTAAAGTTTTTCCCGTTTACACTGTCGTTTTGATTGTGTAATAGTCATGGTAATGGCTGGCGTATTATCGACATTATTGGTTCTGTATTGAGAGGCAGTATAGGCGAGGAGAGAGCGATCTGACAATTTAATTTGTGCAAGTCCTTATGGCAAATTGCTGTGGATAAATTCCGGAACGCGCTGAATGGACTCGCGCTTGTCCGCAATGAAGGGCCACTCCAATGTCAGGTGGTTGTGTCTGCTCTCTTGATGTTCTAAATTGCGCCAATTTGAACTACAATGACTCACGACAACCGAACTCGTCAACAACGATGAATTTACCATCCACTTTTTTTCCATTTTCATTTGTTGAACTCCAGGCCTCCGAGAGATATCCTTAATGCACGCTGCGGGAATTTTAATTTAATATAGCGGGAATAGGATTTAGTTTTTCATAAAAATAACCCGACTCCGAGGAGTTTCTCTTTTATTTTACGAAATAATGTGCTTTCATTGCGTCGTATTTTCTTCAGAAATAAAATTAGCAAATTAACTCACCGAATCAATAGAACAGTTTTCTAATAGGTAGCGATTTCAATATTATTCTTTTTAATGTGTTTAGATCGTTATGTTGCAGATATTTCAAATGCTTTCACAACGTTTTAATATTTGGGATACATTTTTCTAAATTATTTTTAATACTGTCAATCACCAGATATTGCTTGGTAAACTATAGTACTATGGTGTGAGAGGTGTTGCCCTGGACATCTTGCAATCATATCTGACAAACAGGAGACAAATAGTAGATTGGAACAACAAAACATCTAGCAGGATACATTATATTATTAAAAGTATACGTACCAATTAATTACAGAATTGGTATATTTGCCATTGAAATGCATTCAATGACGGTTTCGATCTTATATGACGTCTTATGTTTAAGTTTAAAGATAAAAAGAAACTATTTTAACATCTTTTTTATAGAGACCTGACTTGATTTTGTTTACATTTCCACTATATTATGCTACACTTTCATTATATATATATATATATATATATATATATATATATATATATATATATATATATATATATATATATATATATATATATATATATATATATATATATGATTCTCCTTGGCAGCTTGAACAAAAGGGTTTGTTTACTTTAAATATATGTAACTATACAGCACAGCTGGTTATAAGTGCAATTTATTTGGTATAATTAAATATTTAGTTATTTATTTTACAACAGATTTCAATAAAAGATGTGAGTGGCGTGCAACATTTGTATTAGCTAATAACATATTTCGTTGATAAATGGTCATTGTTTTAAAATGAGTACTTCTATAAGGCAAGTATTTGCAAATTTTGTAGTTGAGTTATTTTAGAGCAAAATATGTAGGTATTAAATGACAGTCGAATAAACCAATGATGCAGATATAAGTATTGTTTATTTTAATTGCGAAAATTAATACAAAGAAACATCTTGGAATACCTTAACATGACTGATTATCTTGACACTTACACGCTTGTAGGTATGTATCAAAAACGGAATCATTAGCTTCAGCTTTTTAAGGATTATACATTGGCAAACAGGTCGCCGTTTTAAGTTTTGACTTCAGGGAAACATGACGAGAGACCATTTGACATTTCTAAAGCCCATTGTGGAACTTTTTATTTTTAAGTTGACTAATTAGTAACGATGGAAGTTTTTCAAGAAAAGCCGCCATTTTTTAAATAAGGGGGTTAACGAAAAAATTGCAAGATAAGTCATTTATACCTTTTATAGTTTTATACAGGTTATAATTTACATAACTATTTATTTAACTAATAAACAATTAGGTATACGTACCATTTCAGTTTTTAAATTTAAGAAGAACAAAAAAGTACATCCAATAGTTAATTAACCTTACTACTTTTTTAACGCAAAATAGATTTGTATAGGCCAACACTAGTTTAATGTTTATAAAACCGTTCTATATACGCAGACACTGGCGGCATTTTGAAATGCTAGTGTTTAGCGAAAAAGTACGTTTTGCATTTCATAAGTTTATTTCATAAGTTTTTTCTTGAAATTCAAACAAATAATAATAACCATAAAACATTTTAAATGAAAACGGTCGCCTTTTAAAAATAAGTGGGTTAGGGAAAGTTACAAAAAAGGTTTAAATTTGTTTTTAAGGCCAAGGACAAATCAGCAGGATGGAGCACATTACCAAATCAATGTCCGGCAGTACCTCGACTTATTATCTCCAAATCGGTGGATAGGGAGATGAGGATCGTTAGAATGGCCAGCACGATCACCCGATCTTGCGGTATTAGACTTTTTCTTATGGGGGCTGTATGGTATACAAAACTTAGCCACGCGATTTACCTGACTTGAGAAGAAAAAGAATAGATCCGATTAGGTCGGTCACACCTCAGATATTGATTAACGTTAAAAGACAAATTTATTTACGATTATGATGCTGCCAAGGCGTTCAAGGCATGCATTTTGAACACCTCCTACATTAACGCTAATGTGCTTTTTTAACGAATTTTCTATAAAAAAAATCCACTAATGAGGAGATTGCTACTTTTGAATTTTGAAAAAATTTCTTCAATTGAGCGCAAATTAGGCCTCGTAGAACCCATATACAGGATCAGTTTCAATTTTTATATGTTGATTTATTAAAACTCGACGTTTCGACATCTGTTTTGGAGCCATTTTCAAGTGGTAAAAAAATATGTAAGGGCATGAACTCTAAGGCCTCAATCTGCCTACTCCTTAAAGCGGTGGGCAAAGGTGGATTGGGTTGTGGTAGCTCGATTAAAAGGGGCCTCAGTCTGCCCACTCCCCAAATCTCGCCGGAAATCGTTTCTAAGGTCTCAGTGTGTTCAACCCTCGGCCTAAGAGAGATCTGGCAGTTCGTTGCAAGTCTTGTATCGTATTGTATGTACCGTTTCATCTAACTGCTTCGTTATCAGTGGAATTAGTCGGGTCATGGTCAATTAAGTCAGAAAATCCGACTCCTCGTCAGCGCTGGCCATGCATCATATTCATACAGGACACAAAATAGACTTCGACAATGTCAAAACAATAGCCCCGGTTCACAACTCCAAAACCAGAATTACATGCGAAGCGATGGAGATCGAAAAACCTCCCGATTGTTTAAATATGAGAGATGATGGTTTTCGTATTCCGATTACTTGGAAACCTATTATATCTTTATTACAAACACACAAAAAGACAATAAACTCAATAGACAATTTTATTTCCCCATTATTTGACTCAACAAATACCTGCAATCCTCTTCATCCTTAAGTACTGTGCCGAAAGCCGCTGACTTAATTGACCGTGACTCGACTAATTCCACTGAAAGCGAAGCAGGTAAACGAAACGGTACATACAATACAAGACTTGCAACGAACTGCCAGATCTCTCTTAGGTCTAGGGTTGAACACACTGATACCTTAGAGACGACATCCGGCGAGATTTGGGGAGTAGGCAGATTGAGGCCCCGTAATCGAGCTACAACAACCCAACCCACCTTTGTCCACCGCTCTAAGGAGTAGGCAGATTGAGGCCTTAGAGTTCATGTCCTTACATATTTCCTTTACCCCTTAAAAATGGCTCCAAAACAGGAGTCTAAACGTCGACTTTTAATAAATTCTGGACCCGGTTCAATCCGAGAACCAAGTATGTCTCACATTAAAGACTGCAGAAATCTTTCCGAATATATATATATATTTATATATATCACACTAATAACTGAAAAAATAATGTGCCGATTTTGATTAAAGTTTGATGAGTACCTTTTGCAAGGTTTGGATAAGTTCGTTAGCCAGGAAAATCGGCCAAGGTTTTCCCGGAAAATTTTATGTTCTTTCGAAAAAAATTCATATATCCGAAAATAAAAAGTAAGGGCAACCAAATTTGGTAGGCGTGTTTGTACTATAGAAAGCGAACGAAAGTCGGTTAGATCTGTATTATATATATATATATATATATATATATATATATATATATATATATATATATATATATATATATATATATATATATATATATATATATATATATATATATATAATATTTGGTCCTTTTGCAAATGGCTTGGATAAGTTCGTTAGCCAACAAAATCTGACCAGTTTTTCCCGGAAAATTTTGTGTTTTCTTTCAGAAAATGTTTATATCCTGAAATAACACAGCTATAGTATTTAAATTCGTTACGCGGGTTTATATCATTAAGGCTAGACTAGACCGACATTTAGATTTCTAAGTTAAAGGGAGAAGAGTTATAGGCATTTAATGCAAACAATTTCGGTTACTCTGGAGGCCAAACGTGGACACAAGACGAAATATTTTTGTATGATAAACACAATTGATGTAATTTTATAGACAAAAAAAAAACATTTCGGATTAAGGCGTCGAAAAATATTAAACCAGGAAAATATGATTTCGTACTCCCAAATAAACAAAATTCTTATAAGGCGTAATACAAGTGCCAAATAGTCAATGGCAACAGTACATGTCATATTCAACTGACAAATTCTTTTGACAAATGTCAGATCTACTTTCAAAGTGACATGTAAATTAATATTTCCTTTTCTGACATGTGTAATATAAAAATATATACTTTTGTCTAGCGATACCAATTCTACTTTTTATCTAAGGCTTCTGCATGAACATGGGCAGTGGGTTATCGGGATAAGTAACATGGCTCGCAACTCAAGAGTTTTTTGCCGTTTTAACGAAATAAAAGACCTCCCTGAGGCGCTGTTTTTCTTTCGCTCAGGGTTCGTCCGCGTCTTTGCCACCCCGATAGCACTGCAGCCTTTGGCTTATTGTGCATGCCCTTAGTCTTTCTACTCCACCCATTCCAAAATCACTGTGACTTGAACTAGTCTGCACAGCCATTGCTAGGGTGAAGTTTTATATTGCTCTGTCTCCGGTCTAGACTGACCGTAGATCAGTTGTCTTTTGCGGTCCAGATATTTACACTCGCACAAGATGTGCTGGGCTGATTCCTCCCCCTCGCCGCAGAGTCTGCATGTGAGGTCCCCGTCGAACCACCCCATTCAAATGCAGGTGTTTCTTGGCGGCCATGTGTACCATCAAGAAACAAGTTAGTTTTTGAACTGTCGTCTGCTAAGATTTAGCAGCTCCACAGCTCTCTTTGAACTGAGTTCGTCAATTACTGACTGCCCATGTCTAAGCCCTGGATAGTCTGCCCAGGACTTAATGGCTCCCCCGGCAGTGCTCTTTGTCATGCCAGGAACCGGTTCTAGTCCCATAAATGGTTGCGCTGACCCTCTCTTCGTGAGACTGTCAGCTTCTTCATTACCTTTGACCCCCGATGAGTGACCCGGCACCCAGATGAGGGTGACCTTATTCATCTGCCCAGCCAGGTCGCTCGTCTCGTCTCGGCATTCACTTACCAGCCTGGAGTTAACCCGTGGGTTACTTAGTGCCTTAAAGGCTGCCTGGCTGTCTGTGGCTATGAGGGTCCACTTGTTGGTGTAGCCCCTCCTCTTGTTCTCCCGCAGGCAGTGCAGGATGGCGTACATTTCGGCCTGAAAGAGCGTTGCAAGGGCTCGGAGGGAAATACTATGACTTACCCGCGGTCCTTCCGTATAAACACCTGCCCCCGTCCTACGCTCCCCGCCTGATCCGTCCGTGAACCAGATGAGCGCGTCCCGTGGTAAGCCCGGCGTGTCCTCCCGCCATGCCTCGCGGTCGGGGATTTCCACTGTAAAATTGTTTTCCTGCAGATTCGCGGGCTCGCGAAGTCTGACCTCATTTCAAGCATGGGCTCCTTCACGATCTCCTGAATTTTGCAGTGGCCGCTGAAGCCTGGGTTGATCTTCAGTTTACCATTGCAGGCTAGTCTGTATAGTCCTAGACCCCCCCCCCTGATAACTAAGTGGGGGGGGGGCAAATCCAGCAACACCTCCATGGTGGCTGTTGGGGTTGACATCATGGCCTTTGGATCTTGCCTAATTTTTGTTTGGCACTGGATTGTGTCTCGTAAACGGTATGACGGTTGCTTTCTCGGAGCTCACCCCGAGCCCTTGGCCAACCGTCCACCTTTCCACCACTTTCAGTGCAGTCTGCATGCGCTCCCAGACTGACAACGTCGTCCGCATAGCCTCTCCCGAGAGCCTCCCTAGCAGGCCGTCCACGGCTAGGCACCATAGCAAGGGAAACAAAACGCTCCCCTGCGGACACCCCGCCGCAACCCCCGCCAACAGAGTCCATCCCGCGAGTGAGGTGAACACCGCCCTGTGCCTGAGCAGGTCTCTATTCCACGCTCCCTGACAGTTGCCAGTACCGATCCGAATGAGGTGTCTCTGAAGGCCCCCTCTATGTCTAGGAAGGCCCCCAGTGCCACCTCCCTTTTCTCCAGCGTATTCTCCAGTTTCAGCACCAGTTGGTGCAGTGCAGTGCTGTTTCTGCTGAGACTCCTGCTCTGTATGCATATTGTCCGCAGTGTAGGGGATATGCTTCCAGTACAGCGCCCCTAATGTGCCGGTCGAGCAGTTTTTCCATTGATTTTAGCAAGAGGGGCATGAGACTTGTTGGCCTCAGGGACTTTGCCTGGTCTGTTGAAGGCCCAGGTTTAGGAATGAATACAACCCTGGCCAGTCTCCATGCCCTCGGAATGTACCCTAGAGCCAGGCTGGCCCTCATAATGAGGGTAAGCGCCGGCGCCAGTATGTCTATACGCTGTTGGAGCATGGTGGTCATTATGTCATCAAATCCCGGGGATATGAATAGCTTGAAGTTGTTAATGGCTGAATTTGCTCCTAGTTACCACCTCTTTAGCGACTTTCCAGTCTATTCTAGATGCCCGCCTGTATGGCGCCTCTATTTCTTAGTGTTCCCAGTCCGGAGGTGATTGGTTTTCTATGTTACAGCTGTAGAAGTGCGTCTGGAGTAAAACTTTCATAGTTTCCTCCCCCGAGCTTGCAAAGCCTCCCGTGGATGTTCTAAAGGAGCCTATGTTGGTCTGAATGCATTTGGATAGGATATTGTGTAGTCGAGCACTCTCGGATATGTTCTCCACTTCCTCGCAGTGCCTCCCCCACGACTCCGTCCTGGCGTCCCTCAGTCTTTTGTTATAGGTCGTTAGGGCATGTCTATATTCATCCCATGCTCCCGGCCTTTTGGCCCCGTTAAACAGCTTACACACCTGCGTCCTCCTTTGCTGAGGTCCTCGGTCCACCACGGAACATTCCTGGTGGACGCCCTCATTTTCAGGAGGCAGTTGGCGTTATAGGCCGAGGTGATTGCGTCTGCCGCAATCTCGAGGTCTATTCAATTATCTTTGGTACTCTTAACCTCCCGCAGTTCCACTGCTAGGTCTGCCGCCATGCCTCGCGGTCGGGGATTTCCGCTGTAAAATTGTTTTCCTGCAGATTCGCGGGCTCGCGAAGTCTGACCTCATTTCAAGCATGGGCTCCTTCACGATCTCCTGAATTTTGCAGTGGCCGCTGAAGCCTGGGTTGATCTTCTGTTTACCATTGCAGGCTAGTCTGTATAGTCCTAGACCCCTCCCCCCTGATAACTAAGTGGGGGGGGGGCAAATCCAGCAACACCTCCATGGTGGCTGTTGGGGTTGACATCATGGCCTTTGGATCTTGCCTAATTTTTGTTTGGCACTGGATTGTGTCTCGTAAACGGTATGACGGTTGCTTTCTCGGAGCTCACCCCGAGCCCTTGGCCAACCGTCCACCTTTCCACCACTTTCAGTGCAGTCTGCATGCGCTCCCACACTGACAACGTCGTCCGCATAGCCTCTCCCGAGAGCCTCCCTAGCAGGCCGTCCACGGCTAGGCACCATAGCAAGGGAAACAAAACGCTCCCCTGCGGACACCCCGCCGCAACCCCCGCCAACAGAGTCCATCCCGCGAGTGAGGTGAACACCGCCCTGTGCCTGAGCAGGTCTCTATTCCACGCTCCCTGACAGTTGCCAGTACCGATCCGAATGAGGTGTCTCTGAAGGCCCCCTCTATGTCTAGGAAGGCCCCCAGTGCCACCTCCCTTTTCTCCAGCGTATTCTCCAGTTTCAGCACCAGTTGGTGCAGTGCAGTGCTGTTTCTGCTGAGACTCCTGCTCTGTATGCATATTGTCCGCAGTGTAGGGGATATGCTTCCAGTACAGCGCCCCTAATGTGCCGGTCGAGCAGTTTTTCCATTGATTTTAGCAAGAGGGGCATGAGACTTGTTGGCCTCAGGGACTTTGCCTGGTCTGTTGAAGGCCCAGGTTTAGGAATGAATACAACCCTGGCCAGTCTCCATGCCCTCGGAATGTACCCTAGAGCCAGGCTGGCCCTCATAATGAGGGTAAGCGCCGGCGCCAGTATGTCTATACGCTGTTGGAGCATGGTGGTCATTATGTCATCAAATCCCGGGGATATGAATAGCTTGAAGTTGTTAATGGCTGAATTTGCTCCTAGTTACCACCTCTTTAGCGACTTTCCAGTCTATTCTAGATGCCCGCCTGTATGGCGCCTCTATTTCTTAGTGTTCCCAGTCCGGAGGTGATTGGTTTTCTATGTTACAGCTGTAGAAGTGCGTCTGGAGTAAAACTTTCATAGTTTCCTCCCCCGAGCTTGCAAAGCCTCCCGTGGATGTTCTAAAGGAGCCTATGTTGGTCTGAATGCATTTGGATAGGATATTGTGTAGTCGAGCACTCTCGGATATGTTCTCCACTTCCTCGCAGTGCCTCCCCCACGACTCCGTCCTGGCGTCCCTCAGTCTTTTGTTATAGGTCGTTAGGGCATGTCTATATTCATCCCATGCTCCCGGCCTTTTGGCCCCGTTAAACAGCTTACACACCTGCGTCCTCCTTTGCTGAGGTCCTCGGTCCACCACGGAACATTCCTGGTGGACGCCCTCATTTTCAGGAGGCAGTTGGCGTTATAGGCCGAGGTGATTGCGTCTGCCGCAATCTCGAGGTCTATTCAATTGTCTTTGGTACTCTTAACCTCCCGCAGTTCCACTGCTAGGTCTGCCCTGTAGGCTTCCCAGTCCGCTTAGCGAGGGTCCCGGTAGCATACCGTTTGTCTTTTGACTTTGGCGATTTCAAACCGGATGAATCTGCGGTCTGAGCTACTCACTTCCCCAAACACAGCCCAGTTCTTAACAAAGTCACCCAGAAACTGGGTGGAAACTGTTAGATCTAAAACTTCCTCACGCCGTGTTGGGACGAAGGTAAGTTTATTACCTCTATTCAATATCTCTAAATTAAATTTCATAAAGAATTGTAAAAGTGACTCACCCCTAGAGTTTGTGTCCGAGCTTCCCCACAACTCATTGTGCGCGTTCGCATCCATGCGGATGATGGTCTGCCATCCACCTGCTCTGCTACCCACCATCAGCTCCAATTCCTTGGGTGGAGGAGGGTCCGTGCTGTCTCCTGGGAGATAGGCCGATCCGATAGTAATGTCCCTCGGCACATCCGCTCCTCCACATCGGATTTTGATCGTTTCCAGGTCCCTGGAACAGCCCTCGGGTTCTCGCTGGATTTGCTGTAGATGAGCTTTCCAGTAGCTCCGCCGAGTCCCTTGATCTCTGCTTTATAGGAGAACGATTCCTGGATGAGGGCCACATCCGTGTTCTTCAGAGCCATCAGTAGTCCGGCCGTGACTGCCCTACTGTGTTGGAGGTTGACCTGAAGAAACCTAAGTCACACAACCCCCGGTTGCTTCCCCTGTGGTCGGAAGCTAACCCTTCCCAGGCCCCAGAATGCCTTGAAGGAGGTCCCTTCACGGGCTTTGTAAGACGCCTGGTCGATCAAAATGGCGAGAGCCTGTCCTTTCTCCTCTGCCTTCCTGCTTAGAAACGACCAGTGTTGTGTCCCCAGTTCAATGTTTTGGATCTTCAGTCTACTGATCACCGCGGGACGGTGTCAGGGATCCGTACGAAGACCATGCGTCTCTTTGGGAGTTCCCTGGGCCCGACGGCTCTCAGGTCCGCGTCCTCCCAAATCTGACCGAGGCCCCCGATCGTTTTCCTCAGCCAGTCTGGCGACTGCGGGCCGGCACAGGTTATTCAGAGAATGCCTCCCGCCAGACGCGCCCGGTGGAACTGAGGTGGGCTCTCCCCTTCCTAAAGAGGGTCCACCGCAGCCCGGATCACATCCGCCTTCCCCTGGTCTAGCGTCACCTCAGGATGGCGTCTGTCAATCACCGCCATCACGAGGCCCTCCGCAGCCTCCCTATACGAGCCAGCCTGCGCCGGTGTTCCGGCCCTGTCCCTTTTGGGACGTCTCTCTGTAGTAGGCGTGCTAGAGCCCGAGCGCGGCCTCTTCTGACTTGCACTCCCCTCTTGCGCCTTTGCAGGTGCCCTGGCGCTTTTCGGATGTCTGTCTGTAGTAGGCGTACTAGAGTCCGAGCGCGGCCTCTTCTGACTCGATTCTTGCGCCTTTACAGGTTCCTCGACCGTCCACGCCCCAGTCGCCATTTTCTGCGCCTTCCGTTGCTTCTTTCTTTGTGCCCTAAAAAGACGCTTGGACTTCCGGGACAGTCCCTCTACCCCTGCAGTAGGGTCCTCACTGGTGGAGGGCCCCCAGAGTCCGCGGACCTCACCGCTCTTCGGTGGGACCAAGCCTCCAGCCTGGGTGTCGGGGACAAGTCTGTGGCCGAAGCGTCCCCCCCACGCCTCTAACACCACCACCACCCACCACCCACCACCCACCACCCACCACCCACCACCCACCACCCACCACCCACCACCCCCACGATGATAAGAATAACGACAATTTTTTTTGAAATGATATATATATATATATATATATATATATATATATATATATATATATATATATATATATATATATATATATATACGCACAGGTCTAAGACCTCTGCACAAGTCTAAGACTTTTGGGTGCGGAGTTTGCCTACTGTGGTGTTAGCGATAACGCAAAAAAAAGACAACTGATTTTAACGAAACTAACGAATCAGCTATAACTGACATTTTTTCCCCAAAAACATACAAACATATTTTTTAAACGCTATATTTCTCTAATTATTGAAGTAACTGGAATTACACAGTACATGTGGCTAGAAATTGTGTAAATAAACCTATATTGTGAATTTTAAGTAATTTGGTTCACAATATTTAGAGTTTTAGCCAAATTAAAAATAAAATCTGAACGACATGCTGCAACGACTTAGTGGTTAAATTACAATGCCTGTTAGGCAGAGTAGTTAACTGCCACACGTAGATTTATTCATACAAGTATAAACCATACATCAATGGTAGCCAAACAAAATAAAAAATAGGCATAAAGCATACTACCCGAACCAACAATCGGGAAATCTCGGCCACAAATATCGCAAAATTACAGACGACGTGGAATTAAAAATTTGCCAAGTAATTGTTATTCACCTGGGGGATTCGATCAATTTTTAAAATACACTATATTTGTAGTTTGATGAAATTATAAAGAAGCTTATTGGTTACGAATCAAACTTCAATATGTTATTTAAATGTGAAAGTAAACATACTAGCTTAAATAAGATGTTCGATGTGATTGCCATTCTGTTCTTCTTTCCCAAGGAATGATTTTCTGAATAATCCAGGAATATTCGATGAGAGGACACTGTAGACACACTGTACACGTACACATTCGGTAATATAATACGGCACGTATTACCTATAAAAATCGGTTTATAGAGGGAAGAGCTACAAGCATAATTTTGTTCAAATTCAAAACCCTCCTCTTTTTTTTTACAACTTGGAATTTTATATCTAATATTTTATTATTTTGAAATTATTCTGTTAGAGGTGATAATAAACAAATCAATTCCACTTACCAAAAAGAAACACGAAAAATCCAGCTTTTTAAAGTCTGTAAATGACACATACCAGAGTATTTAACGGCACCATAGTAAAAATGAAAATACGCCTCTGACGATCCGACTCAATCTAAACAAACGACGGAAACTAAGCTTTGAAGCAGACTCAGAACTCTACATCACATTTGTGACACTAATAAACACCAAGCTACCAGTACGCGTGCGGTTGTCATGAAAACCGTCTCATGCAAGCGTCCCGAAGCAGACGTAGCATCTGTATACGAACGAATCTGGCTCAGTCAGTCCGCAGTTGCTTGACGCTCTACAGTAATCTGTGGTCCGCCATACGTAAGTGCTACGCGTTGCGGCATGTACCTATACATTCAATTCGGTGATCAGGGGCGGGCTTGCAAATTATATTGTACCATCAATTACTATAAAAATACATTATCAACTGCGGTGCGACGTAACAAGACATGTTTTGTGGTTGTACCAAATGAACTTGAGAGAATTAAAAAATTAAAATTGTGGTGGATTTTAAATAAAAAAGTTTAGCTTAATCGAAAAATATAGGTGAAGCAGCGCGTCACCTGCGTCATCTGACCAGCCGCCACTGATTAACAAAACACAGCTTTTCAAACTACTAATTTATTATTGCCAACTATTTTCCAACACGTGTCAACAAAAATATTTCTCTTCTGTATTATTAAATGTCCATAGAACTATATTCCACTATCGCCTTTTATGATCGTTTCTTATACACCAACACTTACTGTTGACTCGCGTAATACTCTAGGATAACTTTTCTACACCACCTTATTCAATACTGAACTAACTTACTCTGCGCACCGCTAGCCTATTTATACTGTCTATAGAGATTCTAGACCTTATACACTATTCTACACCTGTCACTTCTGGTTTCTACACCTGTCACTTCTGGTTTCTTCTAGTAATATCGTTCCAGAGTGTTCGCTGTTAGCAACACACTACCATAGAAGTAACAAAGTTCGTAAACTTAATTCTCATAGACAAATGTGACAATATTAGTTTTTCTATTAACAGTTGAATCTCTTAACGTTATTTGATAATAACCGTTGAAACTAATAGGTTCAGTTATTTATGTCTTATTTTGAACTGGATAGACGATCGATAGTATCCTACGTTCCAAAAGCTGTGAGCGAGAGCGAGCACACCAGTATAAATAACGTGTTAAGTGTTAGTTAATATGTTATGAAGTAAAGTCCGCTCTATACTGCATAGCATACCCATACATATTAAGCATTCCCAGTCTCTTGTCATTCATCCCGTTAAATTTAACAGTTTCCGATGAAAACCGATGTTTATTCATCGAAGCTAGTTGCAGTGGAAAAGAAACAGATACGAGTCCGAATTCTAGGTTAGTGTAAAGTAGTGATAAGTCGTTATTTAAGTCTCTGTTATTTTTAAACGGTTGTCGAGCCGTAACGTTAACCACCTGGTATGGATTTCTAAAAAAAAAAGAGGTACAAAATAACGATTTTTACACTAAACTAGAATTCGGACTCGTATCTGTTTCAGTTTCACTGCAACTAGGTTTGATGAATAAACATCGGTTTTCATCGGCAACTGTTAAATTTAACTATTTAACGGGATGAATGGATATGAGACTGGGAATGCTAAATATGTATGGGTATGGGTATACAGTATATACAGCGGACTTTACTTCATAACATTTTTTTTTGTTCCCTCTGTTACTTAACACTTAACACGTTATTTATACTAGTTTGCTCCGTCTCGCTCACAGCTTTGGGAATGTAGGATACTATCGATCGACTATCCAGTTCAAAATAAGAGATAAATAACTGAAGCTGTTATTTTCAACGGTTATGATTAAATAACGTTAACGGCTCAAACTGTTAATAGAAAATAACCAATTTGCCCATCACTTGTGTAAAGCGTTATTTTGTACCTGTTATTTTTGTATATCCATAACAGGTGATTACCGTTGCGGCTCGGCAACCGGTAAAATATAACAGACTGTTAAATAACGACGCATTACTAGACAATATATATAGTTCAATTTGATTACATACAACAAATTTAAAAAAGGTAAAATTTTTACGAGCGACGCTTTGGGTGTTTAGTGGTGTAGTTGATACTAAATTGTTTAATAATAGTATAACATATTATATTTTTAACGTTTATGTGCCACCTAACATATCTGCTTCAGATTTCAATGTCTTTATAGATCTAATTGGCAACAGAATTTTAGCTAATGAAAATGTATTTATGGTATAGAATTTCAATGTTCATATGTCTGGTCATTCGGATGCCAAGTCGAAATCACTAAATGGGTTTCTGGAATTTGTGGGGCTCAAACAGTATAAAGATCTCAACTCAAATCAGAGGCTATTGGACCTTGGCATGAGTGATATGCAGCTTGTTCATGTCCACTGGTTGACATTAATTCTCACCATCGTCCACTTTGTTTCAATTGATATCAAAGGAATATCTTTAAAATGTAGAGTTAATAAGCTTTCTTCACGTTATAATTTTTGTAAAGCAAATAACCCTCTACTAAATTAAGCAACGAGATCAATAGATTGGTCATATTTGTATTCATGTCTGTTAAAATTTGCCTTGCTCTTTGTTTTATGATTCTATCTACTACTGTTTTTATCTTTACAAACCCCTGTATTCTCCATGAAGCCATGGTTACTCACAGCAGGCAGCTAAGATTATACCCCCCACCCCCCTCTTATTAAAATTTCAAATCATTTCATTGATAAATCTATTTAAAAAATTGAAAAACACCTTTACTTCTGGCCATAACCAGGTTCCCAGCTTGTTAGGGACTGTTGTGTTTTCTTGGATATTCTATCCTACATGTTTAGTTTTTCATTCCAAACATGTCTTCTTGTTGCTTTCCTCACGGAAATTCGAAATTATCATTGCCAATATTCTCTTATTTATTGTGCATGTAAAAGTTTGAGCAGTAGCCGTACTATTGGCGTAGATTGCGCAACCACATTTTTTCTTCCACCTATGCTTCGTTTACCTTTGATTTTTCCTATATGATATTTCTAAGTAACCCATACTTCGTTATTCCTCTTATATGACCCAAGTACACCAGCTTTCTCTATTTGGTAGTTTTTAGTAGTTCTTGTTGTTTTTGTCTTTGCAGGGCGCTTGTATTCGTCACACGATCCACCCACGAAATTTTGAGAATTTGCCGGTAGCAGCACATTTCAAAAGCTTCTATGTTTTTGATGTTTCCACTCTTCAATGTCGCAGCTTCCACACCGGAAAGGAGAGTGGAGAAAAAGTAGCATCTCAACGTACAGATGCACAGACTAATGCTGATGTCCTGGTTGCAAATATCTTTCTCATTTTGTTAAGTACTGTTCTGGTGATTTCAATGCAGCTTTTGATCTCCTTCGTTTGATCGGAATTGTCTGTGATCCATGCACCCAAGTATTTATAGGACGATATTTTTTCAATTTGTGTATCGTAGATAACAAGATTCGCTCTAATTGTCTGGCTGTTTGTTATTGCTATGAATTTGGTTTTGTTGAGATTCATTTTTAAGTCGCAGTTATTGCATTCAATATTAAGTCTTTGTACTAGATATTGTAGTTCTTCTATTGTGCCTGCTAATACTATGGTGCCATCTGCATATCTAATATTATTAAGAGTTTCTTCATTTATCACAAGTGATTTTTGACAAATGGGTTCGCTATACAGATTGAACAGAAGAGGCGATAGCACACAATCCTGACACACTCCGCGACATATTTCAATTTCTGGTGTTAAGTTGTTTTCAACTTTTACTTTGGCTAGTTGATTCTTGTACAAGTTACAGATACCGGGACGTGGATAGTCGAGAAATCTGTAAAGGCAGAAGAGCAGACACAAGGTCCTCGTACGGATCCCTGACACCATCCCGCAGGAGACGGTGATCAGTAGACTGAAGATCCAGAACCCTGAACTGGGGACACAAGACTGGTCGGTTCTAAGCAGGAAGGCAGATGAGAAAAGACAGACTCTCGCCTTCTCGATCGACCAGGCGTCTTAGAGAGCCCTTGAAGGAACCTCCTTCAATACATTCTGGGGCCTGGGAAGGGTTAGCTTCCGCCCACTGGGGAAGCAATTAGGAGTTAATGGGACTTAGGTTCCTTCAGGTCAACCTCCAACACATGGGCAGAGGGACATTACTGTCGTGTCAGCCTATCTGCCAGGGGACAGCACGGACCCTCCTCCTCCCAAGGAATTGGAGCAGCTGATGGTGGGTAGCAGAGCAGGTGCATGGCAGACCACAATCGGCATGTATGCGAACGTGCACCATGAGTTCTGGGGAAGCTCGAACACAAACCTTAGGGGTGAGGCACTTCTACAATTCTTTATGAAATTTAACTTAGACATATTGAATAAAGGTAATAAACCAACTTCTTCACAACACGACGTGAGGAAGTTTTACATCTAACAGTTTCCACCCAGTTTCTGGGTGACTTTCTTAAGAACTGGGCTGTGTCTCGGGAAATGAGTAGCTCAGACCACAGATACATCCGGTTTGAAATCGCCAAAGTCGAAAGACAAACGGTATGGTACCGGAACACCTGCAAGGCGGACTGGGAATCGTACAGGGTAGACCTAGCAGTGGAACTGCGGCGGGTTAAGAGTACCATAGACAATTCAATGGACCTCGAGATTGCGGCAGCCCAATTGCGAGACGCAATCACCTCGGCCTATAACGCCAACTGCCCCCTCAAAATGAGGGCGTCCACCAGGAACGCCCTCTAGTGGAATGAGGACCTCAGGCAAAGGAGGACGCAGGTTCGTAAGCTGTTTAACGTGGCCAAAAGGTCGGGAGCATGGGATGACTATAGACAGGCCCTAACGACCTATAACAAAAGACTGAGGGACGCCAAGAAGGAGTCGTGGGGGAGGCACTATGAGGAAGTGGAGAACATGTCCGAGAGCGCTCGACTACACAAGATCCTGTCCAAGGGCACTCAGACCAACATAGGCTCCCTTAAAACATCCACGGGAGGCTTTACAAGTTAGGGGGAGGAAACTATGGAAATTTTACTCCAGACGCACTTCCCCGGCTGTAACATAATAAACCCATCACCTCCGGACTGGGAACACTCAGAAATAGAGGCGCCTTATAGGCGGGCATCTAGAGTAGACTGGACAGCCGCTAAAGAGGTGGTTACTTGGAGCAAAATCAGATGGGCCATTAACAGCTATAAGCCATACAAATCCCCGTGATTTGATGGAATAATGCCCATCATGCTCCAACAGGGGATATATATATATATATATATATATATATATATATATATATATATATATATATATATACTGGCGCCGGCACTTACCCTCATGATGAGGGCCAGCCTGGCTCTGAGGTACATTCCGAGGGCATGGAGACTGGCCAGGGTTGTATTCATTCCAAAACCTGGGCGTCGAACAGACCAGGCAAAGTCCCTGAGGCCAATAAGTCTAAGCTGGAGAATACGCTGGAGAACAGGGAGGTGGCGCTGGGGGCCTTCCTAGACATAGAGCGGGGGCCTTCAGCAACACCTCATTCGGATTGGTTCTGGCAGCTGTCAGGGAGCATGAAATAAAGGTGACCTGCTGCAGGTGGATTGGTCCCATGCTCAGGAACAGGGCGGTGTTCACCTCTCTCGCGGGAGGGTGTCCATAGGGGAGCGCTCTGTCTCCCCTCCTCTGGTGCCTAGTTGTGGACGGCCTGCTGGGGAGGCTCTCGGGAGGGGGGTATGAGGTACAATGCTGTCATAACCTTAGCCGTCACTAGGCGGCTATATGGAAAAACGTGGAGATTAAGACCTAGTATGGCCCAATGGCTGTGCACAAGGATGGTCAGACCATCGTTAACATACGCAGCACTGGTCTGGTGGCCTAAGGTGACACAATCCAGTGCCAAACAAAAACTAGGCAAGATCCAAAGGATGGCTTGCCTTGGCATCACATGGGCCATGTCTTCAACCCCAACAGCTGCCATGGAGGTGGTTGCTGAATCTACCCCCCCTACACTTAGTTATTATGGGGGAGGCCAGGCTAGGACTATACAGACTAGCCTGTAATGGTAGACTGAAGATGAACCCAGGCTTCAGGGGTCACTGCAAAATTCAGGAGAACGTAAAGGAGCCCATGATTGAAATGAGGTTAGACCTTGCGAGCCCGCGAATGCAGGGAAAACAACTTTACAGTGGAAATCCCCAACTGGGAGGCATGGCGGGAGGAGACGCCGGGCACACCAGGGGACGCGCTCGTCTGGTTCACGGACGGATTCGACGGAGAGCATGGGACGGGGGCAGGTATTTATTCAGAAGGTCAGAGGTTAAGTCATAGTATTTCCCTCGGAGTCCGAAATGTACGCCATCCCGCACTGTGTGCGGGATAACAAGAGGAGGGGCTACACCAACAAGCGGATCCTCATAGCCGCAGACAGCGAAGCAGCCCCGAAGTGACCCACGGGTAAATTCCTGGCTGGTGAGTGAGTGCCGAGACGAGACGAGCGACCTGGCTGGGCAGAATGAGGTCACCCTCATCTGGGTGCCGGGTCACTCGGGGATCAAGGGCAATGAAGAAGCTGGCGGTCTCGCTAAGAGAGGGTCAGCAGAACCATTTATGGGACCAGAACCGGCTCTGGGCGTGACAAAGAGCACTGCCAGGGAGCCATTAAGTCCTGGGTCAGAAACCAACACAAGGTGTACTGGGCGGACTGTCCAGGGCTCAGACATGGGAAGTCAATAATTGACGAACCCAGTTCAAAGAGAGCTGTGGAGCTACTAAATCTTAGCAAATGACAGCTCAGAAACATAACGGGTCTCTTGACGGGACACATGGCCGTCAAGAAACACCTACATAAAATGTGGCGGTTTGAATGGGACCTCGCATGCAGACTCTGCGGCGAGGGGAAGGAATCAGCCCAGCTCATCTTGTGCGAGTGTAAAGCTCTGGACCGCAGAAGACAACTGATCTACGGTCAGTCTAGACCGGAGACAGAGCATTATAAAACTTCACCTTACCAATCGCTGTGCAGACTAGTTCAAGGCACAGTGATTTTGAAGTGGGTGGATTAAAAAGACTAAGGACATGATGCACAATAAACCAAAGGTTGCAGTGCTATCGGGGCTGCGAGGACGCGGACGAGCCCTGACGGAGAGAAAAAAATTGCACTTCAAGTTATACTAAATAAAGTACATAGATGGTGTGACTTGAATATCACTAAATGTAAGAGCATGTTATTTACCAGGAAAAAGCAGTATTTTGATTATAACTACTTATTCTACAACCAATATCAGTGATCTAGCACCACGATTGATGACTTAGGGGTGATATTTGATGCCTCAGCTATCTTTTAGTGTACTATGTATCTTTTAGTGTACTATGTATCTTGGGTTTCCTTAGAAGAAATTGCAGTCATTTTACAAGTGTGCAGACTCTAAAGAAGCTTATTTTAACGAAACATTAGGTCGAAGGTTGAATACTGCTGCCTTGTATGGATTCCTTATAACAGGTACCATATTTCCTCCCAAGTAAATCAAAGATTTATAAAATGTCTGAGCTATAAAATTCATGGAGTTTAACTAACACATATCTTTGTTTTTATTTGGCAGTATTTATTATAGATATTGTTATTTATTTTAACTTTTATCTTGATTTTTATGTACTGCCTTTTTATATGAATCCAGTCATATACTTTCTTCGAAGTATTATATAATTTTTTTGTAAGCATCAGTAATTTTATTTCATGTAAATGTGTAAATGTTCAATCTTTTAAATATTACTTATAGCATTTGTATTTAAATATTTATGTGTCTTTAATGTCAATTAACATCCCACATAGTTCTCAACAATAACTTAAATGAGTAAAATTTTACAGCCTTAATAGTGAAGACGAGAATGATTACTACTTTCCTCAGAAACCATAAATTCAATACTTTAATCATCCTTGGCCTCCATGTCTCGTTAACGTTACATATCTAGGATTCGGTAATTAGTAGTGATGGGTCTTTATTCAACAATCTGTTATTTTTTCATGGTTGCCGAGCCGCAACGGTAACCACCTGTTATGGATATATAAAAATAACAGGTACAAAATAACGATTTACACTACGCTAGAATGCGGACTCGTATCTGTTTCTGTTCCACTGCAACTAGCTTCGATGAATAAACATCGGTTTTCATCGTCAACTGTTAAATTTAACGGGATGAATGGACATGAGGCTGGGAATGTTAAATATGTATGGGTATACAGTATAGAGCGGACTTTACTTTAACATAATACTTAACACAGCTTTGGAAACGTAGATCGTCGGTAAGCGTACTGATAAAGATACCTGGTGAACCAAAATCGGAAATGTAACTAGAGATCCTTCTAAGAAAGAATAAAAGCATAATGTAATAACAAACCATATGTACAGAATAAAAGCAAATTTCTTTACCGAAATTTTATGAGAGCTGCAGTATGTTGCAGAATCACTCCCTCTCCCTGTGTAATGTAGTAGTGTATAAAGCATTTATTTGTTGAAGATAGTGCTGCCTTGCAATAAAAGTTCTAACGTCCCAAGACGTGATAATTCTTGCTGTGGCATTGAAATTTAGGTAAAGACCCCTAATAAAATAAATTTGTGAGAAATGACTAGTTTATAATTCCTAAAACATCTAAGTAAGTAAATACTTATAAGACTTCTTTCTAATTTCTAAAAGTTTCACTTGAGAGTGGCAACAGTTTTACGACACACTTATTATCATTTTTTAGCCCTTTGTTTGATATCCACAAAATTTGAGATTTATACACTACGTGAAATAACAGGGTAAAAATACAATGCAGCCAGCTTCCGGTTTTGCGGAAACTCCATCAACTTTCATTAATTTTTTACCAAATTATTATTAGTGATGAATACCAAAAAAAAAACCTTCATCATTTTTTTTATAAAAAATTTATTAATTGTTTTAAACATAAAACAAAAATATTTTTTATTTTAAACATATAGCTGCATAGTATAGTAAACAATATAACTATGTTTCAGAGAATTAGAGATATCTAAAGTTTTTGCTCTATCCACATTGTTTCATAATTATTTTTGTCCTTTTATTCAAATTAATCACCTTCACACCTCAGGCCGGATCAAGTGATAGTTACGTCGCCCGGGGATTGAACCCGTGTAGCAGCGAATCTCCTTTACCCAACTACACCACCCGATGGGTTCAGCTACTGTTACTACGTCTACGTGGAATTCTTAATAATTCATAGTTCATACATATATAACAGTAAAATATGCTATCGATCGACTATCCAGTTCCAAATAGGTAACAGATAAATAACGGAACCTGTTATTTTCAACTGTTATTATTAAATAACGTTAACAGGTTCAACTGTTAATGGAAAATAACCGTTTTGCCCATCACTAGTAATTAGTACCTAGTTATTTTTTATGTGCATTTAATTTGGTAGGCACTTTTTCCGTTAGATCTGACATTTATTGTAATAGAAACCTGCTGTTGGGGGGTTCAGTGCATGCGCTATATCTAAGCCAAGCATTTCCCATGTTGTCCTTCATTCTGGGATGACAGAAGGGAAACAAAGTAATTTAATACATAACACAATTTATTTGCACGTGAGAAAAATAACATTTAATCATAATGAATTTACATAGAGTGCAATCCTACAACATTCTTGTTTCAGACAGCATATGAAATTCAATCAAAATTCCTATGCCTAAACAAGAATGACTAGGACAAGCATTTAAGACAAAGAGGAAAACATCAATCATTTTTATTAACAAAAATGAAAGATATTACCGAAAATGAGAAAAATTAACTAGTTTTAATAATATATTAAGATAATCTATAAAACAAGTTCATTAACGACCCCTATTTCTGTTGATCCATTATAAGAATTGAGATCAGAAAACTACGGCACAAATATAAATTTTATATAAAAAGTCAATTCGTTTTTGCTACACTAAACAGAAGCATTTATTCTCTTTTTCTTGACAGTCATATCACTATTAAACCTTATTCTAAAAATAAATTCATATATTCTTTCTCAAGCAATAATCTTTGAATATTTACCATTAAGCAGGTTTGTAAAAGCATCTACCCAAAACACTAATGTTCACATTTATATAATCACTGATTCTTTGTTAATCATGAAGCAATGTTATTACTGGTTAATAAACCCATACTGCTCACTGAAAATATGAAAATACTTTGCAAAAAATCATTTCGGACAGTGGAAAGTTGACAGTTTTTTAAATTTTTATTTTATGGATGGCGCACTTACCCATTAACAAGGAGTAAGTGCATTTTCATATAGCAAAACCTAAATCAATTATTTGAAAGCAACAGTAATTTAGATTTTCTCCAACAACAAATAAAGTTATATTTTCACTTGAGAACTTGAGAGTTTTTCATAAAGAAATTATAAAAACTGAAGGCATCAAGATAAGAAACCCTGACACCAAACAGAAAAAACTTCAATAATACCCTTTTCCAAAAAAATAACATACAAGCTGATCCGTAAATTATTTCCTGGTGTTCTAGTGCTTCTTAAGTGGCAAAGTTGAAAAGTTGGACATCATGGAAGCAACCACAGAATCACTATTAATCAATGTTAACACAGAAGAAAGTGGTAACGGTACTTCTTTCATTTTGTCATAAGCACTTCTGCCGTTAAATCTTATTTTTAAATATGTTTATTATGCCATCTCGTTTAAAATAATTTACGTGATGATGTAAATAAATGTAGATTCGTTCATTTATATATATTGTATACGTTCCGCATCAAGTAGCCGACTCGTATGTTTTTGTTGTCTGAGATTGTGCTAGAGTTTGGTGACTTCGTGTCAAGCCTTGTCATTAATTTTTTGATAAAAAGCATTTTTATTTAAAAAATTGAAAAATCCATCTCGTAAATGTTCATTTAATCAAAATTGATAGAATGCCTTTTTATGTTAAAAACATTTAATCTACTAAAAGACAGTGTCAGAAACAAGACAGCATGAAACTTTTAAAAAATTTGAGGCTATATATGCAGGAGCTAATTCTTCCCTGGTCTTGATGATAAATTGCAACCTTTTTTGCAAGACTGCTTTATTAACAATGTCTCAATGTAAGTCCTATTAAAATTTTATTAAAATGTACAGGGTGTTAATAGTTATCAGTAAAAAAAAAATCATTTCCATGGTAGTGCTTTGGAGGGGCCACACTCCACAAGGACCATAAAATAAAACATTATATGAACACATACTATTTTTACACGATTTACAGATATTGACCTCAAGTTCTACGACCCTGTTTCAGGGTCCATCACTTGATCACAAAGAAAACATTCATCTTCTTGTACCTATAAACTTCTGAAACGTTATATTACTCGGGAGTTTTAACAAACAAAAAATCCATTTTCACCGAATCATTCCCCATTTATCTCCTACCTCCTGGAAGTGATCTTACCCAAAAACAATTTGAAGTGTCCCTTTGTCGGGTGCTAACTGGATACCAAATTTGAAGATTGTATCTCCATTCGTTCGAAAGTTATTGCGCCTACAGACAGGCCGTGAGACCGACAGACAAAAAAAATTCATTTCAGAATCAAGTTTTCTATATGTTTTGAAGCTTTATACGCCGTTTTAGCAAAAAAAAAAATCGAAATTTCTGTCATCGATATTCCACCCCACATTCAACCCCTTCAAAAAAAAGTCAATTTTCACCAAATCACCCCCCATTCATCCCCTACCCTCTGGAGCGATTTTACCCAAAAACAATCCGAACCGTTCTTTTGTCGGGTGCTAACTGTATACCAAATTGGAAGACGATATCTCAATTTATTCCAAAATGATCGTGGTTACAAACACATACAGACAGGCAGACGAAAAAAATGTTTGTTCTCAAATAATTTTTTCATGTTTTGACACTACATTTAAGCGAGAAAAAAATTTTGAAATTTTTGGCACCAATGACATACCACATGTTGTGACGATGTAGAAGTAACTGGAAACACATAAACTAAATGTATATTAAAAAATAAAGCCATTTATACTGCTGTCGTTATGCTAGTTGTCCTATCTGCAAATTCAGTGGTTTTTTTTAGTGTTTATTCTTGTATTTTTCCTGTTATTCATTTTTTTCTTTTGAAATAAAATCCAAATGAAAATGACAATATCAGTTATATCTTTACCTGGTGACTACCTTTGGATGCATACTTTGATTGTAGCAGTAGATATGACAATATCACCAAGTAAAACACGATTCAAGTTAATGCTTATGTATTGTCCTGTACTAAAAAAAGTACAAATAGTTATACAAATAAGTACAACATAAAATAATTAGTCCATTAGTATAATTTGTATACATTTTCACACATCACCAATGCTAGGGTTAACATTATGATTGATCGGTGAGTTTTTCCAAAACATCATTCAGTAGCTATCGCTCGATATTTTCTTCTCATTACCAGCTAAGCTAGAGAACCTTTAATGTATTTTTGGTTTAAAATGTTGTCTATGTTTCGGAATGGCTCTAAAAATATAGGTTGTTGACCTCTTTTGAATGTGAGTGCAACAATATCTTTCTGATATACTTGAGTACCGAACTTTTGCAATTTATATTTAGACATGTAATCACTGAAAGTATAGAAGTTGCTAAGGTTCATTTTTATGACCTGAATTTGAATCTTGAACTACACTCGCAAAATCTTCTTTTTGTGTTTCAAGACTAATTCTACCTGATGATGAAACGCATCGGATGACAAACGTATGTCCTAGTTCGAGGTATTTTATTTAGATGTTTTCAATAGAAACTTTTAACAAATTAACTATGTACAGAAAGAAGCTAATAGGAGTCCAATTCTTATTTTGTGATGAACAGTTGCCCAGCCAATTCACAATTGTTTGTTTGTCTCTATTTGCTAAAAAGAATGCATAGATACAATGTCATCTTTGGTACGTCCTCTTATTGCTCAATGCCAAATTATTGCATGGGGATTGATTTTTTTTCTCTTTCCTAGTGGAACAAAGCTTTCGTTAAATTTGTTGAATTAGCGGCAATTCGGACATAAAAATTAATGAAATAGTAAGAATGTATACGTGAAGAATAATGGAGAACCTACCCCCTGTGCAACGATAAAAGGAGTAATGATTATAACAATAATCTATCCAGTTGCAAATACAATCACATGTAACTGTCACTATGTCGCTTTTAAGAGGTTTAAATTCCTATATCACTGTGGCGCAGACATTGGTGAAAAGCCTTCATGGAAAATAAATTTGAAAATGTTGCAGACAGTTCAAATTTCGTGAGACCTTGAAGCCAGGAAGGGTAGAAAATTTGCAAAAAATATGTTTCAAAGTCGAAACTTGAGTATACCTCCCCAGAAGGGATAAAGGCTGTAAACAGGTAAACACATGTTGTTGGGCAGTTTTTTGTGCATAGAATGATTAGATATTATATTTTGAAAATTCAGGAAACATTTTTGATAAGGCTGAATTAAAAGCGAATTAATTTATCTAAAACAAACGCTACGTCTGGACCAATCAAAAAGTTAGAAGTGAATGTTTGACCGCAAAATTGGCAATTTCTAAACAAAATTCTAAAATGAATACGAATTCTATGGTCTTAAATTTTTTATTTGAACCGCGAGGTTCTTTTTCCATATTCCTAAAATGTTTACAGAAAGTGCATTTCAATTATATTTGCCATTCCGGCAACGAAGGAAGCTTATTGAGATATTGTCCAATAAAATGTGTCAATTGTCAATACTTTTTTTTTTTTTAGAGAATACCAATGTTTGGGAGTATGGGAAGTGTAGTAGTAATATCTTATATGTATTTTCAGATAGAATGTAATTTGGTGTATTTATATATTTGTAATAAGATAATGAAGTATTTTTTCTGTCCACGAGCATGTTAGTGCAGTGATAAAAGCTATAAGCATCATCCTTTGTTGATATGTTCATATCGAGGAGCTGTGCTACTAGTATTAATTTAGCTCTACTAGTTGCTCAGGGGTTTTATCATTATGAATATATCGACCAGTGCCGAAGTTGTGAATACATAAATGATAAAAGAAAAATGTACGCTTCTACTTCTCGTTGCTCTGCTCTGCTCTCTGCTGCAATATAAACACCTGCAGTCAAACATATCCATCCTTTTTCATTGCTTCGCAAGCATTGCTCTTGCGGTTTATCACAACAGCTCTAATCTTTCTCCTTAGTTATAGTAAACAATTTTTAAGTTACCTAATGAACATATTTTAATCAACAACAAATTTTGAGAAAAACTTTCAACTTTTGCATAGACTTTTCATATTTTCTTTGAGCTGTAAATATATCAGTAGCAAAACTGTTATCACACTGAAGAACATTCACAATTGATTAGAAACATAATGAAAATTGCAGTTTATGTACATACCTAAATACACATCTTAATCACCACACCCTGTACTCATTCCATCTTATAAACATGCTTGTTCTAACATACCTACCTTGATTCTACAATAAAAATCTATTCTATCCATTGCCGAAGTTTAGTTTGGTGAATAAAACATGTACCCACAAAGAGAACTAAAAAGATTTGCCATACATTTTACTAAAACTTTCTTATTTAATTTATATATATATATATATATATATATATATATATATATATATATATATATATATATATATATATATATAAAGATAAACCATCTGTTAATTAACTAGTTGTGAAAATAATAAGCATGTATCAACTGCACCCTAAAATAAGTAGAAAGGCAGTTAAAGATACTGGGAAATTACAACTTTAGATTAACAGACTAAATTACTGTGATCCAAAGTCCATAGTCGGGAAGGCACCGGCTTTGGCCTTTAACGTGTGCATGTCACTTTAAATTACCTACCAAAAAGTTATACACCTAAAGAGGCCTTAGTAACAACCGAAAATCACAAATCATGCTAATCATGTATCAAAGTAAATGTGAAGGAAGTAAATGAAATCAGAATAACCTCTTGGTGGCGCAGTTTTAATATGTGATGACGTTGCTTAATTAATTGAAGCTGAACTGATCATTTATAAGGCTTTTTTTTTCAATATTTGTTGACCTTACTCATCAGTGAGCAATTTTTCGAGTCTGAGGCAATAATACACTGCTTCGTTAGTAATTAAATCTGGAACCTCTTGCAAGGCAATGACATCAACAACATATACCATAAGACATCCAAATAAGGTATGTATAATAACCCTGGTAATGTCTACAGTGATTTACTGTGAGACAAAAGAAAAGAACTGGGAAAAATCATATTAATATTTGAACATTGTTTGTATTACAAGAATCTTCACTTAACAGCTTTACATTCTCATCAGTGTGAATATTCTATAAAAACAATGCCCACATTATAATTCACTTAATTTTCTTTTCTTTTGTTTTAGGACCGTGCAAAGCTTTGACATTTCGAACTAAACCCAAATCACACTAAGACTTTGATTTGCAAGATTGTACATACTAGGTGATGTCAGAATAGTTTGATCTTTGGAGCATTAATTCCCAAAATAGTTTTAAGTTTTATTTCCAAAAATTGTTTAAGGCTCAACCTAAAGAGCCACTCAGTGTTGTCAAAGGTAGTGAAGTAGTGGCCCTGGTAGGTCGGTAGTGAAGTTGCAGCCATGGTAACCAGGTAGCAGAATTAGAGGATGTTTCACTCAGTGATTTAAAAATTACAAGATTAATTTTCCTATAATTCTAGAACCTTTTTTTTTTATTACAACATGAATAGTTAATGGCATTGCTTAAAAGCGATTAGTAGAAGAATTTTTCAGAATTTATGGTAGTAACTGCAAATTCTGACAAGACTAGGTTAAACACATTTTGTTTCAAATTTTTTAAATTGTTGTATACAGGCTGTAGCAGCTAATGTGTCCACCCCCTCTATCTCTTATTTTTAAGATTCCAGTAATAATGTTTAGCATACTTATTTTTATCTGTAGGTTCTAAATTTATGCTCAGAAAAAGAAAATAACATCGCATAACACATATATTGACTAAACCTGCCCTTTTTTTTATGAAACAGTCTGTATATTTTTACAACCATCAGATAGGGGATGAAATTTTAGAAAGAGGTTAAGTATCATGTGTCATAAAAATGTTCCACTCAGCAAAGAGATAAATGTTAAAATGTGGATAAATGGAATTTTCAAGTAGGCTCTGCCAAAATCGCCATTTATTATCTCAGAAAGAAAAGCGGAAATAACAATGAAAACATTATTAAAACAACAACTGGAAATTTTATAAAAATATTCAAAGATATTCCCGTTCTCTTCCAAACATTTATCTACCCTTGAGAAAATGCTGTGTAGTTTTTTTTATAACTCTGTTACTTAAATTTCTACATGCTTCATGAATTATATCTTTAATGCTTTCAGGTGTTGTTAGTTCATCCCTGTACATGAGCTGTAACATAAAAAAAAACTAACAGGATTAAACCAAGAGATAAAAATGGCTAAATTGGCCGTTTTCTATCAATATGTCTTCAAAAAGTCGATCAAGTACGGCCCCTGCACATCTGTTATGTGATGATCCCCATTCTGCTAGAAGATTTATCTTGCAGACACCAGTAGAAGATCATCTAAATAATTTTCCCTAGTATATTATTAATACATTCAAAATGCATGCCACCATTTTGATTGTCGTTATAAAACTATTGCCCCAAGACAGTATCATTCAGCATGCCAATCAAACAAGGAAAACCCCAGCAAACCTGGTAATTTCTGTTTCTATTTATATGCGGAATTTCCTCTGCCTATTTATGTTTTCTCATTCTATTAAACATGCCATTTATTATAAGTTTGGATTTCTCCAACCGTAAAATTTTATTTAAGAAGTTATTTATTATCTTCTTGCGTTTTCATTATAATCAATTCGCAAAATTCAATTCTTCATAAATAGTATCATATCTTTAGGAGTGCAACTTGTATTTTAAGTATGAGATTAATACTAATATTTAAAATGTAAAATACATTGTCATTTCTCGTGTGCATGCAAATTATTTTATATTAGCATCAATAGAGCATTCGATTCAATTTCTTCTTTACCTCATACAATAATAATTTTTAAAATTCATACACTAACAATATTATAAATAATTATATCAGAAATAAAATAGATAATCTTACGTAAATTTAAAGCGCAATAAATGTAGAAGCAACTGGTTATTTACTTACATAGATGTGGGGTACAAGATTGGCCAAGAAGTTGAAGAGGAAAATCTTAAACCTTGTAATGAAAAATAAATCCTTGAAATTATAAATCACCTAAATTATATTACAGCTTCTGGGATAGATAATATTACTACAAGAGATTTAAAATGTACTTTAAAATTTAAGATCCCAATCATTACCAAATTAATTAATGAAGTGATAGAAAGTGGTGATTATCCAGAAGTATTAAAGCAGACTCTGGTAACACAGATTCACAAATGAAGAGATTACCATGATCCTGGAAAAATATTTAAGAATATTAGAAAGGGTGTTGAAATGTAGAATACCATTTTGTCTCTAAAACATTTAAATTGAACTTGATGGATTGCAAAAACGTAGTAGTACACAAACAGTAGCTGTTGAAGTTAAAGAGTTTATCACTAGTAGACTTAAAAAATTATTTGACACATTTTATCATTAAATTCTATAAAAGAAACTGTAATATCGGAATATTGTAAGAATATGTGCAATGCCACATATTCTTATACCTAGTTATCTATTTGGCAAAAGGCCAACAACCATCTTCCCCGACTGCGAGGCATGGCGGGAGGAGACGCCGGGCATACCACGGGACGCGCTCGTCTGGTTCACGGACGGATCCGGTGGGGAGCGTGCGTATAGTAGCAGCTAGTGATGGGAAATTCGGATCTTTTCGAAGATCACCGGCTCCAGATCTTCTTGAACATCCGGATCCTTGAACCAGTTCTTAGAATCCCAATGAATATCTGTCCCGCGTGACTGTGCCTTGATACATATGGCATTCAGTAAGATCGGCCAAAACAAAAGAGGTGATCAAGAGCAAGAACCTATTATACGGATTGAAATATATATCCAAGATTATATGAATTTGTTAAAAAAAGATTATGTATGATGGCTACTTCAGTGCCATGTGCAAGAATTTTTAGTAAAAGTGGTCAAATTGTAACGGAAAAAAGAACTCCATTGAGAAATAAAAAAATTAAAGAAAATATATTTTTACATGTTAATATGTAATAAATGTTTCAAAAAAATTGAATGTATAATTTTACCTATATTTTTATTGTTGCATATCATTACCTATTATTGGATAAATAAGTTATTTACACAATATGTAGGTACAAGAAAAATGGATTGTACAAACGATATAATATATACCCAATAAAAAAATTATGAAACCTTCAATAATCTAAATACTTAAATTGCAACACGCAGGCTGAGCGTTCTAAGTTGATTTCTGAATGTTTCAGGGTTTGGATCTCGGATCATGTTATTTAGGTGTGCCTTATTCAGCCCAAATCTTTTGATTCTCCTTTCATTGCTTACAGCGCTGTGATCCGAGAGCAGAGAACGTAACAGCGGATCAGCTGGATCAGGCATAACATATGTTAAGAGTGCCAGAGTCAGAGTCAATAGCGGTCGGTTCGTTGCCTCACGACTAACGACTCAGGGCAGATCAAACTCGGATTCAGGATCCGTCATTCATAATTTTAAGAGTCGGTTCATTCCAATCTTTTTAAAGATCCGAATTTTGAATCGGTTTAGATCTGATTCGGACATCTCTAGTAGCAGCAATAACAAATATAAAATGTGATTACGAGGAGCATGAGTTCATTTAAGACTATTTCCAGAAGAACTCAGAAACATACACCATATACAAAGATTCACAATGTACCTAAAAACATATTTATTAAATGGAGAAAACAGTTTCACAGTTTCTAGTTATAGTTTATAGTTTCTTTACAGGACAGTGATATAATTTAAGTTAACCTCAAAATTACATGTAATTTTTTGATATTAATTGTAGAACTTGTTGCCAGTACAAATATACTGTTTTGAGTTTGTAAATAAAGAATATTTTTTTAAAAAATGCATATTATGTTTTTACCACAAAAAAAAAAGCTGTATGTACAAATTTTAAAGTAGGCAAACCTTTTTTGACGTCCTCTTTTGAAATGAAAACTATCTAAGATGAAATAAAATATATGTAAAGAAAAACTACAACTAAATAGCAAGAACAAGCTGTTTATTTCTTAAATATTAAGAAACATACATAAAAATGAGTATTTTGTGCACTACTGCCGTATAAAGTTATCAAATAGAAAAAATGTGTGTGCTCCCACTCCCATCATGTATAAAATGAACGAAAAGAAAAACAAAACAAAACATTATATAACCTATTGGAAATTATTCTATTGATTACTGTTTTCACAATTTGATGTCAGTTAATAATTATACCTTCAATGAAACAGGACGATACATTTAAAAATAAAGCATAACAGCTACAAAAATTTACATAAATAAAAATTCTATATTAACTCTTATTTCACAAAAATATACAAATCAACAGACGTGTAAAAAGTGATGCAAGCCTAAACATACAGACATCTGTAATATTTACTTATGAAAAATCTAACGCAGTTGATTTGTATATCAAGTCAGCACTCATAAAATTCTATAATAATATAGATTACTCCATCACGTATCGCACTTCAATGTTAATTGATAATATTAATAATAATAATAATTATAATAATAAATCTTTATGAATTCCTGTACAGATAAAGCTAAATATATTTATGATTTGAATTAGACCAATGCAAAGTCCATTGTCACATATAGTGCAAGAACATCAGCCGCTGCGCTCTGTTAACTGAACTATGAAATAAATGAGTCGCTGGCAGTCTCGATGGAGGCATTTAATATTTAAAATAATTCTTGAGGCAGTGTCTGAAACAATAATATTCAGAATTAGTAAACCCAAAGTTTATGAAAATATTTGTATATAGTTAATATAATTATAAAATATAGTTTACGTAACAGTTAATGCAATGTGACAGTCAGTTAAGACAAGTTACCTATGCTTCTCTAATTTTCTTTTCCTTCTTTTTCTTGAGGAACGATGGTGTTCTTAAGCCTTTCTTCTTTTTCTTATCCTTCTTTGGAGAACCTTCAGAGACAGAGCGATCCTGGAATTAAAATCCAGTTAGTGAAACATTTTAAAAAGATTTGGGACGCAGCAAGTGCGTTATCGTAGTGAATTTTCATAAGAATTTTACACTATTACAGGGAACCCAGCAGAAATCAAAAATCAAATGACATTTCCAGGCCCCTCAAGTACATTTTTCATTACACTCGAAATGAAAAACACACATACCTTAATACCTTTTTTATGAACAAAATAAATAAAAATTACGAACAAAAAACTTACATAATCAAAAACATAAACATGCTTAACTCCGTTAAATTTATAATATATGGCATTTTCGAGAAGAAAATTTGCAATTTTTTCATGGAAAAACTTGACTTTCATGACTGGCTGACGAACTTAGCCTCCGGAAAGAATTTTCTAGTGTGATGGAACAAACTATAAGTCTCTAGATGGTGGAGAAACTTTGCGAACCATGTTCGTATATATAAACTTGAATAAGCCTGGGAAATGGGTTCCAAAAGCTCAGATTCGCGCCCATAAAATTTTTGTTTGAAAATTCGAAAGTTGTTACCTCTCTAAAAGCGAAGTTTTATTTATGAAAATTCGCTGAAAAATTAAACAAAGATACTGTTTACATGCGCCATATACAAATGCCAAATATTTTGCAACTTTCAACATGATCATAAAGGTTAAAATAGAATAAACACATTCATATCACAGCTGTACCCGGCCAATACCTAAAACGCATTTTGCATTTTATGCATTCAAGGAATAACATTCCATATGAGACATGTTTGAGATAGAAAAAGAAGACGCTATTTATATCGGCGCATGATGTGGCATACGCTGCGTGCATTGGCGGATTTAATTGATATTGGTACCAGAGGTAAGCCGCATTGTTATCAGATATATTTTCCTAGGTATGAGAAAACTATTTACGTGAGAAAATTCATATAATATATATGAAATAAAAATAAAAATACATCTGGTCGTGACGAAATTTTATATATATATAATTTCCAGGTCTACTACTAAGTTACATCACAAATTTCCCTGACATTTCCCTGACATTTTAGAGGGTATTTCACATTCCCTGATTTTTCCAGGTTTTCCCAGTTTTCCAGGTCGCTGGGTACCCTGCTATTAGTACGGCATATTACTAAAATTAATTCTTTAAATTTAAATACACCTTGAAGGTCGGTTTTATAGTTCCTAATACAGGTTCATTTGAAGAATATTTTCAAGTGTTATAATTTTCAAGTGTTTTTATTATCATAAAAAATATTTTAACCTTGTGTTCTACCTCTGTTTGAGACTCAAACTTCAAATGCCCGAAACTTAAATTTCTATGAAGCTAAAAAATTAAAATTTGGTATATCTAGGTACTGTAAGTCTCTTTAAAAATTACTGCAAGTCTCTTTAAAAATTACAAATTTCATTAATGCTGCAAAAACTTTCTAGAAGAAAACCAAATTCATATATAGAAAAGGAATGAATCTGCCAAATTATAAACGTGGTAGGTATTTTTCCGTATTAATCCCCTATTTTGTTTTAGTCAACCTAATCAAACAGGTTTTTCAAAGAACGAACAGGTTTATCGAAGAACAAAAAAAGTATTAAAAAAAACTAGTTCCCTATTAATGAATTTTCTTAATGAAAATTCACTATAATATCCGCAATAAAACATTTGGGATGCAGCAAGTGCGTTATGGTAGCGAATTTTTATTAAATGCTTTAAATTTTAATAACTCAATTTGCTATAAACCTAGAAAGGTGAACTATGGTGTATAGTAGGGTCTTTACCAGGACAATACACCTACAAAATTTCATCAATATAACTTTGTTATTTTTTGAGATACAAATACTTTTTTTCAGAAAAATCAAATCTTTTTTTTTTAGAAAAACTGGTCTGATTGCGTGGTCTTAAGAAAATGAAGATATGTGCCAAGTTTTGTTCAAATCAGTTTAGTATTTTTTTTAATTTTTTGAGTTATCACTCGGATACATACATACATATAGGGTGGCACATTGAAAACGACACAGACCGATTTGCGTCCAGAGAATTTTTTTTAAGAAACGCTGAAACACGTCAATTTTAATATTGAGGGGGACATGTTTTGACATAAAACTCAACTTTGTCACATCAACCCCTTAAGGGTGGTGATAACAACCCTTATATTTTAAATAAGGAACATGGATAGAGTGTTACATCATTTGAAAGCTCTTTCTTTTCTGAATTCAGTACACTAATTATTTTTTTTGAAGTTTTATCAATTCGTTTAAAAATTATTCACAGTTGAAGATGCAAAAACGCATTTCACTCTTTCCGATAAGAAATGTGCTGATAGTCAATGTTTTGTTGGTTTGTAAACAAAAAATTGACTATCAGAACATTTCTTATCGGAATGAGAGAAATGCGGTTTATTATTACAGTTTATCGGTCGGTTTGATACTTGATAGTACTACCGAAAATTTATTTCACAATGGTGTATTCTGTAGAAGAAAGAGTTGAAATAATTACTCTTTTTTTAAAAAACGATGACTGTGCCAACTGTACCGCAAATTTGTTTAATGAACGACATCCGAACAGACATGTTAACAGAAAATACATTTTGGAGTTAGTTGCAAAGTTTCGACAAAGTGGTTCAGTAGCCAACAAAAACGGGATCCTGAACGTGAATTTCCGGTTAGAAATGAGACTACTGAGATTGAAGTTTTTACAGTCAATCGTCATAATTGTCGTTATTGGGCAGATAATAATCCAAGAAATTTTCACGAAGTCCACACTCAAACTCCACAGAAATTGAATGTCTGGACTGGCATTTTTGGAGGCCGTTTAATCGAACCAATTTTTATTGATAGCAATTTGAGTGGCGAAACGTATTTGGAGTTATTAGAAGATATCGTTTACCCTCTACTAATTGACATTGTTGAAAATGATGATCGCTATCAAGAAAATCAATTAGTGTTTCAACAAGATGGAGCTCCTCCGCATTTTTCACAACGTGTTAGAGAGTTTTTGAACAGAGAGTTTCCAGAGCAATGGATTGGGCGTAGAGGTGCTATTGAGTGGCCCCCTAGATCACCGGATTTAACTCCTTTAGACTTCTTTCTATGGAGCCATTTAAAGAGTAGAATTTTCGCAACAGAACCGGAGTTTCTGGAAGAATTACGACGACGCACAGTGGGTCAGAATCGGCATTTTTCGGAAAAAATCCTGTATCACAAAATGTTCGAATATTTCATTTATAAGTTGTTGTTTTTTTGCAAATGGTAATGGTAGTGTGTATATTTTGGCATAATATATATTTTAAATCTACAATCTAAAAATGTGAAGAAAAAACAAATACCGAGTACTAGACCATCCTCTATTCAGATTTTATAAAAGACGTAAATTGACATCTAAAAACTTCAATTATTTTTTTCTCACAGAACAATTACCTGATCCTTCTAAGGTTATATATACAGGAAAGTGAAATTTCCATGCTTATTGTTATACAGGGTGAAATACCAAGTCAATTATGGTTTTGTTATAACGGCCGCTGCCACAGCAACAAGAAGCACCGCCAACTTTGTATTTATCCGCAAGATATACGCAGCTGATTTCTGTCTTATCACTTAGGTCAAAGTACAGATAAAATAATTAAACTGGTCAGAACATGTAGGTCCATGTAGCTAGTAGTTAAAATTCTATAAGACTTTATGAGACCTAAAGAAAAGTTTCATAGTAGAACCTTGCCCAATTTGGCATGACTCTTTTATATAACTTTTAATAATTTATTATTATTATTATTATTATTATTATTATTATATATATATATATATATATATATATATATATATATATATATATATATATATATATATATATATATATATATATATGAAGTAAAGTCGGTACTTACTCGTTAAAAATACTGAAAGCCATTAAGCCATTTCTTGTGCAAAAATTAAAACGTTGAACTTGAAAGCTCTTTTCCAGATTTTTTAAGTACAATTTTTATGTAACTTTGAACACATAAAGTTATGTCAACTGAAAGTAAATTCGAATATAATAGCTAAAATAAATCACATTCACTCTCTAAGAACACAAAAAGAAGATAATATGGCTTATATGACATATATAATAAATATATATTTTTTCCGCCTCTAACCCACTGTGCGACGCATTGTTGAAGAATGCCGTTTAAAACTTCTTTCTATGGGGCCATTTAAAGAGTAGAATTTACGCAACAGAACCGGAGTCTCTGGAAGAATTGCGATGACGCATTGTTGAAGAATGCCGTCTAATAACTCCACAAATGCACCAGAATGTCAGAGCTCATTTTGAACAAAATTTGTACTTTTGTATTGAAGCTGGTGGTCAACAATTTGAACACTTACTTAACTGAATAAACATTTTTGAACGTTTGGTTTGTTTTTTTAGTTTTTTTTTAACGAAAAATTGACTAGTGCATTTCTTATCACAATGAATGAAATACGTTCTTGCAGCTCCAACTGTGAATAATTTTTAAACGAGTTGATAAAACTTCCAAAAAAATTTAAGTGCTGAATTCAGAAAAGAAAGAGCTTTTAAATGATGTAACACTCGACCCATGTTCCCTATTTAAAATAGAAGGGTTGTTATCACCACCCTTAAGGGGTTGATGCGACAAAGTTGAGTTTTATGTCAAAACATGCCCCTCCCCCCTCAATATTAAAATTGACGTTTCAGCGTTTCTTAAAAAAAATCTCTGGACACAAATCGGTCTGTTTCGTTTTCAATGCGCCACCCTGTATACATATACATATACATATACATATACATATACATATACATATATATATATATATATATATATATATATATATATATATATATATATATATATATATATTAGAGGTGTGCGAAGCTTCGAAATTTCGAACCGAACCCGAACTCGAACCGAACGTTCGGTTCGAAAATATGTTCGCACAAGCGATGTTGAAGTAGTTCGAAGTTCGAAATATGCAATTCTTCAAAATAGTTCGAACTTCGTTGGTCAAAAATACTTCGAAATTTACCTTAACAGACATTGAATGTTGCCAAAGGTAGCGAAGTTGCGGCCCCTTTAACTCGGTAGCGACGCTTTAAACTCATTATCGGTCTCATTGTGTCAATAGCGTAATTTCAGGAGATTTCACTGGTACATATTTTTGATAGTAGGTGGGACACAGTGAGACACAACGGAGCCATTTAGCAATCACAGAAATATTTTTCTTATATATCCTAGCCTCCAAACACCTTTTTCAGTAACAACATTATGATGGGAGTGTTCGAAGGCGATCGATAACGTAAATGTTCAGAATTTGAGGATAATTACCGATTGCCTTTGGAAAACATTGGTTTCAACATGCTTTATTTCACAGTGAGCCAAACCAGTTAAATATTCACAATCAGCAGACAGTTCAAACTTGTAAGTGGTTATTTTAACTGACTTCAAAAAAGGAGGAGGTTCTCAATTCGACTGCATTTTTTTTAATTTGTGTTACCTCAGAACTTTTTTCTAGGTAAACCGATTGTGATGATTCTTTTTTTATTTGAAAGCTGGTGCTTCTCATGTGATGCCATATAAATTTGATGAAGAACTGACCAGTAGTTTTTGAGTTATTCTTAATGAAGTCGGTTTCCTATTTTTTTAAATTTTTATTGTTATATACCTATCATGCTCACTTTGAACCCTCTCAATAGAACCTCGGTGGTTCAGAGGTAAGAACGTGTGCCTTTGAACCGAAGGGTACTGGGTTCGATCCCGGCGTACTCCTTTCACTTTTTCAGTACAAACTGTAAAATTAACATCAACCGAGGTTCTGGCATTGTATTTGAGCAAGTTGAATGTCTGCACGTTCCGCCCTTCGGAGAGGGCGTAAAGCCGTCGGTCCCGTGTCCATGCGATGTTGGGCACGTTAAAGATCCCTACCCTCCTTACAGAAAGACAGGGGTTCGGCAAAATTTCCAGGATAGTGAGGTGAAACTGCTCCCTGGCGTCGGTGATTGGCCATAGTCGCGGAAATAGGCCGACGTTAAAGAAACAAAACACACACACACACAACCCTCTCAATCTGTTTGCTAAAACTGCCTAGTCAATACCAAACAACAACATATTTATAATTGAGCTTATCTATAGATCTAGAAATCTAAAAAAGTTTAAAATATTTTTTGTTTTTGTGGTTTTGATTTAACATTGACCCATCTCCACAACGATCAGCACCGGAAGGCATTTTCACCCAATCAACCTGCAAATTTGTCAAACCCTTCCTTTTTGTAAAAGGAGTGGGAATCTTTTACATATAAAATATTGTATGTTACAATATTCCTAAATTTTCTATTTAAGGAAATGATATATGAACACTGAAGAATTTTGGGTAGTTCGATGTTCGATTTTGAATTTCTAATAAGTTCGAAGTTCGACTGTGAACCTTAGACATACTATTTCAGAGGTTCGAAGTTCGAGGCAACATATTTGCTTGGGTTCGTTCATAGTTCGGTTCGAACAAAACATGGGTTCGCACACCTCTAATATATATATATATATATATATATATATATATATATATATATATATATATAAATTCAAACTGACCTTGAGTTCGGGTTCTAGGGGCCCAAATTCCGGCTCATTCGTAAACATTTTTGCAAAGGTTCACCATCATTAACTCTCCAACAGCGAATTTTTTAATAAACATTCGCTAAAAATGGCTGCTGAAAATTATAATTTTAGACTCGCCGGTAACAAAGTTATCCAGACGTTTTATGGAAACACGCGATCCTGGTCCAAATGTATGAAATATGGACACTATTGTTTTTATCAAATATTAAAGTCAGTGAAATCAAACAAAATTATATATGCATCGGGCAGGAACCGAATCCAGGCTGGCAGCATATAACGTGAGCTTTCAGCACTGAACTACAGATGCTAGCTAATAAGTTATTTGTTTACGTGGTATACTTATATTTATATTATATCCTAAAAGTAAATGTAAGTAAACAGATAATTACAGAATTAATGGAGTTGTGACTAGTCGGTCATTGAAACACATTTGACTGTTTCGATCTTAGATGATGTCTTATCTTTAAGTTTAATAATAAAAAATAAACTGCTTTAAAATGATTTTCATAGACGTGAGCCGATTTCTTTCATTCTTTCATATCTTCTCATATTCTTATAATATGACACTCTTCAATGAAATATGTAATTTAACTGCATTTCCAAAAATTAAATTTTTAGTGAGTATTCTCGTATTCTTGGATATATATTTTAGGCGACGAGTGTTTGAATAAATTCTGTGACAAAAAGATTGTTAAATCATGATTTGGCAAAAACGTCATATTTTTTTTGTAAAAGCTATAATTCCTTAGAAATGTCTTTATTGCCTTCCCTCAACCTTGATCTTTCCACTATATACTATACTCTCAGGCTAAAACTTTAATTGGAGCCGTTCATCAAGCTACAACTGCAGTGTATTTTATTTAATGCACCACTTAAACAGTCACCTCGCAAATTTTCAATTTCATGTAATATATCATTCTAATTCTAAGGTGGCAATTGTTGACGAACGATTTATAGGGTTTTCGGGATTTTAGTGGCAGAGATTTCTAGATAACTGGCTTGATTGTTGCTTCGTTTGAAAAAAATTTGGATCATTTCGGAGCTCTACTTTCAAAACACAACATGCCACGTGACCTTGCTTTTGTTCAGCATTCAGCAGTCAAGGTACAAATCTGGCAGCCACCCGTGTCATCCCCAAATCTTCCATTAAAATTGGCTGAACTAAACTCCAAGTCACTCCAGACAGCTCCACAACTTTGTCAATGGACCATTGTCGGTCTTCTATGATGTTATCACAAATTTTTTTTCAACATTTTTATCCGTTTGGGCCGTAGAAGGACAACCAAAGCGGGTTTTGCCATTAATTGAGATTTCACCTTTTTTGGAACGGGAAAATCACTTAAACACGTGAGTTTTCCCAATAGCATCATCCTTGTAGACCGTTTCTAACATTTCAAGATTTTCTGCGTCAGTTTTTCTGGGCAAGAAGCAAAATTTTATGACCGCACGCTGTTCACAAGAATCAGCCATTGCAAAAACGATTAGCACACAAAACAAGTCTCACCAAAAAAAAATCACAGAAGCCGAACATTCTTTAGCCACGACCCTTGGCTTACTGACTCCGGAATGGTAGCTCTATATGCTCCTAGCTGAAGTACTAAGAAAGAGGCAAATTGAGCCATATCTGGTGAAAATAATATGTAGTTACCTGGAAGACAGACAGCTACTGGTTGAACACAAATATCGGATACAGGTCACATGTGGCGTACCTGAGGGGCCGATCCTCGGATCAACACTGTGGAATTTGTTTTACAATAAAGTTTTTATTATGGACTCTGTGAACAACACTTCTATTATAAGGGATGCATATGATCTGGCGTTGGTTGTCAGTGGAAAAGACAAGGCTGACATAGAAGATATTATCAACTGGTCAGTGGTAAGGGTGGAAAACTGGATGCAAAAGTGGTATACAACTCGCGCCTCACAAAACTGAAAGTATAGTGCTAGTGGGATGGAGAAAACTGAGAACAGTAACAGTCAAGGTGTAGAATGCATAAATTAAGTCGCAGGCAAGCCTGAACTACCTCGGCATATAAGTAGGACATAACATGAACATGGATGGGCACATAGAAAGAGTAGCAGCGAAAGCAGACACGATGGTTGCACAACTAGGGCATCTGATGCCAAATATCGGTGAACCAAAACCAGGGAGAAGGAGAGTGCTGAGTAGTGTGGTAAACTCAATCATACTGTATGGCGCACCAGCATGGAAGACTGTGTTGTCAATAACGAACCAGCTTGGAAAGCCGTGTTGTCAAACACAAGGTGTAGAAAATAAATCGGGGGGGTCATAAAGGAAGGTAGCCATCAGAATAGCAAGTGGATATAGAATAGTGGCAAGACAGCAATACAGTTTATTGTAGGAACGATCCCCATACACTTATTGGGAAGAGAGGTAACTTATGAAAGACAGGAAGATAGAAGAGAACGAAAAAAGAAGGCAAAGGCCGAAACGAAGTTGGAATGGCAGCGAGACTGGGAAGAGGAAATGTCCACGACCCAGTGGACAAAGAGGCTTATTCCAAACATACAGACATGGATATCGAGACAGCATGGGGAGGTGGGTTATTATTTTACCCAATTTCTGTCAGGTTGTGCACGCTTCAGGTCTTACCAGAGTAAAATGAAAATACCTGATAAAGAGGACTACACGTATTGTGGTGATAGTGATACGCCAGAACACAAGGTCTTTGAGTGCGCAAGATGGTCACAACTAAGAGAACAAATGTATAAAGAGATTAATAGAGATTTATTTATTTATTTATTCATACACCATCCAACAGCTTAAAAGCCAAATTAAGGATGGGCCAATACACAAAACATAATAACTAACAATAATCAAGCTAACAATACAAAAAAGAGTCACAAATTAGAGCGCTTTGAAAAACATTTTTATCTCTATGTTACATGAGAAGATATCAAGGCTGTCTTGCAGTACAGAGTAATCATTGCACATCTGGTAAATTGGAGATGATCGCAGCAATCGTGTACGAGCAGTCGGGACATAGAATGTGCCTGGAAAACGTGCTGCATTACAGGGCACATTGAAATTAAGTTGCTGAAGCAGACTAGGGCAGTCGAACATAGAATTAACCAGTTTATATAAAAATATAATGAAACTGCACTGCCCGCGCATCAACAGACTCTGCAGACTAAAGTGAAGAAGTAAACTTTCCTGAGGAAAACCAATAGACGGATATCGACCATCCTCACGAAAGCTAAGAAATTTTAGAAATTTCCTTTGCACTGATTCCAGGCTTGCCACATGTATCTCATAAGTAGGAGCCCACACAACTGAGCCATATTCAAGTCGGGACCTAACCAAACAGCTAAAGAGCAGGAGGAGGGTGTCAGTCTGTAAGAAATTTTTGCTGTTTCTTATCAGAAACCCTAGAGTTTTGTAAGCAGAACTGACAGTCTGCTCATAGTGTGGTTTAAAAGATAGAGTACCATCAAAAACAATTCCAAGGTCCTTAACTGTCCCGGGGCGGTCAAGTGGAAGCCCTCTTATATTGTACCCAAAAGTGATTGCGTGCTTATTTCGAGTAAAGGACATCACAAAACACTTGGAAACATTCATAGAAAGACCACTCCGACAACACCATTCATCAAGGATCTGAAGACAGTTCTGGAGCCGCAAACAGTCATCATCACTCGAAATATTTGCGAAAATCTTAATATCGTCTGCATACATTAAAAAAGGAACATGTAAAACATGTTTAACTGGGTCAATAAATATATTAAACAGTAATGGACCGAGTATGGAACCCTGCGGCACTCCCGAAGTTACGTGATAGGTGTTAGATTTGAAGCCCCCAACCTCAACAAATTGCCTCCTTCCATCCAGGTAAGATCTGAACAAGCCAAGCAAGCCCTCGGAGAATCCGATAGCCCTCATCTTGTCAATCAGAACAAAGTGATTTAGACAATCGAAGGCCTTAGATAGATCAGTATACACAACACCAACCTGTGAAGAGCGGTCAAGAGCGGACGCAATGAACTGTGTAAAGTCAACTAAATTCGTTACAGTCGATCTACCTGGAATGAAACCATGCTGATAAATAGAGTCTGTTTTTGATGTGAAACAGTATTCGCTGAAAAAGGCAGGCCTCGAAAATCTTACAGAAGACACATAGTATGGCTGTTGGTCGATAGTTTGATGGATCACCACTATCCCCCGCCTTGAAGACAGGGAAAACCCGTGACAGCTTCCAAATCGCGGGGAATGTTCCAGACCTAAGAATCAGTTTAAAAATTTTCTTAAGTGGAGTCAGGAAAGCATATAAGCAGTCGCACACCAAGAAACCAGGAACCAGGTCAGGTCCACAGGACATGTTAGCCTTAATTCTCTTAGCAGCTGTAATAATTTTGTCATCTGTAAAGTCATCAACAAAGAACATTGTGATGTCACCCGAAGCCAGGCTGGCGGCTGTAGGCGATGAGGTGGGAGTGGAACCAGAACATCCCGCAAAATAAGAAGCAAAGCTGTCAGCTGCCTGTTGCTGGTTAGATGAATTTTCAATAGAAAAGTTTTGACGGCGTCGAGAAGAGCAGTTCCAGAATTTTTTAAGATTAGACCAAATCTCTCTTTCAACCCTCTGAAAGTAATTTACTCGAGAAATATGAATGTCTCTCTTAAGTTTTTGTCTCAGCTCCCTAAATCTATCCAGAAACTCCACATTTCCAGACTTCTTAACTTACACCATAATGAATATTTATATTTGATACTAACCTTAATTTCTTTAGAAAACCACGGGGGGTACCTATTACATGCTCTTGGAGCAGTCATGGGAACATACAGATCAAACAAGTCGTACATTCTGGAATAGAAAAAGTCAAGCATAGAATCGACATCCTGAAGCCCATCCATGCCATCCCAGCACAAGCCGCCAAGCTCCGCATACAATCTGACAAAATCACATTTTCGAAAATTATATGATCTTTGCCCAGTGTCACCAACAGGGGAAGAGACCACTGAACCCCTGAACGGAAACTCTATAACCATCAGGAATGACGGGCGAATCAGGAGCCTCCCCCACCAAGCAAGTGTCTGTAAACAAAACCACGTCAAGAATCCTGTTGTTAATATTCTCAACATGATTATACTGTCCAAGGAGTAGTAGATTACAGAAATTTTGAAAAGCAGACACACGAGCGGAGGGGTCGTTCTGACGACAAGAAGCATATTCAGGCATGTTAAAGTCACCAACTAAGAATGTCTCGGAACCATATTTTATGCACAGGGACTCGAGAGCTTCAAACAAGAGGTAGTAGTCATTACTTGGAGTATTGGGAGGTATATAAACAACAAAAACATTAAGCGAGGCCCGATGATCAGAGTCTCTAACCCCCCACAACCATGAATGAACCCCCAACAGCAGATAATGTGGTGGATCCTATGCTGGGAGGTGAAAGGGTGTGAAATACTGCGAAAAGATAGATTGTAGAAATAATTAGGTCAAAGGAGGAGGAAGAGAGGGTGTAGAAGTTTTGAGAATAACAAGACGTAGGGGCATGATGAAGCAATGCCAGCAAGTGGTTTGCGCCATGTCTCTAAGTATCGAGGGGGTGTTTGGTGGATAGTCCCGACCCAGAGGGAAGGGGTCACTACAGTGTTGGCTGGTGTCAGATAGCGAATATGCCAGCCACTGGCCTGCGTAAAAAGCATTCACCTCCGCTATGAGAAAGAAAAAACGATCCTAGCGGCAGACGTGGTACTATAAAAACTCCGCCACCACAACATCAGTTCGGTTTCTTCTGGGTACCCCTCATACTAATTTTAATTTCTTTGCGCTTTCATTTCTTCTCCTTCTGATGCTTCAACTACTGTTTTTAATTGTCATAAATGCTATTCCATAATGCTATTCTAACCACTATGCGTTTAAAGCAATACATATTATTTTACCCAAAAGTGACTGTACTGTGACGAACCAAATAAACACAATTTTTATTTTATTCCATACTTAATTTAGTTATATTTATGATGATTGTGCTAGTTGGGGTATATCCCAGATGTAAACAAGAAACTAATTTTAAAACAGTAAAATTACCTCTTTGCTGCTCTGAGAAAGCGTGCTCATGTGTGCATCTGACTGGTCTCCGTTCACTGTGTTTTCTCCTATAAAAAGATAAAACATATTAGAAACTATTTTTCTAAAACTGTGGTTGCATTGTTATTTACCTACTCCTAGCGGTGGACAACACAACGATAAACAACCAACCAAGTTATGCACAAAATCATACATAGATACCTGTTATCCCAAGGACAGTTCACACCACTAACTTGTGTTTGGAAAAAGGATGCAGGACAGGGTGCTCTCTTGCTAAAGTATTAATTCTAACAACCAACTGTTAATTGCAGCATAGCTATTAATAAATTAGTTTAAATAAAAAAGCTAAAAGAAAGATAAAACACTATTTACAGTTGTTACTTATGTACAAATAATTGAATAAATTCTTGTCCCAAATAAATAACTATGTTTTATCCTTCAGCAATAGTGACTTCAGGAGGCTAAAATTACACAATTTAACAAACTTACCTTTACAATCTTATTATTAAAGATGATAATGTTTTAGAATTATGAAAATGTAGAACCTACATTACCAAAAATTAAAGGAAATACAATAAAATAAATGTATACAAACTAAAAGATGCAGAAGAACTGGAAAAGTTTAAAAACCCTACTAGGTAGAAAAAAATCCCAATAGAGAAATATCTACGTGGACAGACATAAAAAAGGCAGTTGCAGAAAAAGTGCTGGGCAAGAAGAAACTAAAACCAAAGGCCACATAGATTACATCAGAAATACTGAAGTTAATACAAGAACGTAACAGGTGGGAATTTTGGAGAATGTAATCCGCAGGGCCAGGCTATCCCTGTGGACATAATGATCGATATGTGGAGGAAACTGAGGAACAAACCCACAACAGATGTATGGGCTCTACGTAATGGTTAACAGACCAATGATAATCTATGGAGCTATAGTTTGGTGGCCTAAAGCACTTCGGGGTATCAGACTGATTAGGGCACAAAGACAGGCATGTCTGATCTGCTCCATTAGCCACTCTGGAAGTCCTTAGCATGCCAAAGGCAATCAGTATAGGAAGAAACAGACTCATCGATGACATTAAAAGTCACAAGGTTCTGGGAATTGTCTCAGAACTATTGCCCACTAAGATCAGTAGCAACCTATCTTTCCGGAAAGGGAGGAGTGGGAATAAAATAAAATGTCCCTATTGAGGGCAGATCTCTGCTGGTTCACAGCCGGTTCCAAAACCAAGTAAGAGGCAGGAGCTGGCGTATATTGTCATCTAGCGACTGGAACCTGTACAAAAGATGTCTTAAGGAAGAATGTGAAGGATGATCAAACAGGACAAAAAATCTTATCTAAGTAGAAATTGTAGAAGAAAGCCTTCGCAAGACCATCATTGAGGCGTTCGAGGGAAGCTGTCCCGAGTAAGAGAAAACAACCTCGAAAGATGTGCCCTCAGAACAGGGACCCAAAAAGAGCCGGCTGTGACCTGTACAAAAGATGTCTTAAGCAAGAACTCGAAGGATGACCGAACAGGGCAAAAATTCCTATCGAAGTAGAAATTGTAGAAGAAAACCTTTGCAAGGCCATCATTGAAGCGTTCGAGGGAAGCTGTCCCGAGCAACAGAGAAGAACCTCAAAAGATGTGCCCTCATGGCATGAGGGACTCTCTCAGATCGGCAGATGTCAGATGTTTTAATGTGGCTAAAAGAACAGGAGAGTGGTATGAATACAAGACATCACTCACCGACTACAAATCAGAAGAGAAAAATTCGCCAGATGGTCTTAGCAACATACTAAAAACAATAGATGATAATCACACCTTGACCACGACTCCAGAAAGGGTAAAGACAACCTATCGCACAACTATACTGTAGGAGATGATTATCTCGAGTCGGGAAGACTGGATATATGGGAACAGCCTAAAGCTCAATGGAACTGTATATTTCACTGACGGGGCCAAAAGAGCAGACGGAGCAGAATGCGGTATATACGGAGGCAACAGACCAGGATGCAGGATAGCTGTCAGCCTGGGTCGGTGTGCCAGGCAGAAATGCTTGCCATAATGATGTGTGCACAAATGCTACTGGAGAGGAATTACAAAGGCAAGAGAATCTTCATAGCTGCTGATAACCAAGCAGTCCTAAATGTGCTGGGGACACAAGATTCGCGGTCGAATCTAGTACTTGACTGCATCCGCAACCTCAGCCAGCTGGTGGCAAGCAATACCGTCAAGATGATCTGGGTACCTGCTCACACCAATATACAGGGCAACGAGGTAGCAGACCAGCTTGCAAAAGAATGGCAAACAAGGCCTCTGAACAGGCCTGAACCATACTGCGGGGTTGCATATGAAACCGCAAGACAGGAAACTGAGACAATGCTGTAACGGTGGCATCTGGAATACTAGAACAAATCTCCTGGACAAAGGCAAGCAAAAGCCCTCCTCAGGGAACCATGCAGCCAAAGAGCAAAAGATTTGCTCAAGTTGAGCAGGAAAGAACTAAAACTATTGACAGAACTGATAACGGGTTACTGTCATATGAAGAACGTCCTTTATACATTGGGGATTGAATCAGACCCAATGTGCAGAGAATGCGGAGATGAGGAGGAAACTCCACTACATATGTGCCACTGCGGGGCATTTATAGAAGCACGGCGCAGGTGACTAAGGAACTAAAAGGTAAACTTAGAAACTCTAAAGACTGCTCACTACAAGAAATTACTGGACTTTATCAAAGAAACGGGCATCCTAGAGGAGTAGGGGAATTTTAGGGCCAGAGAGGCCGCGGTTCAGGGACTCAACAAGTGTAGCACCCCTGTATAATAAGAAGAAGAAGAATGATAATAATAATAACCTGTGCAGATGATTCTGTACTGCTGTATTCTCATTATTGTCAAGATTCATTAGAAAAGATGGTAAATGGCGACCTGCAGACATACTATTGTTGGCTAAGCCACAAGTTAAGGTTGAACCTTATAAAAACTGTATAATATATAATGTTTGCATAAAAAGGCAAATGTATAGGGGACATAAATATTAAGATAACAACCAAGTGATTAAACCTATAAGAAGCTATATACCTTTCAATTATAATTAATAACCAGTTGAACTTTTGATTAACATAAGAAAAATAATAATAATCTAGTTCCACAAGTGGTTTTGGGAGGTGTGAATATTACTTGTCAGAAAAATTGAAGATAGATAAGAGCCACACCTAAGATATATGACAGTCATTTGGGCAGCTTCACCAAAAAGAGAACAAAGCGACTGCAAAGAACAAAATCGAATTATAAAGATATGGTCTAAAGTGGCATTATCCAACAAAACAGTAGTATAAAAGGCTGAACACTTTACAAATTAACAATCCCGTTAAAATGGAGGAGTGCAAATTAATATGTAACATAGTGAATAACAAAATAAGAACAAACATTAAAGTGATAAAAAGTAGTGAAGTGCATTTATACTCAACTAGACAATAGGAAGACCCATATTCGGTATCAAAAACAAACATAAAGCTCAACAGTCTAATAATTTGTGTTTATCAAATTTTGTATCACCGCTTTAAAGTATTAACGAAGTAGGATGAGTCATGTGTGATATAGTTAAATTCGTAATCTTTTACTCCATCTAACCATATGAAAATGCAATATGGCACCCATAACAAAAACAAACATTGGTCATGAAAACATCAAATCTAGTAGGCTGAGATAAATTCTAAGCTATCGGTTTGTAGCAGGTTATAGAAACATACAATTTTTTATAATAAAAAATAAAAATAAAAAAATTATGCAACATTTCAGTTTATTCAAGATATTTCAGCAATGATAGAATACATCCAAAATTTGTCTTTAGGTTATAAATAAGCATAAAATGACGCCGGTTTTCTGTAATTCAACTGACTGTGTATTCCATGGTTTTTTTTTTTTTTTAATTTTAACAACACACCACGAGGGCTTACAGCCTAAATACTATCGTACCGTGGGTGTTGACAAGGAGGAAAGAGGCAACTTGTTAATTCTGGACTTGAAGGTTTGGAGCAGAAGGAAAAACATGTGCCGGCAAGGAATTCCACAACTTGGAAGTCCTCGGGACAAAAGAGCGGGCATAACAAGATGTTCTATGTCTGGTGACCTGAACAGTAAAAGGGTGCATTCGCTCTGTTTCCCTGGTAGATCTGTTGGGGGCAGCAGGTGGGGAACTATGGAGGAAAGCTCCTCTGAGCAGTGCCCGTGCAGATATCTATAAAAGAGAGAAAGGTCACCAACGGCACGTCGGTGGGCAAGGGATGGCAGCCTTTGGGTGAGGGTAGGGTCACCGATGAGACGTATAGCTCTCTTTTGAATGGAGTCCAGGATAGTGAGTGTAGAAGCGGCAGCTGCACCCCAGATGTGGAAGCAGTATTCGAGGTTTGGCCTTATTTGTGAAGTATATAAGGTATAGAGATTAGCTGGTGAAAAGTATTTGCGAGCCCGGAAGAGGAAACCTAATTTCTTAGCAGCGGCATCTGCAATTGATGTGACATGTTGGTGCCAGTTAAGATTTCGATCCACAGAAATGCCAACAACAGAAAAGGACTCATTACTTTGAATAACTTGGTTGTTTATTGTGATGAGTCTAGGGCTAATGTATCTCTTATGAGAAAAAAGCAAGACTGAGATTTGGTGGGGTTGAATTGTACAAGATTTCTACTTCCCCAGTCTAATATTTTTTGGAGATCCATGGAGACAGAACCCTCCATGAGTCTACGATCCTCATCTAATTGGGCTAAAGAGACAGGCTTAGAATATTGTATATTTGAGTGGAGGGTGCTGTCGTCCGCGTAACTGTGAACTGGGTTGGATGTGCTAGAGAGGAGGTCATTGATGTGGAGAAGAAACAAAGTAGGGGCTAAAGCTGAACCTTAAGGAACTCCTGCATTAATTGGATACAGTTTAGAGGAATGGCCATCCACAACAACAGAAATGTTCCTGTTGGAGAGGAAATTTGCTGTCCAGGTACAAAGTTTTGGTGGTAGGCCATAGGCCGGAAGTTTATTAAGCAGCGCTGCGTGCCAGACCTGGTCGAATGCTTTGGATATGTCTAGAGCAACAATCTGAGATTCACCGTGTAGTTCCATAGACTTGTTCCAAGAATGGGTGACAAAGGAAAGGAGGTCGGCAGTCGTGCTGCGCTGACGGAATCCATACTGCCTGTCGTGGATTAGACTGTGTTTTTCAAGAAATTTCAGTAATTCGGTGTTTATATACTTTTCCATCACTTTAGAGACGACTGAAAGGAGAGAAATAGGCCTGTAGTTGCTAGGAAGCGCTTTGGATCCTTTCTTGGGGATGGGTTGTACTCGATCAGTTTTCCAGTTACTAGGGAATATGCCTTTATTGTAAGATATCTGAAACAGACGAGTCAGGACAGGAGCAAGTTCTGGTGCGCAATTTTTGAGAACAATTGCTGGGATCTCGTCAAGGCCAGAGGCTTTCCTGGTATTAAGAGAAGAGAGCATCTTTCGTACCTTTTTAGTTTTGAAAATGATATCCGTCATTTTATGTGCGACATTGGGGACTGTTGGTGGTTGAACATTTGGAGGTGGGTTGAGAGTAGAATTGCTTGCGAACAACGAAGCAAAAAGTTCAGCCTTGCCCAGGGCGGTAGAAACAATTTCATCCCCTGAGACAAGAGGTGGGAACGTGCTTTTGCAGAAATTATTCCCAATAGATTTAGCAAGAGTCCAGAAGGGTTTGCTGCCGTTGGAGCTTGAAAGGACTTTGTTTTTGATGTGGTTATTAAACGAGTTTTTTGCCTCAGAAAGAATGCGGACATAGCGGCCTCTTGCGTTGTTAAATGCTTGACGATTTTCTTGACTGGGATTGTGTAGAAGCGTTTTGTGAGCTTTGATCTTTTCAAGTCTGGCCTTGTCACAGGATTTAGAGAACCAGGGCTTTTGAGTGGCTGAAGAGGTTTTGGTAGATCCCAATAGTGAGCCACTTAAAGTGATCACTGTGTATAACCAACCACCCATGTATATTCAAACTCATCTGCAGTTTTAGGAGACTAGCTAATATATATTTTTGTTCTAACCTGATGAAAAGTCACCAGCTCATATGAGTAAATGAAATCATAATTCTCTTTCACACTATTACCATTTCTGCTATATAATAATGATGCAACATGTGGGAACTGAATTAGTATTTATTATATCAACACAATGTGTGAGAACTGAATTATTATTCCTGCTATGTCAGTGACACGACATGTGAGAACTGAATTATTGTTGAAGTGTGCTCCAAAAGTTTAATTAATGTTAGGTTAGGTTTACGTTTAAGTGTAGATTAGGTTAGGTTAGAGCATTTTTTTCATTTTTGTGGAAAACATCATCCATGCTACATCCTAAAGAACAGCTACATATTCTTAGTTCATGTAACATGGGCATGGAGGTAAATCTACATATGAGACAACCATAGATAACCTTCTTATTATGTGCAAATAAGTTATTAACATTTTTGACTAGTGGCTCCACCTTCTTTTTCCAGTTTGGCAAGGAACTTGTTTGGAGAAACTGGTTCTTATTTCGCTTAATTTTGTGCAAATGCTAGGACTTGTGCTATTTAGATAAAGTGTTTTGCAACAATTTCATTATGTTTACACTGATAATTTTCAGACCAACTTATTCATCAACCATTTGCTGTTTGATTTTATTCAACTAAGTGAAAAGTTTGAATTATTGAACTTCTATATTTTCTTAAGCCCAGTCAATTTTCTATGCATTTATTTTTTTAACATAATGGATAACGTGTAGACAAGATAACAAGCTTTGTGTGTGTTTTTGTTTCTTTAATGTTGGTCTATTTCCGCGACTATGGCCAATCACCGATGGCCAGGGAGCAGTTTCACTTCACTATCTTCACTAGCTGTGAGACCTCAAAAGAAACAGCTTCTGACGGACGCTATGATGAAAAAAAAAACAGACCGATTTGGGCAATAAAATATGCTCATTGGACAGAAGAACACTGGAGAATTCTCTTGTTCTGAGATAAGACACTTTTTGGTGCAGGGGTGCCGATCAAAATTCGTGCAAAAAGGTGTGGATGAAAAGTTAAATGTTGCTCACTTGATCCAGACCGTAAAACATCCAATCCAAAAGATGTTTTGTGGCTGTTTTTCATATATGGAAACAGGGGTACTTATATCTATGGAAGACATAAATAAATGTGAAACATCACGTGCTTGTCCAGAGAACTGGAAAAAGTTCAAGCAGTTGGCACACCAATTTTCCAAGATTCAGCACTGTGTCATATTTCCAAGATCGTTAAATATTTCAAGGACAATATTACCCTTCTAGACTGACCTGGAAACTCTGCGGACATTAATCCTGTTGATAACTTGAGGTATATATATATATATACAAGGCCAGTTTGGATTAAAATGGATTGTACAACAAAAAGTAAGATGATTAAAGTGGTGATTCAGGTGTGGTTTTGAGGTGATAAAACCAAGGAGAATTGTAAAAAATTAATTGATTCTATGTGAAAACCAGGTTTAAGCTGTAATAAAAGCTAAACGAGGACATATAGCCTATTGAATGGTACTAAAACATTTGTAAACTAGTACTGTTTGTATTTTTTTTCTTTCAATAAACAATAATTAAACGTTAATCTACCTGTGTTCACATTAATTTGCACAATACTGTATATTCTAAAGGTAAATTGTCAAAAGGATGTTATAATTTGTTTCAAACATATTTAGATAACTTTCTGTGTTCCAAAAATTTTAACCCACATACGGAGACAAAAATTTTGCTGATGCCATTTAGTTTTGATTGAATGTTTATTTCCCCATGAGCAGTATTATGTGGATTTCTTCAATTAAAAATTCGGTTCTTAGTGGCCCTACTTTATTCAGACCAAGATTACTCTGTGGGGGAAGTTTTTGTTATCTTGCCATTACCTTGTATACCACTCACAAAATGTTCTGGCCTTTCCTCATCCCCTGGTCTAAGTCCCAGGCAAATACCCAAAATTTGTAAAGATGGATTTTTTTAAGACGGAATGAGCTGCCGATTTTGGTATACAAGTACCTTTTTGAATAATCCTTATTGGCACATTGGAATCCACAGTAAACATCAGCAGCACCGAATTTTCCCACTGCAATGTTTTTCTCAAGAAATTATTTCTCAATATAAGCCATATTCTTTTAGATTCAACCTTCTGAAAATTGTTTTCTCAAGCTGTTTTCCTCTTAGGTATCTATTCAGGTATAACGCTCAGCAGTAAAACTCTTCTGGTGAAAATTAAACATGTTACCATATCAAACTTCTCTTCGTTTATAAATTTTTCCATTATTAAACAGATAAACATTATAAGGTCAAGGGCAATAACAGACAAGTAGGTGCAAATACAACAACAGACAACAGATGTCAAACTTGACATTATGCTTATATGTAATAAGAAATTTTGTTTTATATAACAATTACATCTTGCCAACCATAAATTCAAAATGTATTCTATTTTTGTCAATTTTTTATGTTAAAAAATTATTAGAAGCCTTAATGTGTTATATCACTGTATTACATATTGAAAGCTATTTATTATGTGGGTTACCTTTTATATTTCGGAAGTGGGTAAACCTAGTGCTGCCATCTACCAACTGACATTGTTATCAGAAAGATTGACATTTTTGACATTTTACCTACTAAGAGCGTTTTGACTTTATATCTACTCAGAACGTTTTGACATACGAGCACTATTTGTGTAGTTTACAGTAACTTGAAAAGTTCATATCGAACAAAATTGAATCGTGAACATTTTCGTGCAATTTTTTTACAACTTGCGATGTAGATTAACTCAAGATGAGGAACTTAATTTGAATTTTGGGGATAAAGCATCATCGAGGACCAGTGTTTAACGATGGTTTACCGCATGTAATCATGGCTGTATTTCGCTCAAGGACGAATTTCGTAAAGGTCGGCCAAAATCGGTTGTTGTTCAGAAAACATTGATGTGGTGCGTGAACTGATACTGCAAGATCGTCATGTGACTTATCGTGAGATTGGGGTATCCCTGGACGTTAGTGGGACCAGCATATATTAATTATTGCATGAACATTTGGCCGCAAAAAAAATAATTGTTCGCCTTCAGTCCCACATAATTTGACAATCGCTCAAAAACAAGTTTGTGTAATATGGTCACCAGAAATGCTCAAACAATTCGATGGTGGTGCTTCAAAACATGTTAATGACATTGTGACAGGCGACGAATGGTGGATCTACACATATGAGCCCGAAAGTAAGCATCAGTCGACTGTATGGGTCTTCCAAGGCCAGCTAAACCCAAGAAAAGTCATTCGTGCTCAAAGCAAATGAGGGCCTAGTTTTTTGTTTTGTTTTGAAAACTGGACATGTCTTAACCGTATCATTGATACAATGTAGAACAGTAAATTTTGAATGGTACACAGCCATTCGTTTCCCACAAGTCATCGGAGAAATAAGGAAAACCAATGGCCGAAGACGGATCATTCTTCACCACGATAATGTGAGCTCTCACACATCGGCTCGAACTAGTGACCTTGAGTACTTAAAACGTCGGTTTATACATCTGACTTGGCACCCAATGACTTATCTCATTCCCGAACATCAAAAATAAATTGCGAGGTCAACATTTTTCGACACCTGAAGAAGCAGTTGATGCGGACAAAATGCATGTTTTGGAGACACCTCAATCAGAGTGGATAAAGATTTAGAAAATTGGTTCACACGCATGCAAAAGTGTATTGATTTTCATGGAGTATATTTTGAAAAACATTAAACTATTTTTGTTGATAAATATTTGCTTTTTTTCTCAAATCTCAAAATATAAAAAAGGTAATCGTTGAATAAGAATCATGGCCTACTTAACTTGTATTTAAAAAAAATAAGTTAATGATGGCTGCTAGGAACCGAAACGACGTATTTCAAATATAGTCATCATGATATAAAACAGAAAAAGTTGCAACAAAAATGTGTTTTTAGTTTTGGCCTATCTGATATGGCGAGATGGGATTACTGATATCTTGGATTTTTTCAAATTATCTTGGAAACGACGAATTTACTAAAAATTGTTTTTATTCTTTCCCTTGTGGTTGTTTTCGGAGATAGGCCAAAACTAAAAATACATTTTCGTTACAACTTTTTCTGTTTTATATCATGATGACTATATTTGAAATACGACGTTTCGGTTCCTAGCAGCCATCATTAACTTATTTTTTTTAAATACAAGTAAAGTAGGCCATGATTCTTATTCAATGATTGCCTTTTTTATATTTTGAGATTTGAGAAAAAAGCAAATATTTATCGACAAAAATGGCTTTATTGTTTTTCAAAATATACTCTATGAAGATCAATACACTTTTGCATATGTGCGAACTAATTTTTGAAGCACTTTCTCCACCCTGATTGAGCTGTCTCCAAAACATGCTTTTTGACCACATCAACTGCTTCTTCAGGTGCGAAAAACGTTGACCTCGCAATTTATTTTTGATGTTCGGGAATGAGAGAAGGCATTGGGTGCCAAGTCAGATGTATAAATCGACGTTTTTAGTACTCAAGGTCACTAGTTCGAGCCGATGTGTGAGAGCTTGCATGGTCGTGGTGGAGAATGATCCGTCTTCGGCCATTGGTTTTCCTTATTTCTCCGATGACTTGTGGGAAACAAATGGCTGTGTACCATTCAAAATTTACTGTTCTACATTGTATCAATGATACGGTTGAGACATGTCCAGTTTTTCAACAACAAAAAAAAAAACTAGGCGATCATTTGCTTTGAGCACGAACGACTTTTGTTGGGTTTAGCTGGCCTTGGAAGACCCATACAGTTGACTGCTGCTTACTTTCGGGCTCATACGCATAGATCCACAATTTGTCACCTGTCACAATGTCATACACATGTTTTGAAGCACCACCATCGAATTTTTTCAGCGTTTCTGGTGATATATATATATAAATAAATATAAATATATATATATATATATATATATATATATATATATATATATATATATATATATATATATATATATATATATATATATATATATATATATATATATATTCGAAAGACAAAATTTGGGTTTGGCCATCAGCAGTTATGCGGAAGCAAAGTAAATTACTTTGAAGTAGATGGAACACCCTATATATTATTGCAGTTTTAGATTCCGCATCGAATTCCAGAATAAATTTTATAGAGACACTCTATGTCAAAAATGTGATGTGTTAACAATTTTCAAAGAGATTTGAATGAGCAATAAGATGAAGTAAAAAAATATAAGGTGTTCAATTTAAGATTATCAAATTATGAATTAAAGAAATTGCTCAAGTTGGACATTTGGTATAGAACGCTCTGTATAAGTTCTGGAAGATATTATCCACCGCTTCCTTAAAATTAAACTTTTCCAGCTCAGTTAGTGAGGTAGAATATCCAAACTTCTCTAATAGCGGAGATATGTCTGATCAAACATGGTAGTGACATTTTGAAAATTTTTGAAAAAATGGAACATTTTTGATATATGGTGCCTTTATAAATAAAATTTATTCTGGAATTTGATGCGGAAGCTAAAATTGCAATAATATATAGGTTGTTCCATTTAAAATAACGATATTACATGGCACTTCCGGTATAACCGGAAGTACCATGTACTTCAAATTAATTTACTTTGCTTCTGCATAACCGCTTATGGCCAAACCAAAATTTTCTCTTTCGAATTCGGACTAGAATGTCATAAACTTCTAATGAATGCGACACCCTGTATATATATATATATATATATATATATATATATATATATATATATATATATATATATATATATATATATATATATATATATATATATATCGAAAAATTCCATTAAAACACTATTGGGAGGTCTATATAGAACAGCAATAGCACAACACCTGACACCTGAATTACACTTCACCCACAATTGCTCTAATGACTGATTATTACTCCTCGATATAACTTTATAGCGTATAGTTTCTTTAATATATATTCAAACACCACCGCCTCTACTCTCATGGTTAACATATTCAAAATTATAGCCCAAAATACTGATGTCATCTATATTATGACTTTTGTTCAGCCACGTCTCAGTAACTCCAAAAATATCAGATAAAATGAACCACCTCAGAAGATCAAAGCCTCTAAAAAGAGATCGAACATTCAATTGGGCAAACTTCATGACACAGCCAACACCAGAATATATACAAATAATAAGAGCACAAATACAATTCAAATATAAATACAAATATAAACGAAAATAACTATCTTACTAACTATCCAACTAATTAAGAAGCAGTCATCATATGTTTTCGAAAAAACAATTTACCAGAAAACAAGCAAAACTGATCCATTCTATAGCTTAACTTTTAACATACATAGTTAACTTTGCTCTGTCAACAAGCACATTTCTGTTAGCATGGAGTGTGCTCGTGTTACACCATTTCCTAAACTATTATGTGCAGCAAAATTATCAGACTTGCGGCCTATAAGTGTGCTTCCTGTGCTAAGTAAGATACTTGAGATGATTATGAAGCAACAAATAGCTAATTACGTCCTTGAAAACAATATCATTCCTTCTTTCCAGTCTGGCTTCTGGGAACACCATAGTACTTTAACCGCCCTGGCGGCTATTACTGACGACATATATATATATATATATATATATATATATATATATATATATATATATATATATATATATATATATATATATATATATATATATATATATATATATATATATATATATATATACTTATATATACGTTGCTCGATCACAGCAGAGTTACTTGTTTGATTTTACTGGTTTACAGTAGGGCGTTTGACACCCCTATTCCTGAAATACTTTGCAATAAGTTAAGGTACTTTGGGTTTGATTAGAACTCGAGAAATTTGATTGCAAATTATTTGCTAAATAGAAAACAATTAGTGAGACTAGATGATGTTATTTCAAACACTTTTTGTATTAATGTAGACGTACCTCAGGGGTCGATTTTGGGCCCCTTATTGTTCTCCATCTACATCTCCAATTTTCACAAGTCTATCAAGCATTGTAAAATCTATCACTACGCCGACGACACACAGATATATTATAGCTTTTCGGTAGACATGATTCAGGAAACGTGTAGCCTAATCAATGAAGACTTGAAGTCTTTGGAAAATATCTCCAGCTCCAGTGTTGATAACTTGAAACTAAATGCAGCAAAGTCATCGATAATGGTTTTTGGGTCAAAGCAAAATCGACACATACTTGAGAATTTGCTGCATATAAGAATTTCAGGCACAGAAGCACCAGTCTTAAAGGAGGCCAAGAACCTGGGATTATGGTTAGACGCTGATCTTAGATTTACTAAATATGTAAACCAGTTGTGCAAGTCGTCTTTCGGTATTCTAAAACAACTTTACCCCCAGAAAAAGATAATAAATAAATAACTAAAAGTAAAACTATGTGAATCTCTGATTTTCTCAAAACTGTCCTATTGTGAGGTTGTGTATGGCCCGGCTTTCTTAAAAGTGGATCAGCTGTGGCTCCAGAGAATACAAAATACTTGTTTTAGATTTGTACTGGGGATCAGAAAGTTCGAACATACTAGTCATGTATTTGGTCAATTGGATAGTGCTAAACTTTGTGAGCTACGATCTTGCCACTTGTTAATCTTTACTCATAAAATATTAAAGCTGCAAAAACCATCATATTTATATACCAAACTAATATGGTCTGGAAATATTAATAACCTCCAAACCAGAAACAGACGTTTACTTGTTGTTCCTCGACACTCCACTACTATCTTCAAACGTGGTCTTTCCTAGAATGCCTTTACTCTTTATAATGGACTCCCGTCAGAATTCAAAGATTACACAATTACTAAGTTTAAGAAAAAATTAAGCAACATCTAACTCAGGATTGCTCACGTATGTAATGTTGACTGTTGCAATGTTCTAATTGATGATTTTTGAACCACATGTGTGTATACAATAATTATTAGATTATGTACTTACCTGGCTAAGTTGAAAAACACTATTTTAGTGACACTTCGCCTTTTCGATTAATTATGTTGCTTATTTGTTTATATTGATTGTGTAAAATTTAGTTAATCGAATAAAGACCTATTATTAGTATTATTATTATAACTTATTTAATTTATAAATGACCAAACACAAAGGACTAACACAAATAAGCACAAACACAGCGTTTAATAAGGTGGAAGGTGAGAATACTAAGTATTTTAAACATAATCCTAGTTTAAAAATAGTTAAATATTACATGAAATTAATAAAAATCGGTGTAATGTAAACACATACTGACTAGATTAGTTTCTAGCTTTCCATGAAAAAACTCAACATCATAACTCTGCTTGTTAGAAAGAACAAAATAGAACGATAAAAGTATCTAATAACACTTGCATGTTAAAGTGAAAAAATAAACTTACAATCTTACAGAAAATTAACTAAAAAACCTCTCTAAGACTGAGAAAACTGAATACACATAGCTACAGACAAATGTATCACATTTACAGCATTTTTAGCCTCTCTAAATATTAATTAACATTAAATAAATTTAAACATGAGATGAAAATTGTTCACTATCTAATGTTTTTTAAAGTTCCTCTCGCTAAGGCACATAGTTTTCTTCATATGTAAATTAAAACTTAGCACCATCATATCCCATCCAATTTCCCTCTTCAGATTCATTAGATTTCTGACTGCTGTCACTGGGTTCAGTTAAATATGGATCATCCATATCACATTGTTCTGGTAACAATAATTCTGATCTTGTCCGCTTAGGTCTTTTGTACGATACTGAATTCGCAGATATATAAGAAGAACAAGTTATCGTCTGTGACCTCTGGAATGTTACATTGTCTTCTATAACTCTGTTACTTTCTTCATCAAATATCAAATATGATGGCAAATTATCACCACCAGCCATATAGTCAATTTCATTAATATCATCAAAATCTTTACCACATGATATATCATCTTCATCACATTCTGAATCCGGCTTTTTAAATAGTGCGCATCTAGGTTCTTCAAGCACAGGTGAAAGTGTTCTAATGTTAAAATTTTCCAATGTATTGTAAAGATCAGGTGGTGGACGTAAAGGTATATCATCAACATTAACAACCTTACGTTGTGTAGTCGGTGTTAATGATGGCAGGTTTTCTGTAGTAGCTGAATTAGAAATACTAAACCAGTAAGATTGAGAACCTGTTTTCGGAGAAACATTCTGCATAAAAGGTGTTACTACTTCACCAAGAGACTTAGGGCGTTGTATATTTGAAGTAAGCTGTGGTAACGGATTAGGAATAGAAACTGGTTTAACTGAATTCTTAGTAAATTGTTTTTTATTGGTCTCTACAACAGGAGCATTTGATTGAGTTTCTGTATCTTCCATGTCCTTATTAAACGTCACATCTCTTGAACACTCTTTGGCTTCCCCATCTTTCTCAGAAACCATAATTTGATGACTAAGGGAGACACGGTGAAATTTCTTTATTATTTCTGGTGTTGAGTGTATTTCAACATTTGAAAAATCGGTAAATGTAACATTTTCTGTTCCAAATCCATTATCAACAAACTGGCTGAAAAATAAGTCCAGAATTTCTGATAAAAATTCAGAAATACTGAATACTTTATCTGATACTATGTTACAACTAGAATCCTCAGAACTGTCCTTGGTCCTGTCATCAAGCTGTAATAGGTTTAGGACCCTTTTGAAGATACTTATTCTTAATTCATTCTTTTTAATGTCAGACATTATATCACTACATAATTCACTATACAGCATTTTTAGATCACTCATTAACTTAGTGACATGTATATCATTTATAACTTCAGGAAATAAAATTAGTTCTGTTATCTCGAAACACTGCTTTACCAAATACTCATAAATCAATTGAGATAACTTCAAGACATTTTCGTCAATTTCTTCTTCTTCTTTGGCAGCACCAGAATCTTTTGTTGTTGATTTAATATCAATCCCCTCATCACAACTTGTGTCTTGTTCATTTCTGTTATTTATATTATTTTCATTGTTATTTTCACATCTACCACCACTTTTCAATGTCTCAGCAGAAATACCATCATGTCCTATATTTGATTTAGATGGAAGACTTGAATTAGTAACATTTCCGATGATTTCGTTGTTCTCAACAGTAAAATATGGAAACTCTCGCAATACTATTTGCTTAGCATCATCAACTATTTCTTTAAACAAATCAAAATCTGGGCCTAATATCGCCCCCAGATAGGAACATTCATCATGTTCGCCATTGAACTTCAAGGTATTTGAGTTACATGCCACATCTTCAGTGCCAAGGTGTGAAGTACATATATACTCCTTTCCTGTTGAGCCACCATGTCCCAACTGTGAGGGGTGCTCAAACTGGGTACTAAAATTTATATAGCTCAGTGAGTTATCACTTTCAGCTGTGTGGTACTTATCACTAAATGAGCTCGTACATTCGTTGCTTGAGTTAGTGAACTCAGTAATCGAGCTACCAATCCGTACCAAAATACTGCTTTCAGATTCGGTTGTTTCAAAACTTAGAAGATTCTTGTGCATGTTAGCTAAAATCTGACTTTCATACTCTTTATTATCATGGCTTGGTTTTTCCTCTTCACTAGGCAAATAAAATGGATTACTTTCTTTCATTTCAACATCCTCATTTGAATAATTGACATAAGCAGTTTGGGACTCCTGGTTCATAGTATTAGGAGCATGAATGTCCAAAAAATTTGCAAATGGCTCTATGAATTCCCTTAATGTATTTATAGGCATATCAAACGACAGTGACTTTGTAAGCCCCATGTTAATTGTAATGATCGGGTTATCATTATGTCTGTTAAAATTATACTGCCCAAAAACATAGTGCGATGTGGAAGCTGGGGTTCCTATGTCAACTAAAGTAGGAAGTTTTGGCAAAGCAAGTTGGTTAAAGCGTGCAACGTGATAATGTGTAGGGTTAGGAATGCAGTAAGAGCCCTTAGGAAGGCCAGCATGGCTGTTAGTTCTATAAGAATGGCTAGCTTCATGTAGGAGAAACCAATTATTTTGCTTCATCTCCTCATAACCTGAAATGGAACGGATGGATGTAAAACAAATTTCGATAAAAAATTAAAGAATTGCCCAGGTCTGATCTGTAAACACAAGTTGGAATCTGCAGCCTCACCAATATGTTAGAAGCTTCGCAAAAGCAAGCAGGTTAGTAAAAGGTGCTAATATCTAATAAACTACTTACTTCTATTGCTGTTCATGGACGAATCCCGTTCAGCTTTTAAGAAAGATTCTGTCGGTGATATAGCTAAATCATGCAAAACAACATAAACAATTAGACATGCCAAAATTGCTACTATCAACTATCTAGTGTACTATTTCTACGAAATCAATAAAATGTGTGCTACTATAAAATAGAAAAATCACCTACAGAAGAGAAATCATTATATATCGATAGGTAATAACTGCTTTATGCTTAAGTGTTGCACATATATCCTAAGAGATACTAATTACTGAAGCATTTTTTGTAGTTGATTAGAAGAATTACTTAATTATTTGATAAAGCTGGCTTATTGTTTCTTGTTTTTTTTTCCTTGTTAACAAATTTAAAAAATATATATTTCACACACAGAGTTCTCAAAATTTGTGCAAAATAATACACAAATAATAATTAATTATTTAATGACAGTACAAGTCCAATGACCCAAATTTCAGCAATTTCATTTATAGTACAATTATTTTAAATGAATTTTCGTAGAAAAAATTAACTAATGAGGGATGGCGACTTTTGCATCTTGAAAAAATTTCTTTAAATGAGCACAACTACTCTCCTACAACTCATATCCGGGGTCAGTTAATATATATATATATATATATATATATATATATATATATATATATATATATATATATATATATATATATATATATATATATATATAAAATGTAACTGACCCCGGATATGAGTTGTAGGAGACATACTTGATTCTCGGGTTGAACCGCGGCCAGAATGTATGAAAACTCGACGTTTCAGCTCCTGTTTTAGAGCCATTTTCAAGAGGTAAAGGAAAAAGGAGGTTTAAGGAAATATGTAAGGACATTTTAAGGCCTCAATCTGCCTACTCCTTAGAGCGGGGACAAAGGTGGGTTAGGTTGTTGTAGCTCGATTACAGGGCCTCAATCTGCCTACTCCCCAAATCTCGCCGGAGATCGTCTGTGAGGTCTCAGTGTGTTCAACCCTAGGCCTCAGAGTGACCAGACTCCTGATTTTTTTCTCTCATTTGGCAAATGTGTTTTCTTAAAGCAGTTCTGTCTAGTTTTATACATTCTTATTTAGTGTACTATGTTACCTGTCTAATTTAAACAATTTTTTTTCGGATATTTTACGCCACTGACAGCCGCAATGATTTCTTTTGTAGCTGAAATTTTGTGAAAAATAGCTCTCAATTGGTACAAACAACTTTTTTTTTTTAATTTGAATTTTATTGGTCTCAAAATATCAAAAGAATAGGACCGTTATGGGGTTTAATTTAGTTTTTTCAGAAAATTAAAAAATAATTTAGTAACAATGAGACATTACAAAGAGACTAAGTACAGCAAAAAAATGGTAAAAATTTAAAAACAAACTTTACCTCGAACATACACACACACACACATACCTTATAAATAAATGATTAACTGGATACATTAAGTTGAAACCTTCAAATCTTTTGTAGATGATAAATCTATTTTGTAGGGATTCTACTCATGCGATATTTAAATCTAACAAACTTCTTACTGCACAAAGGTGAATTCAAAGTCAAAAAAAAAAAAAAATTCAACAATGAAATACTGAAGATGGACTAATGATCTTTGTAAAAATATTTCAACTTCCATAGCCAAATTCTAAAGTAAAAATATTCCACATAACTGGCTCTCTACAGTAGCACCTATACATGTAGTCATCAGAAAAAAATTTCAAAGAATTTTCATGCAAAGATATGTTCAAAAAAGTTTAAAAAATTACGGATTGACAGATTGGTAAAATTTAAAAAAAATGCAAGATCTAATTAAAGCTTTTATTTGTATCTTTTTAAAAACATGATAAAAGAGTCGTTTCTAAGTGGCATTGATAGATATAATAAATTAGAATTTAGTGTAAATACTCTGTAAACAAGTATAAAATAAAAGCCAGTAATACATAGTGCACTTACTGAATGATATTAAATACAATTGAAAAACAAAAAAGTATAGATAAAAGTTTAGCCTGAGACTAACGGATGATGCTTTGTTTTTAAAAATAAACCATTGAACACTAGGAAATGCATAATCTCAGAGTTATTATTATTACTTAATTGTGCATAAACATTCAATAATTAGACCTCTATGCTCATTTGCACCATCAAATTCTAAGCTGAGCTTATTGCCAAACATCTCTTGGAGTCATAATCTGACCATGTTTTAACACTTCTTTAGGCTGATCTATAAATCATCCACGTTTGTTTTTTTCTTACTTTCTAAAATATCGTGACCAAATCACTGCACGATAATCAAATAAAGACTGTACAATCGATGAGTAGAGGATGGTCAATATACCAAGACTGCTAAAAAGATTAGCGATTTTAGTTATCACACCCAACATTCTCTCTGCTCTTGAAGTAAAGGCATCAATATGAAGTGACATCCTAAGCTATGAATCCAACATGACACCCAGATCAAGAATAGCATCAGCCCACCTCAACAAGATGCCATCTATGAGATAATCAGAATCTGCAGTGGTAAACTGAGAGGTAGTTCTACAGAAGCCTTCATCAAAAAACACTTATTTGTATTCAAATGAAGATCATTTATATGGCGCCATGAAGATAAGCACTCCAAATCATGGGCAAGTGCTGATATTTCAGCAGCTGTATAGACAGAAGTAAAAAATTATAAATCATTTGCAAACATTAAGTAAGGTGGACTGAAGGATATATCAATATCATTGATGAAAATGTTATATTGAAGTGGTCCAAGGTGTGAACCTTGTGGAACTCCAGAAGTAACATATATAAGATCAGAGTAACGCCCAGTAACTTTAACTCGGATGCTTCTGCCTTCAAGATACGAATGGAGCCATGCCAGCAGCAGATCCCTAATCCAATATGCATATACTTTCTGAATTAACAGAGAATCGTTTACAGAATCAAAAGCTGTGCTAAAATCAGTATAGGCGGAGTGTACTTCACCACCACTTTATAATGATGCAATTATATAATTAGTGAAATAAAACAGGTTTGTTGTAGTTCACCTACCTGTAGAAAAACCATGCTGTTGTTCAACAATGATATGCTTGAAGGAAAACTTGTGAAACAGCATTACAATCATCTCAAATACTTTTGATAAGATAGAACATACAAACATGCCTATAATTTATGGCATGTGATCGACTACCTGATTTAAAGACAGGAATAGCATCAGAGATTTTAAAGGTGTCCCGAAAAATGCCAGAATAAAGTAAAATATTGAAGATGATACTAAGAGGTCTTCCAAGAGCATAAGAATATTATCTAAAGAGAACAGAAGGTATCAGATTTGGACCAGCGCCTTTATTAACATTTAAGTTTACTACCGCAGACAGAATTTCCTCCTCAGAAAGAATGATGCAGTTAATGTCAACTATAAATTCAGGTTCCAAAGATGATGTCAGAATTGTATGATCTTTATTTCTCGTCTTTAAGTAACAAGCAAAAAGGTTTGATATATCTTGTGAGTTACTAGCAGATAAGTCGTTATAGAGCAAATGAAGATGGATCATGGACAATATTAGATTATATCTTGTCTATGTCACTAATATGAAGTTGTTTGGCCAGATATTCACATTTATCTCGAAGAAACCTGAAGTCCTGGAGATCTGATAAACTATTAGAGTTTTTATATTTTTATGAGCAGCTTTCTTACTATAAAATAAGACTCTTAACTCTTTATTAAACCAAACGGAAGAGCAAGATGGAATACTTTTCAGCACTGGTAAAAGCCGCTCCAAGCAACATACAAAATGTCATAAAATGCATCTACAACAGTATTTGCGTTTGAAAAGTCTACGATACAGTCCCAATCAACAGAGAAAATTCCACCATAGATAGACTCAGCTAAAAATGTGGAATTAGATGGATAGATAGATAGATAGATATATTTCATGGTATCAACAATTACATAGCGTGTCAAATAAAACTTAATATAGACAGACAAAATACAGACAACAAAACACCCAATAGATCCACTGCAACACACTTAAAACGTCCATGTCCACAAATAAGAAACACACAGATCAAAGCACAGGCAACCGGCCACACACAGGAGGAACTATAGTTCCAGAGTCTGAGAGTCACAGTTTAGGAATTTGCCAGTGTTATAAAAAAAATGTCTTAAAAGTATGTTTTTTACCGACCGGATGGACAACCGATCCGGAAGTAGCCTTAAACACTCCGTTAGCTTATTATACAGCTTTACACATACACTTTTTACAGCTAGTTGACTCCTATTTATCCTGGTACTGTATGGCAAAGTCTCTGTTGTTTCTTGTCCCGTAGGAATGGAACTGACTGTTGGTAGTGAATCGATCATTGTGTTCACATAAGTACTTTAAACAGCTAAGAATAGACACAGAGACCACACTGTAAGTATCCTCATCTCTCTGAAGAGATCTCGACAGCTAGTCCTCCCAGACACCCCACACAGCTCCCGAATAGCTTGCTTTTGTTTCAACAGGACGCCTCGAACCACTGTAGAGTAACCCCACAGCAATATATCATAGGTAGCGACAGAACGAAAATTGGCATAATATGCCATTCTGCATGCTCCCTCATTCGCCACCGTTCTTATTCTTTGCATGGTAAAAACGGCGGTAGAAACTTTCTTCATTATCTCCATCGAATGCGCCCCCCAGCCAATAGAACCCTCAAAAGTCACCACAAGAAGCTTGTACTAAATAGGAATATGTGGTTTTTTCAAAATTCAGATTAAATCCAAGCCTGTGTCCTCTCAAATGCATCATCGCCAAGATCTTTGAGCTTCACACCATTTGGTGCAACACTTAGAAATGTCGGATCATCAGCGTATAGACTTGTAACATCCACAGGAACATTGGGCGGCAGCTCAGATATCTCTATCAAGCAAATTATTCCAAGGAAAATCACTAAAAACTTAAACTTGTCAAAGTACATGAAGAGTAACATTTTATTTGTTAGTTCCACATCGTCAATATGTGTGGAAGTATGGCATCGATGACGAAAATTTCAATACTTTTTACTTAAATATTGTAAAAACTGACAAAACATATAGAAAACATGATTTAGGACCGAAATTGTTTTTGTCTCTGAGTCTATATGTGTCTGTTATTACCAGCGATAACTTCAGAAAATTAAGATATCTCCTTCAAATTTGGTATACAGTTAGCACCGGACAAACGAACAGACGGTTCGAAATGTTTTTGGGTAAATCGCTCCAGTGGCTAGAGGAAGAAATGGGCCAGGGCCGACAATTTACAAAAATTGTTGGTTGGTTATACACAGTCTCTATTTATAACATTTTGTGTTAATAGGAGCTGTTGTGACAACATACTACCTGGTTCCGCACCTAGAAGGTGACTCTGTCGTTCATCGCACAATGGTCTCAAAGCATAAGGAGCGAATTATTTTGTCGGTCAGCCTGTACGTCTGTCTGCTAGTAGGCATAATAACATTCTAAAGAATTGAGATATCATCTTCAAATTTAGTATACAGTTAGCATCTGACCAACGAACAATTTGGGTTGTTTTTGGGTAAAATCGTTCCAGGGAGTAAGTGATAAATGAGGAGTGATTTGGTGGAACATTTATATTTTTTCATTAAAACTAGTAATATAATGTTTGAGGGCTTGTGTATTAGGAAACGTTCAATTTCATCATTCATTCAAAGTTTCAGACAAGGATTTTTCCCTGGCTATCTGATGGTGACCTTGAAGTTGATCTTGATGATGACTTTAAAGGTCAAATCAAGGTGAACTTCATATTTTCTATGAAATTCAAGTGGCGTTTGATCATGAAGAGGTGAAATATTAAATTATTTTGTAATTAAGCAATCGACAGCAAATTTGGTGCACAGGTAGCTGTTCAAGCCTGATAGTCTGGTGAATAAGATCGCTTCAGAGAAAAGGAAAGAAATAGTGGGTTGATTGGGGGGAAGCTGACACTTTACTAATAAAAATCGAGTAGTATATCATTTTAGAGGTTTATGGGTACAGGAATAGGAATATTTTCTTTGTGGCCAAGTCATGCACCCTAATTTCCTTTCATGAGAATGTCTTTCTACGTAAAGTAAATTATCTCAGCTGTGGAAGTTGTGATTCAATTTGCAGCACAATATATTGCTTCTGGCAACAGCCAAAAGATCATTTATAATTTGTTGGTGTTCACGTTGGTTTTTATTTACGATTGGCACTTAAGCTCAGCTTGGCAATGGTGCAAGTGGTAATCAAGAAATCAAAATTAAAAATAAGTAACACAACTTTTAAAGAAGAGAAGAGTAACAAGTTATTCAGTCATCCAAAAAGAACCCTAGTTTACAGTCATTTAAAATATTTTCAACAAATTTACATTCGACATGAAGTTAATTTTTTTGGCTGTGCAAAAAGAAAATAATTTAATAGGCTGTCTTAAAATTTCAAATGTTTTTCAAGAAAGAAAGTGTTCTGATAGCAATGTATGTAAGTTGCATCACAATTTTCATCAATGTTGCTAATAAATATATCTACTGAACAGCATTTCTTTATATTATGTAGTGTTAAAACATCTAAATACAACAAACGTTAACAATGAATGATGACAACTATATAAGATCTTGTAAGAGCGGAGTAAGACTTCACTGCCTCTAGAGTATCTGTTCTCTATATGAGAATGTGATGACTCTGGCGAGATGAACACTTACCCCATGTCCATCAGTTACGTTTATAATATACTGAAGGTGAAAAAGAAGCACACATTTTATAGAGGTACATATAGCAACATCTACATCTACCACAAAACTGAAATGCACAAGCACCAACAACTTACCATCACTGAGAACAACTTCTGGCTGGCTTGGTCTAGGGGCTTGTTTTGTTTCTATCCTCAATACCTGATGTGTTTCTGGAAAAAAGTAATTGTTAAAATTAAAAATAAATAGTATGGCATATTTCATAAATAAACCATGATATAAAGGACCCACAGTTAATAATCACTATATTATACTATAATTACTACTAGTTTGACAAATAAATGTTCGTTACAGTTTATCAAAAGGTAGTTTTAAATGGAAAATTTCAAACAAATAAGTGAATCTGAATCTGAAATTGGAGAACTTTTATTATGCCTTTTCAAACGTTATGAATTTTAAAATATATTTCATATTTTTCACATGGGTTTAAATTTTCGTTCCATTTTTTTTTTTTTTTTTCCTACAGATTTTATAACCTAGATTGTAGACTGTGTAATGAATCCTATAGACCTTAAGCCTCTCAGCCAACCAGTGCAACAGCAAGGACGACAAAATGTTGTCATCAAGGAGAAGTACTATTACCTCTGCTGTGGTCACTCACTGATAAACTTATAACTACATTAAGCGAAGCTCGATTCATAGTCCAAGGATATGCAGATGATATTGTCATAACAGTAAAGGGCAAGCACGATGCTGTAATATCCAGCCTAATGCAAACAGCCCTAGATATAGTAAGGAACTAGTGTGAGACAGGGGGACTTAATGTCATAAGAGAGTTCTTGTCCCACGCACGAACAGAAGGAAACTAAATTTAAAAGCTCCCATTCTAAATGGAACACAGATACAATTTTCCAATGAAGTTAAATACGTAAAGATATTCTTAGACCAAAAACTGAATTGGAACACACGCTTGGAAAAAACTCTTTAGAGAGCCACAATGGCAATTTGGACATGCCATAGACTCGTAGGAAAAGCATGGGGGCTGAATCACAGGATGGTATACTGGCTATACCAAACTGTGCTCACATATGTATCTATAGTATGGTGTCCAAAACAGAAGCCTCAGCACAAAGCAAATTACAAAAATTGCAGAGGCTGATCTATTTTGGAACAACGGAAGCTATGGCATCATGCCCTACAACTGCAATAGAAGCAATGCTGAATATTACCCCACTGCCGATATGTGTGAAGAGGGAGACAGCCCCAAGTGCCTTGAGACCATTTCAAGCAGACAAATTCAAACCAGGAGACTTGATTGGCCACTTGAAGATCTTGGTAATTCTTCCACTGGAAACACTCCCCAAACCAACAGACCAAATGTCAGCCAAACTGGACTTCATAATTCCATCCAACGTAGTCATAAATGACTGCCAAACATGGGCCAGTGCAAAACTGACAACAACTCATCTGTATGGAGTACAGAGGGGTGTATACAAATGGAGGGAGCAGAACTATGAAAAGAGAACCCAACTTTAGACTCGCCAAGTCCCCAGGAAAAACTGCCACCATCTTCCAAGCAGAAATGCTTGCTATAATGTATATGTGTACAGGAGTGCATACAAAGAGGACTCAGAAACAGAGATATCTACATCCTGTCAAGCAGTACTAGAGACTTTGAAATCTTTTAAAATAGTCTAAACTGACCTGGGAATGCAAAAAATCCTTGAAGCAGCTTGCTACGGACAACAAAGTGAGTTTGATGTGGGTACCAGGGCACCAAGGCATTGAAGGAAATAAGGAAGCTAATAACCTTGCAAAAAGAGCAGTAACAACACTATTCTATGGTCCAGAGCCCTATTGTGAACTAACAAAAAGCCATGTGAGAAATGATATTTTGGAGAGGAACAAAATGCTGTCGTACTGAGGGAAAACACCAGGCTTAAGGCAGGCAAAACGATTCATCACCGTATCAACAAAGAAGTCTGAACTGTTTCGTGGATTAAACAGGAACAACTTGAGAATAATCACTGGACTCTTCACAGGACACTCGCCAGTAAGCAGGGTACCCAGCAGAAATCCAAAATCAAATTCACTGACATTTCCAGGCCCCTCGAGTATATTTTTCATAATACTCTTAATAATAAACACACATACGTGAATACTTTTTTTATAAACAAAATAAATCAAAATTACGAACAAAAAACTGACATAATCAAAAACATAAGTATGCTTAACCCCGTTAAATTTATAACATAACATTTTCAAGAAGAAAATGTGCAATTTTTTCATGGAAAAACTTGACTTTCATGACTGACTGACGAACTTAGCCTCCCGAAAGAATTTTCGAGTGTGATGGAACAAACCAGAAGTCTCTAGGTGGCGTAGAAACTTTGCAAACCATGTTGTTTGTATATATAAATTTGAGTCAGCCTGAGAAATGGGTTCCAAAAGCTCAGATTCGCGCCCATTTAATATTTTTTTTGAAAATTCGAAAGTCGCTACCTCTCTAAAAGCGAAGTTTTATTTATGAAAATTTGCTGAAAAAATTAAACAAAGATACTGTTTACACGCGCCATATACAAATGCCAAATATTTTGCAACTTTCAACATGATCATTAAGGTTAAAATAGAATAAACACATTCACAACACAGCTCTCCCCGGCCAATACCTAAAACGCATTTTGCATTTTATGCATTCAAGGAAAAACATTCCAAGTGAGATGTTCATATGAGACATGTTTGAGATAGAAGAAGACGCTATTTATATCGGCGCATGATGTGGCATAATCTGCGTTCATTGGCAGATTAATTAACATTGATAGCAAAGGTAAGCTGCATTGTTATCAGATATATTTTCCTAGGTATGAGAAAACTATTTAGGTGAGAAAATTCATATAACATATATGAAATAAAAATAAAAATGCATCTGCTAGTGATGAAATTTTACAAACATATAATTTCCAGGTCTACTGAATGATTTCCATTACATTTGAGTAAAATCACAAATTTTCCTGACATTTCCCTGACATTTTAGGGAGTATTTCTCATTCCCTGATTTTTCCAGGTTTTCCCGGTTATCCAAGTCGCTGGGTACCCTGGTAAGGTATCACCTTATGAAGATGGGCAAGGCGGACGGGAAAACTGCAAATAATGCACTGAAGCAGCAGAAACAACGCTACCTGTCTTCAAAAACGGGTAATTAGATTGACCCTCTGATAATAATAATTTATAATATATATAGTGCGACCCATTTGTTCGCCTGTAAAATATATATTTATAGTGCGATTATAAGAGAATTTTCGTTAAAGTGTAGATCCTGATGAACTGTATTTTTGGAGCAATAAGTGCCATATTTATACAAAATCAAAGGCCTACTTCACCAGTTTTAAGGAGTAAAATTTTAAGAATTCTTATTAGGGATTTTTTATAAGAAATCTGTTCACGCCACTGTATTCACCATCCCCCAAAACAGTCCTGTACTAAATTGTATCGAAAAATTTCGAGTATGAACAATTTTGTAGTCAAATTAAAAATGCATACTAAATCATTTTCACAAATTTATCTGCCAAGTTATCCATGAAAAAATATTGAAACAGTTAATTGTCAAACATGACATTAAGGCGCGGGAGAGTTATTATAGTTTGTCAATTTGTCTAGTGTTAATAATCATGGAAAATCTAACTTTAAGAGACAAAGTAGAAATTGTACGCCTTGTTGGCGATAATATGCGTTCAACAAGGGAAGCTGCAAGAGAGTTCAATAATAGACACCCAGATACACAAGTAAGTCGAAGTGCTGTACAACGTGTTAATAAAGTTTTCAATGAAACAGGGTCTGTTTCAAAACTTTGCTTGGAGCCAGGCATAATGGATGTCGTGGAATTTGAAGAAATATGAAGAAATTTAAGAACATTTTAACAACAGTGGAGGGTGATGTCATCCGCGTGACTGTGAACTGGGTTGGATGTGCTAGAGAGGAGGTCATTGATGTGGAGAAGAAAGAAAGTAGGGGCTAAAGCTGAACCTTGAGGGACTCCTGCATTAATTGGATACAGTTTAGAGGAATTGTGAGAGGTAATTGTGAACGTACGTAAAAGAATTGACAAGTGCATTGATATAAATGGTGGACTTGTACAAGTGACAAAAATATAATTCCTAAGAATTTTGTGAATTTTCCTTTGTTTTTTTTTTTGCTTTTAAGTTTCTATTATTTGTCAAAACTATGCACAAGAATATTTAGAAAATGTTACTATCAGTTATACTTATATTGATGTTTTTTCATGGATAACTTAGCAGACTAAATGTATGAAAATGATGTCTTATACATTTTTAATTTGAGTACAAAATTATTCGATGCAATTTTTCGATGGAATTTAGTACAGGGCCGTTTTGGGGGATGGTGAATCCAGTGGCGTGAACAGATTTCTTATTAAAAATCGCTAATAAGGATTCTTAAAATTTTACTCCTGAAAACTGACGAAGTAGGCCTTGGATTTTGTAGAAATATTGCGCTTATTGCTCAAAAAATACAGTTTATCAAGATCTACACTTTAAAAAAAAATCTGGTTAAAATCGCACTATAAATAAAGATTTTACAGGGCGACTCGCAAACAAATGGGTCAAACTGTATATATAAATATGGAACTATTGAAGTGTGATACTAGCTATTTTTAGTTTTGGTAAACCATTTTTTCTTGTGTTATTATTATTATTATGTTAATAGCTATGAAGTCTCCTCACCCCATCTGTTTTTACTCTTTGGTGAACTCATTGTTTCTTGTCATATTTTTATTATTATATTAATACTTTCACAAAATATGCTTTATTGAAGAAGAAAAAACTTACCTTCTCTACTTTCTTCTTCAGTCTCACTAGTCGGTGACCTAATATGAAGTCCATCCATTCGTTTGTTAATAGCTGCTGATGACAATTCTGACTCGCTCAAATCAGTATCGGTATCTGCAAAGAAGTACAAAATTTACAAAGTCTGTTTCAAGCCTAAAACTTGTCCATATACTAGATACACTTAATACTTTGTCACTGTGTGCTTGTAATAGTGAAAATAATAAAGACACTAAAGTCCTAATATGCAAATTGACATTTGAAAGTGTCACACAGTAGGCACCAGAATGATCTTAGTAGTTAGTAATAAAGGAAATATATTTTTATGACACATCTAACAGTAGGGGCGTGTGGTCCATGGAAGCACTGCTTCACCTAAATATTTCCAGTAAAATTCTATTTTTTCCTTTTAAATTGTATTTTTCCTTTTAAATTATATTTTTCCTTTTATTAAGTTTGAATGTCGTTGTAGGTAGATATTTGGAATATTTATTAACTTTGGCAATGTCGAAAACACCAGACAGATGCGAGATATCTTAGTCGACCTTTACATACATTGTAGCCACCGGGGACAGCGCACAGCTCAGTAAGCGACATGTAAATACCCATTAGAAAACATCGCAATAGCAATGAATGCACAAAGAATGCTACATCAATACAAATGCACATGTGGCCTGAAAGCCACCTAAGAAAACTTCTTCAAGACAATGGACCACCTCTAGTTTTTTTCTCCCTCAGGGCTCGTCCGCGGCTTTGCCGCCCCGATAGCACTGCAAACCACCCCTATTTGGGAAAATTATTAGTACACTCAACCACTGAGAATGTGTTCATTCTTTCCCATCACTCGTCGGTCTAACAAGTCGTGCTATATTTTATATTATCATATTTACGTTGATAATTTATTCTTATATTAATATTATTTTTCAACTAAATTTTAAGTGTAATCTTTTCTAATATTTAATAAATAAATTGTTTACAAAATTGAGTGTTAACCTGAAAGTTTCCTTTTGGGGACGCTTGCCTTATATGTGACAGACACAAACACGCAAATCCGATAATCAGGGGTTGGAATCGCTTATTGCCTATTGTCTAGTGTGTCAATTGTCTCTGTCTATACCACTGCAGTCCGTGCGAAGGTTGTTGTTTTATCTAAGCAGTTTATATTGTCTCCAGTAAGCGGTTTAAAATCTGCTTATGCAAGTCAGTATTGGTCGGTTGGTCAGCGTGTGATCTTTGGAGTAAGGTGCAATGGAAGTCCCTCTACCTCGTCTGTCTACGAATGGTGCCCTACAAGTTTGTGAATGTGTTTGTGTTATATGTAATTTAAGAAACAGAGATTTTTCAGCTCATCCTTTCAAGGAAAAAAAGAAAATACTGAACAATGGTCGACCAACGCCAATGCCTACATTAAAATTAACGAACGAAATTAAAACCTTTAAACTCCCCTTTAACAGCAGTGTTTACCAAACATATCAATGGTTAACAGGTTGTGAAACAAGTTCCAAATCCTGCTGCTTGCACTGTCCTGTTCAATCAACGTCTGCAAAGAGAAAAATGTGTGGGATACATGGGGGTTTTTTGGACTTGAATAATTTGCACAAAATTGATAAAAGACAGCAACAGCAAGTGCCACTTGGAATCGTGTTTTAAGTTAAAAGGTTTCGGTTTAGTGTGTATAAAGCACGCATTAGACAACCAACTGAAGTAAAGGCACAAGTTGGTGCTCAAAAATTGGGAGATAATAGACGTTCATTGGTGTAACTTGCTTTTTGGGAGAAAATGAACTTAGTTTCTGCGGACCTAATGAAGAAGAAACCAGTGTTTATCAAGGTAACTATGTAGAACTATTAAACTTGCTTGCGAAATACGATCCACTTCTTAGTATTCATCTTGAACAAAGTACAGTTTTTCGGGTAACTTCAAATAGAATCCCAAATGGCATCATAAAAAGTATAGCGAGTGTTGTTTTTAATAAAACCAAAACTAAGATAGAAGATTCAAAGTACATATCTAATGTTACGTACGAGACGAGAGATGTAACAAATAGGAGTCAGTTATCAATTGTATTGCAATATGTAACAAAAGATGGCCTTGTTCAAGAAAGATTTGGCTGTTTCACTTATGTAACATCTGACCGATCAGCTGAAGCTTTGTACCAAATTGTATGTGATGTTTTAAACACCTACAAATGCGACCAGAAATTAATTCCTCAAAGCTATGATGGTGCAGCTGTAATGTCAGGGCACATTTGGGATGTTTGCAGGCAAAAGTAAAGGAAATTTAACAATGCGTTGTTTGTCTATTATTTTGCGTGCAGCCTGAATTTGGTTCTTTCTGTTGATAAGCCAAAATAAAGATTGCAAGGTTCTCTTTGCGACATTGAGTGGAATGGTGGCACTTTATTCAAAATCTAGCAAAGGACGCTAGCTCTGGATCTACAAATAAAGAAACGTTTCCAAAGGTGGCCCCTACCAGATGAAATTATAATGGTCACCTACTTGAGACAGTATATCAATAGAGACAGTCACTAATAGAATTTTTTGAAATCATTGTAAATGGAAGAAGTTGGGATGCTGAAACGATTAACTCTTCCAGAGGATATTTGGACCTATTATCGAACTATTTTAATTTTAACTTTCTGCTGGTTAAATCTGCGTCAATTTTCCCACATACCGATGTATTGTTTGATATTCTCCAAACAAAAATGAACATAGGTTAAAATTAATTAATTTCAAAATAAAATCTTAGAAAAAAAGGGGGCAGTTTGATGAATTCTGTCAGAAAGTTGAACAGGTAAACATAAAATATGGGACTTCATATTCGGTAAACGGTGAGCTTTTGTCTTATGTTAATGAGATCAAGTATCTTGGTGTTACAGTGGATGAATAGATGACTTTTATACAGCACATAAAGAATATTACCATGAAATCCTCTAAACTTTTGGGCTTTGTTATGAGAAACTGTAGACTTTTTTCACTGGATACTGTGAGATGTGTTTACTGTTCTATTGTTAGAAGTGTACTCGAGTATGCATCGGTAATGTGGTCCCCTTATTATGCCAGCCACACAGGGGCTGTTGAAAGTGTGCAGCATGCCTTTCTATGGCACTGCCCTTATAGACTTGGTTATTCCATAGATGATCATGACTATGGGGAGATACAAAGTTTGCTAACGCTGAGCTCTCTTGAAATTCGCAGAACAGTGGCCGGACTCTGATTTATATTCAAAATTGTGAATGGTTTTGTGGACTCCAATGAGATTCTTGGCAGAATCGGCCTGAATGTACCTAGCAGAGTGTTAATGTCATATAACTTGTTTTTTATCCCATTCCACCGCAGTAATTACGGACTTCATTCACCTATTGTTAGATATCTACTTATTATGAATGAGATCACTGAGGTGGACAATTTTGACATCTTTTGTGTTTCGCTCTCTGCTTTCAGAAGGCATATGGTTGCGTCTGTTGTTGCAGTGGACTGCTGAACTGACTGTGTATCTTTTGTGTGGCAGTTCTGCTGTGATTTTTTGTGGATTTATGTGTGCATATTTTATTTGTTTTGTACTTTTACTTGTATTGTAGCACTTAGTGGGGTTTCCCCGTATAAAATCAATTAAATTAAATACATGTACAAAGGAAACGACTACGAACTGCTAATGCTGGGGACGTTCAAACTTGCTATAAAAGCTTATTTGTGGAAATTTTGGATAACATAAATGAACAATTAAATCACCGTTTTAGAGAATTTGGTGACATGAAGTTCCTTGAACTGGCATATTTTTGCAACAAGAAAACAATACCCAACGAGGTATTTAAATGCCAGAAATAAATGAGACACCAAATTGTGCAAAAGTGTTTACGTTCCTCATGCAAAGCAAACTTGACACTGTGTATTGTGAATTACTGTTAACTATACCAGCTACAAATGTGTCAGTTGAACACAGTTTTTCAGTATTAAAACACATAAAAAGTTTCTTTCAGAACTCTACAGCGAAGAGTGACTGTCAAGTCTTGCAGTGATATCCATTGAAAATAATTTTTATTAAAACGTTTTCATAAAGTCCCCAATTCATTTCTTCTCGCTTTTCATCGTACCAACTACAGTCACAACTCTTATTTAGTTAGATGTTCAGTGTTGGCCAACAAATTGTCTGATGAACTTGACATTTTCACGAGAAAATCAGTTTTCTGAAAACAGCTGTCACTTTGTAAGTTTAGTTAATCGCTACTTAATATCTATATTTTGCCTATATTGCCTATATAAAATTCTACGACAACGTCATAGAAGAATTTTTAAAACAGGAGAGGTGCATTAATATAATTTACAAGTTATTTGGAAAGCCACTGCACACCCCTAATAGCATGTAACATTGTATCTGGTTCATAAATAATATAAATAAATAAATAACAGTTTGTGACCACTTACAATCACCCTTGACTTTCTTCTCTACAACTTTCTTGTATTCATCCAGTTCTTCGTCGGTGATGCAATCGAATGGATTCTTTGCATAAGGTGACTTGTACACTGTGGCATTGTGCTGGTGGCCTCTCTGAATGATACCTTTGGAAGCAGCACCCATAAGCACCACATGGTCGCCAGTTTGGGTAGCGGTGGCATCTTGCATCTTTCTGGCTTCTTCCCATGTTACACCTTCCAATATGTGGGACTGAGGACCTGCTGACTTCTTGTCTGCACGTCGATAGTCTTTGATCTAAAGACATGATTCACAGACAGTTATGAGATATGTTTATTCTTGTGTAAAAAATCTTCTAAGACAAATATAAAAATTTTATAAAGCAGACATAAATTATTACAGGTATTTTTAACAAATGTATTTATTGTGGATGGCGCTGGGGGCCTTCCTAGACATAGAGGGGGGTCTTCAGCAACACCTCATTCGGATCGGTACTGGCAGCTGTCGGGGAGTGTGGAATGGAGGGGACCTGCTGCAGGTGGATCGGTTCCATACTCAGGGACAGGGCGGTGTTCACCTCACTCGCAGGAGGGACTCTGGTGCCTTCGTGGACGGCCTGCTAGGGAGGCTCTCGGGAGGGGGTACGAGGTACAGGGCTAGGCGGACGACATTGTCATCATAGTCCGAGGGGGTTAAGGAGTCACGGGCCAAAGGACTCCAGGGGGCAAGCTGAGGAAGTGGAAAAACAACAACATAAACTTTCGATGAAGCTTTCCCCAAGACTGTCATAAGCGGTGAAAAGCAGCATCCTGCACGAGGTGACCCTGCTAATAACTAAACATGACGAATCTAGACAAGGAGGTCGAACTAAACTCCCCCAATCTACGGTGTCACGTGCCTAGGAATGGATGGCACCAGGGCGATGGTGTCGTGAACGGAACCTCTGGAGTACCGTGAAACTCTCCAGAGTAGCCCGCCTTGCACCACACAGGGGGTTCTGATGGTGTGGACAATATTTCCCCGATTCTCGTGGGAACAACATGAAGATAATAAATAAATACATATAAAACCAAAACCAATGAGGCTTGAGGAGTGGCTCTGGCTACAGATTTGTGCCTTGAGTCTATTCCGGAAACAGAGACGAGCCAGGGGGCGGCAGCGTACCGTGGAGGTCTCACGACCGACGTAGATACGGGGGATCAGGGGGTAGCTTCGGACAGAGACCTGTCCCCGACACCCAAGCTGGAGGCTGTGTCCCACCGGAGGGCGGCGAGCTCCGCGGACTCCTTCACCAGTGAGGACCCTACTGTAAGGGTAGAGGGACTGCCCCGGCAGTCCAAGCGTCTTTCCTGGGCGCAAAGAAAGAAGTTCCAGAGGGCGCAGAAAATGGCGACCAGGACGTGGACGGTAGAGAAACCTGTATAGGCGCAAGAGGGGAGTGCGAGTCAGAAGAGGACGTGCTCGGACTTTAGCACGCCTACTACAGACAGACGTCCCAAACCAGGGCACCTGTAACGGCGCAAGAGGATAGTGCGAGTCAGAAGACGCCGCGCTCTGGCTCTAGCACGCCTACTACAGACAAACGTCCCAAAAGGACCAAGGCCGGAACACTGGTGGCTCGTATAGAAAGGCTGCGGAGGGCCTCGGGATGGCGGTGATTGACAGACGCCATCCTGAGGTCACGCTAGACCAGACCTGATCCAAGCTGCGGTGGACTCTCTTCAGGAAGGGGAGAGCCCGCCTCAGTTCCACCGGGCGCGCCTGGCGGGAGGCATCCTCTGGATAACCTGTGCCGGCCCGCAGTCACGGGACTGGCTGCGGAAAACGATCGGGGGCCTCGGTCAAATTTGGGAGGGGGAAGACTTGACAGCCGTCGAGCACAAGGAACTCACAAAGAGACACAAGGTCCTCGTACGGATCCCTGACACCGTCCCGCAAGAGACGGTGATCAGTAGACTGAAGATCCAGAACCCTGAACTGGGGACACAACACTGGTCGGTTGTAAGCAGGAAGGCAGAGGAGAAAGGACAGACTCTCGCCTTCTCGATCGACCAGGCGTCTTACAGAGCCCTTGAAGGAACCTCCTTCAAGGCATTCTGGGGCCTGAGAACCTCCAGGCAAAGGAGGACGCAGGTTCGTAAACTGTTTAAAGTGGCCAAAAGGTCGGGAGCATGGGATGAATATAGACAGGCCCTAACAACATATAACAAAAGACAGAGGGACGCCAAGAAGATCGTGGAGGAGGCACTGCGAGGAAGTGGAAAACACGTCAGAGAGTGCTCGACTACACAAGATCCTGTCCAAGGGCACTCAGACCAACATAGGCTCCCTTAGAACATCCACGGGAGGCTTTACAAGCTCGGGGAAGGAAACTATGTAAATTTTACTCCAGACGCACTTCCTGGGCTGCAACATAATAAACCAATCACCTCCGGACTGGGAACACTCAGAAATAGAGGCGCCTTATAGATGGGCATCTAGAATCAACTGAACAGTCACTAAAGAGGTGGTTACCTGGAGCAAAATCAAATGGGCCATTAACAGCTTTAAGCCATACAAATCGCCGGGATTTGATGGAATAATGCCCATCATGCTCCAACAGGGGATGTATATATACTGGCGCCGGTGCTTACCCTCATTATGAGGGCCAGCCTGGATCTGTACATTCCGAAGGCATGGAGCCTGGCCAGGGTTGGTATTGGTATTCGTTCCTAAACCTGGGCGTCCAACAGACCAGGCAATGTACCTAAGGCCAATAAGTCTCATGTCCTTCTTGCTAAAAACAGTGGAAAAAACTGGGCAGACTGTCCAGGGCTCAGACATGGGAAGTCAATAATTGACGAACCCAGTTCAAAGAGAGCTGTGGAGCTGGTATATCTTAGCAGAGGACAGCTCAGAAACACAACAGGTCTCTTGACGGGACACATGGCCGTCAAGAAACACCTGCATAAAATGGGGCGGTTCGAAGGGGACCTCGCATGCAGACTCTTCAGCGAGGGGGAGGAATCAGCCCAGCACATCTTGTGCGAATGTAAAGCTCTGGACCGCAAAAGACAACTGATCTATGGTCAGTCTAGACCGGAGACAGAGCAATATAAAACTTCACCCTACCCATCGCTGTGCAGACTATTTCAAGGCACAGTGATATTGAAATGGCTGGAGTAAGACTAAGGGTATGCACAATCAACCAAAGGTTGCAGTGCTATCGGGGTGGCAAGGCCGCAGACGAGCCCTGAGGGAAAAAAAGGTTACACAGTCAGTGTGGGAGCGCATGCAGACAGCACTGAAAGTGGTGGAAAGGTGGTTGGCCAAGGGCTCGGGGTGAGCCCCAAGAAAGCAACCGTCATACCGTTTACGAGGAGGAGGAAGTGGGAGAGCCACAGACCTCTCACTCTATACGGTAAAAAATCCCAATGGCCAGGGAGGTAAAATATCTTGGGGTCGTATTGGACTCTAAGCTAACCTTTTTTTTGTTTGCATTTTAACACCTAATAATTTATGATTGCGTAACTGAAAGTGGCAATCAAAAATGTTTTTGCACATAAGCCAATTCTTTTACGTAGATTCTAATTTTAAAAAAAAGTACATCAGCCCATGCAAAAATCCAAAGTTTACAACCCCTCGCCACCTAAAAATATGGAGGAGGGGGAGGGGAGTATATGCAAAAAAAAAAATGAAGGGGTGTCGAAAATATGTTTAAATAGGACCCCTGTCATTTCACTATTCCTTCAGCAACATTTAAACAGGTTTTGATATATCTCCTTGTAACACTTTAAAAAACTCACCCTGTATTAATGTTACTTTAATAAAAACAAAATCATAGTTACCTGCTGCTGTTTCTGTTTGAACTCCTTAGGATTCGTGTTCTTCGGCACAAACTGCAGAGCTGAGTCTATCTTAACGGGAGTACTGGAATGAGTCGGTGAGCCATCTGCTACCCACTGTAAGCAAAACCAGCACATTAGTTTATGTTCTTGCTCTTGTTCTTGTTAAGGTATTATTGTTTTGTGATTATGTGTGCCTGTCATTTGAGCAAATGTCGACATTCTCTAATGTGCTGGTTTTGCCACCTTACACTCAAACAAGAACAACGACAAATACATCAAATTTCTGGCACACATAAAACCAGAAAACCAATCTATACTAGGCAGAACACTTGGTTCTTTAGATCATGACTTGCATAAATACTCGAAAGTATAACGAAATGTCTATGTATGTGCAATTAGATTAGCACCGTTTCATTATATTACTATTTAAAAAAAAATCTAATCTATTCTAATTTGGAAAACTTAATTTAAAATATCATTTCAGGAGAGTAAAACAAATAACAAAGAAATGCCTGTGGAGACTAACAATCATCATTCTTGATATGTATAACAAAAAGAAAATATCTCTAAACTAATAATAAAGGCTTTCCTCTCTTTTTTTTCTGCTTATAAGTTTACTGCAGTGTTGCATAAACTAACAAAACTATTAAATTAGATGCTTAAATTCGGATTACCACAGGAATCTGTTCTTGGGCCAGTATTAATTTCAATTTGCATTCATTTAAAGACAAATGTGATCATAACCTTCAGGTTCGGTCAGCTCATTGCTGTTGTAACTCAATTCGTTAGATTGAAACCTTTGATGAATATTGATAAGTATGAGGGCATATGCTCATTTCACTATCAGTGAAATCACTGACAATCGGCAACGTTACCCCTGGTTCAATATGAAGTTACCAATAAATTTATGACAAACCACAAAAAAAATGGAAAATGACAGCCAGAAAGTTCCAGAGTTAATCTATCTAGAGAGTAACAACTTATTACCTATTGTAGTCTTCAAGGACAGCTTTGGAGTCGTTAAACACCTAGACCACGACCTTTAAGATATATTGTGAAGTTTCAATGTAATTCCCTATCAAACTTCCAGCCTTTGTTTTTTCTCAAAGCAACTGGAACCTCAACCTTGTTGGGTCTTCACAAGGCATATCACACGATTTGAGGTTTGGTCTTCCTCTTGACAAAATCTATCCAGTACTTCTTGTGCCACACTCATTTAACTCGTGTTTGTTGAGCCGACACTATCCAGTTAATAGGTATAATATTATGCCGTCCCTGCCTACTAGATCCTTTGTAAATTTGTGCGAATTTGAACTCTTTCGACGATTTCCGTTATGGGAATTTGTCACCAGTCGTGTTTTGTTTTGAATCCATTAATTGATAGATCTGCTTATGGTCGACCTTGTTAAGCCGCAAAATAGTTCGGGACCTATTGGGATCTGGATGCACCTTCTTTGGCTAATTCATCGACCTTATCGTTCCCTTTGTGACCCCCACATGCTAGTTCTACTATGTTTTGACTTACTAGCAGCTCTACTAGGGTTGTCATGCAGCCCCGTATTACCTTTTGAATTGATATTCATGGAACCTCTTGCCTTAAGCGTCACTTAGCTATCAGAGGAGATATCAATAAACTATTTTATCATTCCTTGCTCAATAATCTATTTTGTGCAATGTTGTACTGCGGCTATTTCCTACTGGGTTCCTAGGCTCTACTGAAATTTTGGCTGTTAGTCTTATTCAGTAAATATCTGATCCAATACTTAAATCGGTCTTGGATCTGTCATTGTATCAGACAATTTGTGTTGCTACAGGAGAGCTGTTTTCCTATATTCTCCTCACTAGTACTTTTATATTGAAAATTTTCTCGAAGCTATTCCTATACTGTTAGTTGGCATTTGTTAAACATAAGTTTGTTGTTGATTATGTAGCAAAAAATTAATCTGTTACGTCAAATAAGTAAGCGATAAAAAAAAATTACAAATTAAAGGTGTATTTTGCAGGACGGCACCTCAAGTCAATGTCATGTTAATTCAGTGAATTTTTTACACGCATTTACACACAATGGCAAAGGGACAAAAACATCAACATCATGGTCAAACTATCGTTGCCAAAGATTTTTTCTTGTTCGCGTTTACTTGACGTAGCGTCAACGAGCATTTCTTTTTGTATAGGTTGTATACGGACAACGCCATCGATGTGGATGCCATTCTCATGCCGCCTTTGTGTATAAATGCATGTATATAAAATGTACATAATGAATCTGGCATAAAAATACTTAACAGATTAAAGGTGCTTTATATGGGATGCACGTCAAGGTCATCGCGGCTCTGATTTGATACAGATTCATTTAGTACATTTTGTATACATGCATTTATATACGTCTCAAGGACTAGAAGCTCAATGTCAAAATATAATATTTTCTTGTTCAAGTTTACGCCCATGAGGCCCTCTTTTTGTATAGATTGTATACAGACAATGCCGTCGATATCGTTCTCATACCACCTTTGTGTACAAACGTGTGTAAGTATACAAAATGTACTTAAAGAATCTGGCATAAAAATACTTAATAGATTAAAGGTAGGTTATACGGGACAGAACGTCAAGGTCAACGAGGCCATTATTGATAGACTCATTAAGTACATTTTGTATACACGTATTTATACACAACAGCAGAAGGAGAAGAACGTCAACGCCAAAATATATTTTCTTGTGTTGACATAGCGTCCATGAGACGCTCTTTCTTGTATATATTGTGCTCAGACAATGCCGTCGCCCCTATGCCCTGTATATAAAATGTGCTTAATGACTCTGGCATCAAAATACTTAACAGATTAAAGGTAGATTTATACGCGACAACACGTTAAGGTCAACGAGGCCACCATTTTCACAGATTCATTAAGTACATTTTGTATACACGCATTTATACACAACGGCAAAAGGATAAAAAGTCAACGTCAGAAAATATTTTCTTGTTCGCGTTTACAGCAACGTCGCGTCCATGCCATCGATGCAGCCTTCATGTCTTGTGTATAAAGGCGTGATGTACCTAATGAATCTGGCATAAAAATACTTTATACCGGACGCATATCAAGGTCAACGAGGTGATTACTTGAACATATTCATTTAGTACATTTTGTATACACGTATTTATACACAAGGGCAGAAGAACAAGAACGTGAACATGAAAATATATTTTCTAGTTTTAAGTTTGTTCAATGAGTGAAGAATGGAAATTGATGAGCACATAAGTAAATTCATCAGAATACAGTTTTTAGGCCTGACGATCGTTTCGGAGTCATCAGAGAAATGAATAAAATAAATTAGGTTAGTTTATTCGTCCCTCTGATGACGCTAACTTTGTTAACGAAACGATCGTCAGGTCTGAAACTGTATTGTAATAAATTGTGCTTCAAATTGTACTTAAGTTTACGTTGATGTAGCGTCCACGGGACACCTTTTTTTTGGTATAGATGGTATACAGACAAATCCGACGATGTCATCCTCATGCCCTTATGTATAAGTGTGTCTATATAAAATGTACTTAATTAATCTGGCATAAAAATACTTAAGAGATTAATGCTGGATTTCTACGGAACAGCAAGTCAACATTAACGAGGTCATTATTTGTGACAGATGCATTAAGTGGATGGCAGTGATGCAAGATGAATTCAGAAAGTACAGAATTCATGTTTGAGACTTATATTGGTATTCGGCGTCCTCATAGAGTTTTTCGTAAGTTGAAAGAAATAAATTGGCCAATTATATTTCACAGAAGAGAATTCTATATGGCATGCTTTTTATATAAAATTTTGTCGACAAAGCAACACCTTGCGTACATGAAAAAAAAGTACAGAACAGATGTGCACAAACTTAACTTAGAAAAGAAGGATATTTTAACTGTTGCAAAACATAGAAAACAGTCACTTAAATGTTCCTTTACGTATAATTATGGACATATAATAAATAAGTGTGCCAGTGTTGATGGAGTGTCATTTTTAGTTGCAGTGTTCAAACAGAAATATAGGTTATTACTGTATCGGCTGCAGTGAGCACAACGTTCATTTGTTTTCACATGTTTCCTCATCAGCTAGCCAGTTTGTAGGTTATGTGGCGTAACTCAAGCGTTGTTTGCCAATGTTTGGTTTTGTAATAGGTGATAATATTAATAATATAATATATAATATAAGTTTATTTGCATCCACATTAATTGTACATGTAAAATATATAAATTGTTTAGAATAAAATTACAACAAATAACAAATAAACCAAGCAATATCCACTAAAGCACAGCTTGTGTGTAGATTATGGGTTTCTTCCAGCATTTTAAAGTCTTCCACACAAAAAAATTTCAATTTCTAATTTTGAATCAGCACAATGGGTAATTGGGTATCCCACAAGATTATAATCAAATTTTCCACGGCATCAAGATAAGTGAAACCTAGCGGTCCCCCCATATGATTCATAACACTGTGATTCTCTGCGAAACAAACCGTCCCGGTACATCCCACCCCAGCTTTATTCCCCTACTATCACCATCATAGACTTCTTACTCTCCATACACATTAAACATTTCACAACACATACACACTCGTGCACACACACACACTTACATTCATTGTTTATATATCCAGTCAATCAAGTGTGGTATCCATGCATAAGTCGGTGAATTGGGTCCGCAGATGCAAGTACCCATTTTCTCAAATTTTGTTTAAAAGCATTTCACGAAGTGATGCTCTTTATATCGTCTGGCAGTTTATTATATAAACGAGTAGAATAGTAGCCGTAATTATGTTGTCCCACTGTCTTATTTGGTCTATTAGTTTTCAGGCCATAGTGTCCTCTTCGTAAGTCATATGTAATGTCACAAGATTCATTGTCGTTAGTAGACTGTCTCATATGCAGAATAACTTTGTATGATGTATGATATCTTTCTTGGTTACTTATAATTATATATTTTGGGTTGTATAAACATCCTCATTGGCAAATAAAACCATTTATTATTATTATTAGGTACATTTTGTGTACTCATGTTTATATACAACGGCACGACAAGGACGAGAACATCAACGTTAACGTTTCTTCCTGTATAGATTGTATACAGACAACACAGTCTATGTAGTCTTCGTGCATTTTTGTATAAACACGTATATTAAATGTACTCAATGAATCTAACAAAATTGAATGTGTAAAATATTCAAACTTTAGCTGTTTAAATAAAATGGTGATTACCCATGCGGAATTAAAAAATTGGACCACTAAACTTTGCGCATGACGTTGACTTGACATTCCGTCCCATATAAAACCACCTTTACAATATAAATATCTGTAATTAACTCCAACTGAACTATTGCATAACTGTATTACTTACAATCAATGAATAACTTAACAATACGAATTATATTATTGAAATGAAAAGCTTTTGAAAAAAATTCTTCAGATGCGTGCGAATTTGGGTCCCTAGAACCCAAAGCCAAGGTCCGTTAAATTATATATATATATATATATATATATATATATATATATATATATATATATATATATATATATATATATATATAATGCTTAGGTATAACAATGAACACCGTGATTTAAAAAACAGCCTCTCTCCTACTGTTTATAAGAAACAGAAAAATTACTTCATAAAAACATTAAAACTCATTAAGGCACAAGTTTACTACAAGAAATTACAAAACATTGTACAGTCTGTTAGCAAAACCATAAACCAATTTTAAAACTTTGTAGCAAATTAAAAGTAACATTGGCCAATTAAATCTGAGCTCCAGAACAGATTCCTAGAACACACAATATAGAAACAATAGATTTTTATTTATACATTATTATCAATTTAAAATCATTAGTAGTATTAAAAATGCAATGAGCGTATGTCATTTAATAAATATTATTGATAAACAAATAATAAAGTCATCCAAACCTTAATATCCATTTCATCAAAACTCAAAAGACCTAGCTGTTAATTAATTGATTATTTATTGGAAACTTTATTGATTATTAAAAAGAAAAGGTAACATGCAAAGGAATGTAGAATTAATAATACAAACACTTTAACAAATTATTTTTATTTGACATTTAATAGCACATCATGTCATAAAGCTAAAGCATAAAATATAACTTTTCAGTTGCAATTCTATATTACCATAGATAATCACTCGTTATAATCGTAAAAGTAATATGGCTTCTAAACAAACTAACTCTTAAAAAATCTGTAATATTGTGCCAGAAATCACGTAAGGTATAATACAAACCTAGTATCCCCACAGAAAACTTTAATTACTCCATATTATGGCACCAAAAGAGATCATTTCAAATGCTTTCACATAACGCATAGTTCATAGAATTTCTATTTTATTATTTTTGTTCTCTTATATATTGGCAAATATTTTTTCAAAAACAATATTTTTTGGGTAAAAAACTAAATTATTAGCGTGCAATGTTAATATAATAACTGGTCTATTTTAAATTTTAATTCACAAAAAGTTACATCAACTTGATGTCCCATATAAAATGGAACCTTCCCTTATATACAGGTCAAATAGCCGAGTTCACCGGATAACCTGTTAAGTTCGGACTATGAGGTCGTGGGTTCAAGACTCATATTGATTTAGACAGCTGGTTTATACCATTCGAATACGGAATAGCCTGCTTCTGGTGAGTTTTGTCATTTGCCTAGATGGGTAAAAGTCCAGTGCACAAGCCTAAGACTTCAGGGTGCAGAGTTTGTCCACTAATATGGTGTTATTATTATCATTATTATATCCGCTATATTTTTCAGATTACAAAGATACAAAAAAATTGTGCTGTATGTAATTTTATTTTGAGTATAAATTTATACAAATGTTTTAATGCTTATTACAAAGCAAAATTAACTTTCAATACCATTTTCTTAAGAGTCGACTACAAAGCATGAGAAACATCATGTATTTGTATATCATAAGTATTTATCAGGTACAGAAGAGGTCCCAGTATTTCCCTTAAAGCGAGTAGCTAAATTTATGTGTGTGTGTGTGTGTGTGTGTGTGTGTGTGTGTGTGTGTTTTTTGTTTTGTTTTGTTTCTTTAACGTTAGTCTATTTGCGCAACTTTGGCCAATCACGGAAGGCAAGGAGTAGTTTCACCTCACTATCCTGGAAATTTTGCCGAACCCCTGTCTTTCTGTGACGAGGGTAGGAATCTTTAACGTGCCTAACATCGCATGGTACACCGAACCGACGGCTTTGCGTCCCGCTCGGAAGGGCGGAACATGCAAGGGAGCAGTTTCACCCCACTATCCTGGAAATTTTGGCGCACCACTGCCGTTGTGTGTGGGGGTGGGGCGGGGGTATCTTTAACGTGTCCGACATCACATGGTACACGGGACGCTTTACACCCCCTCCGAAGGGCGGAACTTGTTCAAATACAATGCCACAACCTCGGTTGATGTTAATGTTACAGTATGTACTGAAAAAGTGATTGGTGAACCCTGGGAATCGAACACAGTACCCTTCGGTCAGAGGCAGACGTTGTTACCACTGAACCACCGAGGATCTAGCTAAATTGGTGTGTGCACCCCTCAGCCACATGATAAGCAACTGTTTTGAAATGGTCGATTGAAGTCTTTGAGAGACCAATATACAACAGACTTCTCAATTTAGATTTAGGCCTCAAAAATCTACAGAATTGGTAATATATAGCACTATAGAATTCATTGTCAACAAACTGGATAGGAATGAAATGGTCGCGGGGTTGTATTTTGACCTCTCAAAGGCCTTCAATGTCATAAGCCACGATATTCTGCTACAAAGAATGAAGAAATGTGGAATAATGGGCAAGAGTGCTGCTCTCATTGAGTCAGACTTGTCACAAGGACAGCTATTTGTATATAAATAACACAGGTAAGAGAAAGATCGGCCGCTCCGAGCCTGTCAGTGTAGAGCAGGGAATTCCTCAAGGTCATATTTTTGGTCCTTTGCTCTTCCTGTTCTGTGTCTACGGAAAGCTGTGACTTCAGACATGAACTGTCAATGTGCTGATGTCACAACTGCAATATCATCTAGTAGAAGTGTTCGACTACTCTCAGAGAACTGTACTCGTACAGCAATCAAATGAGTACTTGGTGTCAAAAAGTTTTATTTTACAAAGCATTCAAATCTTCTGCAAATGTTTAATTCCTAGATACAGGTACGTTCTAGGCTACCAATTATAACCGGTTAGATAAAAAATGTGATTCTGGCATTAAAAAGTTCAGAAAAATGTTTTGGAACAGAATTTGTTTAGATTTGCAGTCTGAAAAGTAAGGCATGTATGGGAAGTTTCGATTTTATGCGGGACACCTATATAAAATAAAAGTATTACCATGGCTATCAGCTACAAAATCATTAATAAAACCTATCATGAGTCCCCAAACCCATTCTCATATTTTTTGTATTATACCTTACATTTACTTTTCTTATCATAATAAATATGTTTCATGAAACATACAACCTAAAATTCTATTCATTGTTTTCAATATAGACGCATGCATTTTAAACTTATAATTAGAATAATAATCTTTAACAAAACATTTAAAAAATAATTCGATATACCATATTGCACATTTCATAAAACAAACAAAAATCTTAGCACATCCTTGAATTACTGCAATCGATGTGCAGAATGATAAAGAAAGAATACTGCAATGACATATTTCCTTACTTTGTACATTTTCCCTGAAAAATTACATTGCAAAGACTGTGCTGATTCACCACAAAATTGTAACACACCCTGTATTAAAGGTAAGCATCACACAAAATTTACTTTCTGACCTGGCCTGACCTGACAGAGAAAATAAACAAGGGCAAAGATGGCAATGTAATAGTCTAACTGTTACAGTCTGCACATTTGCTAAGAAATAATGTATTAAAAATGTATTATCCATTTAACGTTTTTTGAACTACAGGTGTGATCAAAAAGGACAAAAACTGCATTTTTTTATAAAACTACTGTAAAAAACACAGTAAACATAATACTTTCTTTTAAGGAAAAATTTACGCTAACACTCCCAAAAACTATTTAAAAAATTTTGTTTCTTGGACTACATGCCCTGAACTATATTGAATGCATCATTGAAATACTGAAATATCAGCTGCTCTCATGATACAAGGTTTTAACTCATAGGAAAGAGGTGGATTAGAAACAGAAAGGATTTATAGTAACATAACATCTAGCGCCGATGGGCTAGTAGTCCAACAATTGTTTTTTTCACCGCTGCAGACAGCAGACTCCAAGAAATTTCCAACAAGATGATAATCAACATCTCAATACAAACAAGGTGTTGTCACATGAGGACTGGACCGGCTTACCTCAGGGTATCAGCTCTGATATGTCTGTTAGTATATGGGTTCTATCACAGGCGGCAAAATAAAATTGTTTTGTTTGAGAACTAATTCAAATATCATCATTTCACCTTTACTGTTAAATCATCAATCCGCTAATGGCCATGTTGTTATTGAGAAGGTTATGAAAAAAAAAACAACATAGGGTCTATTTCCGCGACTATGGCCAATAAACAATGTCGGGGAGCAGTTTCACCTCACTACCTTGGAAATTTTGCCAATGCCTTCGGTTCTGTAAGGAGGGTATGGATCTTTAACATGCTCAACCGCACGGTACACGGGACTGATGACGTGATGAAACAATGAAAAATTAACCACGGCAAAGGCAGGCAAGAGTTCACAAAATAACCTTCCAGAAATTCACAAAGAATCTACTTCTAGACAGGATGATGAATGCCTTTTAAATAATTGTAAGGTGTATTGCAGGATGCACAATCAACCAAAGGTTGCAGTGCTATCGGGGCGGCAAGGCCGCGGACGAGCCCTAAGGGGAAAAAAAGGTGTATTGCAGACACTGCTGAATCAAATATTAATCAAATGTGCCTGGCTGAAAGCTGCAGATTCTGCCAAGAGGAAGTGCAAACCTCACTTCATATACTATGTCAAAAAGCTAAGGAGGTTTAAGATACATGAGGAAGAAAGAGGACGGTATGGTAGTGAATTTTCATAGAAATTATCTGGGACCTAATTACATGCTTATAACTTTTTTTCTAAATGTTGGCATGTAGTTTACTTTTTATAACATAAACCTATGTACCAAATTTGGTACCACAGCTTTGTTATTTTTGGAGATAAAATTTATTTCCGGAAGAAAACCCAAAATTTTCCGGGAAAATCTGGTCCATTTTCTTGGCTAACGAACTTATCCAAGCCACTTACAAAAGGAAGACATTTACCAAATTCCATCAAAATCAGCCCATTATTTTTTGAGTTATTGGTGTGATACATATACATCCATACATAGATACTTACACACATACATATATATGTAGGGTGTCTCATTTAATAAACACAAGTTATGCCACTTTAAAGTTAGGTATGTTGTTAACCAAAAAAAAAAAAAAAACAAGTACAACGATGATAAATTATTCTTTAACTATTTCAAATAATTGAATGTCGTCTATTAATATTTCGAACTTAAGACAGCAAAGCTCAAAACTCAACACACAGTATACGTTAGAAGTAACATATTGGGGCTAAAAAAAAGAAGAAGAAAGTCATAATATTTTTTTACAAATATCAAAGATAGCTACAGGGAATAAAACACAAAGACAAACCTATTTTTCAATCTAAAAATGTAATAAAAAGTATAACAGTCCATTTGAAATAACGGAAGTTGCTGGATGCTTTCCGTGTAACTGGAAGTTTCAGAAAGCTGACTGCATTTTCCTGACATAGCCTAGATAATCAGAAGAAAAATTTTCCCACAGTTTTTTTTTCAGATAGCTCTTAGGGTAAAGAATATATAGAGGAATTACACACCATTGGGACACCCTCTGTATATATATATATATATATATATATATATATATATATATATATATATATATATATATATATATATATATATATATATATATATATATATATATATATAACATATAAAAACTGAAACTGACCCCGGATATGGGTTCTAGGGGTCCTAGCTCGTTTAAAGAATTTTTTTCAGAATTCAAAAGTCGGGATCTCCCTTTCAGTGAATGTTTTCTATGAAAATTCACTAAAAAAAAAATAAAAAAAACTGAAAGCTACATGAAGGAATCCTATCAAGGCCATGGAATTTGATAAAGCATATAAAGCTGGACATGGCACTTTAGGAAATGACATGGAATTTTTAATTTTAAGTTAACCTTTTTTTTTGCTCATTGTGGCTATATGTAGCTTATTCATATAAACAAACCACAGTCAACCAAAACTATCAGTACTTATGTCAAAAGCATCATTATGACATTACTGATAAATGACAGGAGACAGAAGAAAATATTTTAGGAATATTTGGCGCTTATATATTTATGTCCATGTCAAAAAAAAAGTCTGGGATCTGCCCTTACCGTAAAGACCAAACGCATCAACTACTAAAGCAAAGAAAAGCAAAAGAAGATGGTAGAAAACGTAGATGAAGATATTCTGTTTCATTAGAAAATAGACAATGCGTGTGAGGGGATAGATTTTTATTTTATTGTTTGTGGCCTATTCACATAAACAAATGCCTTCCAATAATCCCAAAAAATAAATGTTGAGGCAGTTTTAAATCGGGGGCTCTGATTGGCCATGAGAAATCATCAAACCAAGAGATTAATCGTCTCAAATAGTCGCAAAAGATGGTTAACGTTACTCAGTCTGTATGTAATGTGACTCTATGTTCTCTAAACCACATGTCCTTTGGTCCCAGTTAATCCAGCTTAGGTATCAGAAACTTATGACTTGTAACCGTCTCCTTGGCAATTACTGGGTTACCACAGACGTATTAGAAAATATTTGGCTATGTCCATAGATCTATAGCTTCACACGAGTAGGTCTAAGCTACTTTAGTACTCTGTTCTAGGACCTCTTTTATTTAATCTCTATTAACGATCTACCACGTCGGTTTCAGACAGAACTTCCTGTGCGCTCTGATGCCTAAAAATATTTTTCTGCCATAACGAGGTCATAACTGTGTCCGTCTACACATGATCTCTACAATCATGGAACGTGGACAACAGTTTCACCTTTAATCTCTCAAAATATGAAATCATGTCATTTTCAAAGGATGAAATTTTAGTTCATTATTCTAGGTTTCTGAAGGGCAGATACTACAGAGTTGATAAAATTAAGGATTTGGGAATAACCACCTTTCATTAAATGAAGATAAGTCCAATATTGCATAATTAAGTATGAAAACCACTGGTGTTATATTCTGAATGTAACTTTGAAAATGTTAATACTTAAAGAAGTTTTATAGGAATTATTGGGTGAAATCTAAACTGAAGTATGCAACATTTTGTGGCACCCTTTCTACTCCCAATACATAATTGAATCTTGGGGTGTATTTGGAGAAAGTTTTTCTATTGGAAAGTAGGCACCTAATGATGATCCTCCACATTATAGTGACTTTGTTTCACTGTTGGACAGGCTCAATTTTAAAGCATTGAGGTCAATTATGACAATTACTTGACATTCTTATCAACATTTGTTTAAATTATGGTAAGGCAAACATACTAGATAAACAACTGTGTTTTATTTGCCATCTGCAGACACAAACATTATATTCAGATCTCCAGTGTATAAAATTGGTAAGCTTTGAAATTATCAGATTGGTACCTTTGACATATTTCATGATTATGTTACAAAATTAACTGTTAATTTAGATACCCACTCAATACACTTTCTCTATATCTTATTGTTACTAGTTTAATTACCCATATGATTATTTTTTAATTTATTCACTTTGATTGTTTAAATTTATATAGTGCAACAATGAGACGACCAGTATTTTTAGTGTCTATTTTTGGTGTGGAAAATAAATGAATTAAATTAAAAAGTATGGGCTCACCGCTTATTCTGCTGTTATGCTGTGCCAGAAAGTTGCTTTCTGTTAATGCTGGGAGTCAAAACTTTAACCTTCCCGGGTAACCAGAATTTTGTTCTTATTCTCATATTAGTAATTGCAATGCAAAAATTTCAATTTCTTGTCATAAGATACTTTGACGGTATTCCAATCAAGAGTTGAGATCTGCTAGAAAAAGTGGTTGAACCACCTGCATTTTGAATGAAAACACATGCAAATCCTAGTTAAAAATCGTCCAAGCAAACACCTCAACGATCCCAATTGTGTAGTCTTTATTTTTCTTCACTCATTGGGAATATTGAACACTTCTACTAACAGTCTCGGGTTTTCGCTCCTGAACATCTTGTCCGAGGTGTTCCACTTCCTGGGTTATCTGGTGTGTTTCCAATTCTTCGCACCTCACAACGGACATCGAATCGTTTGTAATGTAGACAATGGACGATTGGGAAACCATTATCCAAGTTCTCATTGGTTATGATCACAGATAAATATTTCCATAAAAACACTGTCTCAACTTTTCAATATTCTAAGGCGTTATTGATTTTTGCATCAAAAAAATTGTTAACCTCTGTTAATCAGATGCCAAAACTTTACTGGCCATCACATGAACAAATGAAGTACGGTTCAAATCAGATAATGACTTATACATCACCTTGTATGTTCTTATAATGAAAAGCTTGGCGGTTATAGTTATTAAAGGAATGAATGAGGAAACAGTACGATACGGAACGATATTTTAATTTGTTCTTAATCAGAACAAATTTATTTTACTCTGCCTGGGACACGGACCTGAATCATCAGTTGTGTCAAAACTGACAAGCTAATGTGTGTCCGGTTTGACAACTCGCCCATGAACGCTCTTCCAGTATGTTTTACAAATTCGCCAAAGTGTAAATTGTCTGCGGAAAAATTAAGACCTTCACAGAGGTGTGCAAATCTAACATGTTGTTTGAGTAAAGCTTTTTAACAAAAAAAAAATCAAACAGATAACGATGTTTATTAGAGATCATTGCGTTTTTTTAAAGAAAGGTTTAATGCAAAATGTAATACTTCTTAGTTAATCAGTGTTATCTTGTAAAATCATTAAGTCCAAAAATTTATGTTCTGTAAAAGCTTAAATCAGCCTGAAAAGATTGGTATTTGGGAGCTAGCCAAAAATATGCTAAACGAGCGGCATTAATTTAAATGTAATTCAATTATTTAAAGCAAAGACCAAATAAATATATTAAAATATTGCTAAATCAATTTAAAACAGTTAATGCTTATCACTTTTATCAGTCTACAATTGTTATGCAAATGACAGTTTACCACATACCACATCGTTATTTTTTGTTGCTAATGCAAAGAAGCTTTTTATTAGTCGAGTAAGCTAACACAAAGCCCTATAATGAGTTATTAATATAGTTTTAGAAGGAATGTTTCTTTGTTTTTATTATTATTTCTAAATATTTAGCATTAAATAGGGGTTAAATTTACTCTTTATCTTCAAACTTAATATATTCTACCTTAGTTATTTTCTTCGGGTCTGGTGTGCCGGTTTCTAAAATCTCTACTTTCTGGTAGACATTGGGTGAATTCAGCCAGCGCGAACGATCGTGTCCTTTTCTTCCACCTTCCAGTTTTTTCCAGAGTCTGGAAATTAAAAAAGAACAGGGATAATTAAAAAATAAGATATAAACAATGCATATTATTCTGTGGCCAAATTTGTTTGTTTTGAATGACATAACTCTGTATTTTTATGTAACTATACTCTGGTTCAAACATATATATATATATATATATATATATATATATATATATATATATATATATATATATATATATATATATATATATATATATATATATATATATATATGAAGTGACTAATCCCTATCGAATCAAACTATTATAGGCATACCAAAGGCGGATAAATTTATTTTTAAGCAAACAATGTGTAGTTAAAACATGTGCATTTTATATTGGGCGAGTCCACCAGGCGCCTGCAGCTGTCAACAGTTGCATTGTTATCTCAAAAAATGTTGACGAACGTTAACATTTTGTCAACTTTTTTTGACATAACAATGCAGCTGCTCGCAGCGCTGTCACCTGGTGTACTCGCCCATTGTTATCTTATCGGGCCCATGGAATGGGAATTAAAATATATTTTATACCTGCTGATCTGTCAACGAAGTTACGCACATGTTAAGGCCAGATTTCTTCGCCACTGCTCCATCGTTATTGTTGGTAAGTTACCGTTGCAGCTCGGCATAAACACTTTTATCTTGTTGGGAGTTAAATAGTCTGTATCATTAGTTCTACCATGTGCAAACTTCTTGTCCTGGTATTTAGCGGGAAACTTACTAGCTATTTCAGAATTGTGAACAGATTTTAGAGATGAGTCACATCATTTCTTCTGAAACCCGATTATATTATGTTCCTATTTACAAAAGCAACGCTTATGATATGTAATATATAGTGTGTCGAAAACTCGAGGCCTACATGACTAAATACAACAATATTGAAATTCGTTCTATACACCTAAGTGACGAGGCTTGACGAATGTTGAGCATTGGAAGACGGACAACGAATATCTTAATGTTCATGCATCTACCCAATCCAGAAAAATTGAAGCAGATGGTTTACAGCATGAAGAATAAGGAATGTTTAGATATCTAGAGCCTCAATATTAACTTATACAGGAGATTTCCGATGATTTCTGAAGTACTGACGACTGTGTTTGTTCAATGTTTGGAACAGGGTATCTGCAGAAGTTGAGGAGATCCACAGTGGTTCCAGTGCACCAGAAAGATGATGTTAACACTTGCGATAAATATCGTCGACTGCCTGTTCCAAGATATCAAAAATTTTCGAGGAGGTTCTGAAGAGAAGATTGCATGGTTTTTTTGGCTTTTCGGATGGGAACCAGCACGGTTTCTGATTAAATAGATTAGCCACAAGCTATTGGAGGGAATAGCCGGGGCTTTTGAGGAAAGCAAAGAAGTTATACTTACATCATGTGATCTGAACAAAGCTTTCGACTGTGTTGCGAGATCTATACTTTCAGAAGATGAAATATTATGGTGTATGGTGTGCGAGGTAATGCATTATCAATTATCAGACCATACCTTTCGGGTCGGACGCTGACTGTTGTTTGGGGAAACGTTTTTTTTTTTCTGGAGAATTAATCATTGAACAGGCTGTACCTCATGATTGAATTCTTGGTCATCTACCCTTTAAAATATATATGTGAATAAATTGCCTGTCAATATACCTTGTCACATTCGGACCCTGTATGCAGATGGTATCAACTTCATCAACAAGGCTGCACTCTATGCTACAATCATTTGAACACCTTACATAACAGCATTAGCCAGGAAATTATCAACTGTGATATGTGCCATCAGACGCATGGAAGCAGCGTCGACTTAGGAAATCAAGACTGGCTTATTCGTCAAATTTCCAGTCTCTCTGGTCATGCACGGGGTACTCTTGCAGGATTACAGTTCTGAGATAGAGCATATTCTTTTGAAACAAACTATAAGAGTTATATGTGGTGTCTCCAGACTCACTAGCTGTCGAGAGTTCTTGAAGGGGTGATATATCCCCATCGTCGTCTCAGTTTTTATATTGGCATGTGTCAAATATGTCCGTCGGAATAATGGAAAGTTTTCGGCGAGCGAAGTATGTCATTCACACGACCTTAGCAAGAAAAGCGAGTTTACAAATAAAACACCATCGTCTTAAGGAGAGTTAAATAACCACAATTACATGTCAACTGTACAAGTTGCGTCTTCCCGATGACGGCTGAGACACAGATCTAGGAGCTTGTTAGTCATTTCGAGCCGTATTTTTAACTCACAAAGAGCTAATGCATACGACTACCAGAATTATCGATTTTGACGTTTCAACTTTTTTTTTAATCAGAGGCTTGTAATTTCTTTGTCTTTTAACCTAGAGATCTGAATTTTGGTACAAAGGATATTCCTTATGGCAGAAACCAGCGTACCAAATTTGGTTATCATAACTTTTTAATTTTCGGAGATATGAATTTTTTTCGAAAGAAAACGAAAATTTTTTCCCAGAAAACCTTATCCGATTTTCCTGGCTAACGAACATACCCAAGCCACTTTCAAAAGGATGGTACTCACCAAATTTGATCAAGTCCATTATTTTTTGAGTTATCGGTTGGATATATGGATATATATATATATATATATATATATATATATATATATATATATATATATATATATATATATATATATATATATATATATATATATATATATATATATATATACATGTATCACACTGAGAACTCAAAAAATAAGGGCCGATTTTGATCAAATTTGGTGAGTACATTTCTTTTGTAAATAGCTTGGATAAGTTCGTTAGCCAGGAAAATCGGATACGGTTTTCCGGGAAAATTTTGGGGCTTCTTTCGAAAAAAATTCATATCTCCCAAAAATTAAAATGTTATGGTAACCAAAGCCATTTTGATGAAATATGGTACATTGTTTCTACTATATAAGTTATACTGGTAACCAAATTTCATGCCTGCTTTCTTTAAAAAAATTACATATTTGTTACTAAAAACATTTTTATGAAAATTAACTACCATAACCTACTTGCTGAGTCCAGACTGTTTGCCTGTTTTACTTCGACATTGGAGGAACAATACTGTACAGATTTAATAAGGAAAAATAACTGCTACAAACGTAGCAGTTACTTTACTTTTATAAATATGAATTAAGTTTTCTTCTGGATATCTTTTGTATAACTTTAATAAAATTTGTAATAAAAGTCCTCTTTTATTTTATGTTTTATTTTTTATTTTATTTCAACAACACACCACGAGGGTTTACAGCCTAAATACAATCGTACCGTGGGTGTCGACAAGGAGGAGAGAGGCAACTTGTTAATTCTGGACTTGAAGGTTTGGAGGTTCGGGAGAGAAGGAAAAACATGTGCCGGCAAGGAATTCCACAACTTGGAAGTCCTCGGGACAAAAGAGCGGGCATAACAAGATGTTCTATGTCTGGTGACCTGGACAGTAAAAGGGTGCCTTCGCTCTGTTTCTCTGGTAGATCTGTTGGAGGCAGCAATTGGAGGAACTATGGAAGAAAGCTCCTCTGAGCAGTGCCAGTGCAGATAGCTGAGAGGGGGGGTCACCAACGGCATGTCGGTGGGCAAGGGATGGCAGCCTTTGGGTTAGGGTAGGGTCACCGATGAGACTATAGCTCTTTGCTGATTGGAGTCCAGGATAGCGAGTGTAGAAGCGGCAGCAGCACCCCAGATGTGGGAGCAGTATTCGAGGTTTGGTCTTATTTGTGAAGTATATAAGGTATACAGATTACTTGGTGAAAAGTATTTGCAAGCCCGGAAGAAGAAACCTAATTTCTTAGCAGCCGCTTCTGCAATTGATGTGACATATTGGTAGCAATTGAGATTTCGATCCATAGAAATGTCAACAAGTGAAAAGGACTCATTACTTTGAATAACTTGGTTGTTTATTGTGATGACATTTGGAGAAACAATAATGCACGTTTTGAACAAGATCTCATTTTTGTTCAAAACGCCTGAATAACTTTGTCACCTTCGAGTCTGAAATTATAATTTTCAGCAGACATTTTGTTATTGTTGATATTGAAAAACCCGGTTTGATTAGGCTGATTAAAACAAAATCATTCAGGTGATTAACAAGGAAAAATAACTGGTTACTTTATAATTTGGCAGATACTTTACTTGTCTAAATATGAATTAAGTTTCCCTCTGGAAAGCTTTTGTAACATTAAATGACATTTGTAATCCAAGTTTCTTTTAAACGGGCTTACACTATCTATAGATATAGCAAAATTTTATATCTAACTTCATGGAAAAGTGAGTTTTGGGCATTTTTTTCAAAAGGATTTAGAACACAAGGTTTTTTTTATAATAGAGAGATATCGATGGTAACACTTTAGAGACAATTATTCAAATGTGCAGGTACTAGGACCTCCAAAACCGATCTTCAAGGTCTGTGTAAGTTTAAAGTATTAATTTTAGTAACATGTCGTATAATAATAGTGTACAATTCTGATGACAATTTTGTTATTGTTGGTATTAAAAAAACTGGTTTGATTAGGTTAACTGAAACGAGATCATACTGGCGATTAATAAGGAAAAATAACTGCTACGCTTATAATTTGGCGAATACTTTACTTTTCTAAATATGAATTAAGTTTCCTTCTGGAAAGCTTTTGTAACTTCAATTAAATTTGTAATACAAGTTTCTTTTAAAGAGACTTACACTATCTATAGATATAACAAAATTCAATTTTCTAGCTTCATAGAAAATTGAATTTTGGGCATTTTTGTGAAAGGAGTTAGAACACAAGGTTTTTTTTTGATAATAGAGATATCGATGGTAACACGTTCGAAAGAATTCTGCAAACGTACGCGGACTAGGACCTTTAAAATCGATCTTCATGGGCTGTATAAGTTGAAAGTATTAATTTTAGTAATATGCCGTATAATAATAGTGTACAATTATTATGAAAATTCACTACTATAACGCATTTTCTGCATCCCGAGATTTTGTATTTCATGCAACTGAATAGGTTTTCAATTTTGATCAAATGAACTGATCACTAATAAACGATTCTGAGCTTAAAAATTATGACTCGCAGGATTTATTTTATTGCTTATTTTTTTATGTTATGTGACGATGATATAAACAAATATCTTCTCATCTGAAACTAATATTACAATTGACGTTTCATAATCGATTTGAAATTTTGCGTAAATCGAGAACAAACCTTTAAATTTGACATTTTCTAATTTAAATCAATTTCTCTGACATTATTATTTGTGATCCATGTCCGTTTTTTTTAAATCAAAGATGCATCGATTAACACAGACATCCTTTGATTTCCCTGTATCAACAAAAAAAAATAGGACAAACAATTCAAGATTTACAATGACTTTCCGGAATTTAACTCCATAAGTAGACAACAACAAACCAATATTACTCTTGATTGCCTTGTTTAAACCAGCGAAACATTTTCCACTTTTACTAATAATGAGCAACACAATTACAACAAATTATACATACGTGGTTATTTAATAAGGGTAATTTTATGTCTCGCTAGTTAACATTAACCAATTTCACAGCTCTAACAAATTATGTGAAGTTCCAGTTTTTACAGAATTCGTTTACCTTGGTAAGTGCAATGACTCAAGAAAAATTAAACTACTCTAAAAAATGAACATAAACAGATTAAAAGTTATATTTTCCACTAAACTTTATTGTGTTGCTCAGATTATTGATAAAACAGCATGAGTTTTAAAACAGCGGGAAAATCAAAAGTGCTAAAAATGATAATAATATTGAATAAAATAAAATAATCTTGTATATTATGTTTTAAACAAGAAGTCAAACTCTTCTGCTATATTATTAACATCATTACAAAAATTTAATCCACTACAGTTTGACATCTGACTCCAAATTCAACGAACTTCAAAATTTGTAGGACACAGTTTGTATGGGTGCCGAAGTCAAGCAACGTCAGACGCAGTCAGTTCCTCTAATAATCATTTTAATTGATGAGGAGGGTGAAAAACAAACCAAAAAAATTGTCCTATTATATTAAAATGTGTCCCCGTGAGATAAAAACTGCAACATTCAGTAAATGAGAATATATTTCAGATATATTTTGGGACATGATTAGACAGACATAAGAAATATGAACTTATAAAATTTGCAAACAAATTTATTGAAATAATTTTAAAGAACTAGTACAGGGTTCCCACTAAAAATAGCATATCAATTTCCCTGATTTCCCTGACATGCCAAAATCTATTTCCGTGACTTTGATCTTTTTTTTTTCAACAACACACCACGAGGGCTTATAGCCTAAATACTATCGTACCGTGGGTGTCGACAAGGAGGAAAGAGGCAACTTGTTAATTCTGGACTTGAAGGTTTGGAGGTTCGGAGAAGGAAAAACATGTGCCGGCAAGGAATTCCACAACATAGAAGTCATCGGGACAAAAGAGCGGGTATAACAAGATGTTCTATGTCTGGTGACCTGGACAGTAAAAGAGTGCATTTGCTCTGTTCACCTGGTAGATCTGTTGGGGGCAACAGGTGGAGGAACTATGGAAGAAAGCTCCTCTGAGCAGTGCCCTTGCAGATATCTATAAAAGAGAGAGAGGTCACCAACGGCACGTCGGTGGGCAGGGGATGGCAGCCTTTGGGTGAGGGTTAGGTCACTGATGAGACGTATAGCTCTCGTCTGAATGGAGTCCAGGATAGCGAGTGTAGAAGCGGCAGCGGCACCCCAGAAGTGGAAGCAGTATTCCAGGTTTGGTCTCATTTTTCTACAATTTACCTCAACGTGTGTAAGACACTAATACAGAATACAGTAGGTCTTCGCCTCATGGTAAAAAACACACTTCCCCATTTCAGATCAAAAGCGACCAATGGACGCAAAAAAATTGTTGTGGTTTTGTGGAAAAATAAACCAATAAATGAATGGTTCAGAATTTCACAAAAAGCAAAGACATTATTTAAATTATTTATCATAAAAAGGAAACAAATAATTTTTCCCTGACAGGGACAAAAATTCCCTGGCTCTTAGTCAATTTTTACAAATTTTCCCTGATTTTCCAGACACAATTTTTCCTTCTACAAATTCCCCGGGTTTTCCCGGTTTTCCAGACGAGTGGGAACCCTTTAGTATTGAGACTCCGCGCTAACTTTGGCATTCTTTAATTCTTTTCGGTTAGAGCCTCGGTGTCCAGGGATAAGCACTTATGCCTCTAAACCTAAGGGTACTGGGTTCGATTCCCGGGGTTTCCCTTTCACTTTTTCAGTACATACTGTAAAATTAACATTAACCCAGGCTGTGGCATTATATTTGAGCAAGTTGAATGACTGCACGTTCCACGCTTCGTAAGGGACGTAAAGCCATTGATCCCGTGTCAACGCGATGTTGAGCACGTTAAAGATCCCTACGCCTCTTAGAGAAATGCAGGGGTTCGGCTAAATTTCCAGGATAGTGAAGTTAAACTGCTCCCTGGCGTTGGTGATTGGCCATAGTCGCGGAAATAGACCGACTTTGAATTTAAAAAACTTTTCTAGGCATAATGCGAATAATATTAGCAATATTCAATATATTCCTGTGGAACTTTGGCGCAAACTCGGGCGTGAACTCTCTTTTTAAATAGATCATAATCTGTCTCCGAAAATATGTCTGCCAGGACGGCATTCGAAACTTTAGATATTCTAGAAAATAATGACAACTTGTAGCGCACTGTTAGACAAGTGGCTAATTTGGCACTAAAACCGTGCCATTTTTGGTTAAATTAAGTTTGCCGATTAAAGAATTAACGTAAAGGAACTAAGGAAGTAATTTCTGATGAGCAACCTCGATGGCAGTATTGATGTGACACAAGAAGTAAGGCTGATGTGATAGATGAAGTTCCTATAAGGCGAATAACTCTTATTTATGAATATCATCTAAAAGACCAAATCATCTTTGAAGCAGCACACCAACAATAGCAATATTCCAATTGTCGATAGTCGCATCAGTTGAGAAAGTTCGTAATGTTTTTACCAGAATTTACTTTAAAGTTCTGCTGTTAATTCGTCTTGGCTAAGAGTTTTTTCTTGCCTAGGTTTTTTATGGGCTTTCTAAAAAAATCCTTGTAAGAGGCGGGCCCAAATCATGTAGGTTTATCTCCTCTATATACTCTTCTTCACAATTAATTTCTTCTCCGTGCTACAACCCTTCGAGATAGCCTTTTCAGTGCATTTGTTGGATTTGATGATTTGATCTGTTGTACTTTTTACACCTTCTCAATATCAAGGAAGATAATATTAGTAGGTATAGATGAGGCATTCTGGAACCACCACCGCCACTCCGCCACCGGTGGTGGCGGTGGTGGAACTGACCAGACCCGACGACACCCGACCTACCCCGAGCACAAGATGGTGGACCCGACGGTCCCCCGACCAGACCCGAGCACCTCCACCACCTGACTTCGTATTTAACCCGAACAAGTAGCGAACTAACCTGAGATGACGTGAGCACCTCCACCACCTGACTTCGTATTTAACCCGAACAAGTAGCGAACTAACCTGAGATGACGTAATCAAAAGCCAACTAACCTGTATTCAGCAAACGAGGAACCGCCATTTAAAATAACATGCGTAATAAGAAGTTAATTATTAGCAATAAAATATAAACCACTTATCAAACCTGACAAGTATATGAAAATTCGCTACCATAACACACTTGCTGCGTTCAGCTTATTTATGTAAAAAATTGTTCAGCAACTCACCAGATAATCATCGCCTTCAGACATAGGGTCACACTATCACTTAATTTTTAAAACACCAACACCAATTTTCACGCTTTACAAAAAAACTAGTTCCATATTAATAGCACCTGTAAACAGATTTACAAAAAGGCAATTCGTTATGTAAGACATATAGCCTCTCCAGCTATTAAAAAATAACCCTGTTTTATTTAAATGTAAACAAACAGTAATACACTTAAACATCTGATGTCTTTTAGGTAAGATTCCAAAAATTATTAAACACATAATTGTCATGAGCGCGCCCGGCTGGTGATTTAAACTGAGGTTATTAGCTGGTCGCTCAACAAACAGGAAACACTCTTGATAACGGTTAATCAGCTGATGTCATATTGCGTTTACACTAAAATCATAACGTTTTATTTCGCTTCCCAGATCATATGACGGCTTTAGTTTAAATAGAGAATCGGTAGCGAATTTTTATATAAGTTATTTGGTGTAAATTATTTTATTAGAAAATTGAAATACATGTTTTTTATATCGTAAACCCACCAAATTTGTTTCTTAGACAACGGTTTAAGGTTAGAAATAAAACACTCGATTGGAATACAATTAATTTATTAGGAGTAATAAGATTTACATACAAAATATTACATAATGGCTCTTACAATACCAGTTAGAGGTTTATATTCAAATACACAATCATGAATAATTAAACAGTAGGCCCTAGTTCTCGGAGCAAAATTGTCTTTACTCATAAACTCCACTTTGATGTCGACTGTTGAAGACTTGATTGATTCATTCTGGTGTTGGCAATCGATTACAAATAGAGCTCGATCTTTAAACTCATCATAATTTAAAAGAGGCTCCGACATGTTTTTATAGTAAAAACTTTTTTGAAAATCTGTATACATCTGGTAGGCTTCAACGTATTTTGATTTTTCGAAATCCATATTCATAGCTTCATAAGGGTAGCATTCTGAATTTAGGAACACTCGTAGATCTACCATACCGATGTTATCGAAGAAGTCACCTTTTTTGCCTATGTTATCTTTCCGATCTGTTTGAAACGCTATAATCACATATCTAGGTCTTTCCAAGTTGGTTGCAGTTTTAACAGCCCACACATCTCTGTTTATATCTCTGAGTGATGGTAGCTCATATATATCCCATTTCCGATATGCGAGAAATATAGATGTGTCTTTTGCTATTTTATCCATCAGTTCCAGCTTCATTTGATCGTTTGGAAATACATGTTTTGCTTTTAAAAACATGTTGGTTACAGTTATCTTAGATCTTGCTGTACCTGTGCTGTAATAGCAGTTGGAATCATTTCGAGCTCTTGTAAATCGGAAAGTATGTTTGCCACAGAGAACTCCTTTAAAGTGATGAAAGAAACTGAAGAGGAACCAAAGAGGTAGGAGCAAGTGAAACTTGTTATCGTTTAAGGTGATGTGATCTGATGATACATTTAACCCAGCATTGCTAAGAGATTTTGCTTCATTCTTACTAAACGAAAGCAGAGTTTTGATGTTTGTTGTGGTGTATGGATCTCGTACTCGCTCCACTTCCTTGTTATTTAATTCATAGATCATTGATTCAAACAGAGCTACTCCTCCGTTATTTGACATGTGGCAGACACCAGTAGCATTTTGTACTGCTACAGGTTCCAGAGCACCTTCGATTATTAGAGCTGACTCTGCTAGACATACGAATGCATCTTGCTGATTGATGTTTATTTCAACTTCATCGCTGTTACCAAACGATTTAGTTGATGAATAGTAAGACCTAAGTTCTTCTCGATCAATGGAGTCGTCAAACTTGGGGTCTTTGAATATTTCTAGTTTTGATGACATGATAACCAAGACTTTTAAGGAATTCAACATTATCGGAACGAAGTGTATGCTTCAAAGGAGCTGATTGTACTAAATTTGTTTTGGTAGATTCGCTTGCTTTTATATCTGTAAAGACTAGCATTCTAGGCAATCTTTTTAAGCTCTAAGCGAACAGACACCTCTTCACCTTGAAAGTTTACAGGAACTGAATCTTGATCCACGATGTCGATGCTTATATTTGAAATCTCTCGTTTGTTTACTGGTAAATAAATTAGATTCTTAGGTTCTATATCGATTGCATAACCAGGATCGACCATCGGTGCAAACTCATATAACGTATGTGAAGGTTTTCCATTATAGTAAGAACCAGACACAATATTAGTTTATATACGAATCTGTTTAACATCCACTATTTCAACAGGTAAATCAGATTCATGGAAGACACCTGGTTGAAGAACTTGCTTTGAAAATCCCAGCATTCGCCCAATCGAATCATCAGATTCAAAACTGATACTTGTGAAACACTTTATTTCACATCTAATGGTGTTGGGATTAGGTCTTAGAATCAAAGCTAGCTGCTTTTGTTCACGTGTTGCTGTAGCACCAACAAGTTCATTTTGAAGCAAGTTTTCCAAATGTGTTATTTCATATGCACCAGTAGGTATCGTGATGATTCTCCAAGCAGCTCCTTCTTTTACATAAAATTTATTTTTACCTTTATATATGTTAGGTATGTTGTTGTATGTGTGAAAACCTATCAAAGCAACTGCATAACTACCACCTGGATCCAATTCAATTGGAGGATCGTAGTCTGTTGACAGATGACAACTTCGATCTTTCAACGTGAAGGTTTGCGACATGACTGAAACACAGATACTACCGTTTAAGGCTTTTATTTAAAAATTTTAAACATAAATGACCACAATTATAAGTATTATATTTCTGATACACATCGTGATTGTACATTAGAGTAGAGTCTTTAAGGTAACGCTGCAGCTCAACTGGTGGCTTCAAGTTTCCATATGAGTCAAAGTACACGGCTGTGTCACCACGTTTCTTAACTGCAACCCAATGACTGCCAGGTTCCTTGTTTGTTTGCAAATTCATGATAAGTGATTCATTCTTGCGTGGCCCATTCGATGGCAAAGTATCTCGCATGTATACACCTCTAAAATATGGAATTTTCATTTTACCAGCAAATTTCATAAGGTCTTCATTTGTTAGAGGTCTTGCTGGTAAACATCTTACTCGTTTTTTGGTTTCTGCAAATACAACCCATAACCGCTACGCTGCTTCTTCAGATATAATCCTTTACCTAGTCTCTTATACTTTGGTTTTAATTTCAAACCATTACCTCTCTTACCCATAGCAATAGCCTCCATCGTTTTGTTATGCCGTTCTTCTTCTTCTAGTTTTTGTTTAGCTGATTTGGCATCGTTAACTGCTTTAGCAATGCCTGCAGCACCGCCACCCAGAGCACCTAGCGCTGACAGGCCACCAAAAATTAAAGGTAGTAGTGGAAGGAAGCCTCCGCTTTTAGGTATTGGAATAACTCGCGGTTTCAGCACATTCTTACGCCCACCAATCTGTTTAACAATTGCGTGAGCGATATCAAACACGGCATTCTCTGATGGAATAAGATTTCTGTCTTTTATAACTTCTCCAATCAGACTAAGAATGTTTTTAAAGGGAACTTTTTTCCTCGGTTTTGAGTTGATTACATCAAGACCCATACCGAGCTTTCTTTTAACTTTCATGGTGTTTGTAACACTCCAAGCGGCTAACTTTTCACCAAAACTCGCGTCCTTTGACTTGACTCTCTCCCAAGCTCGATTCTCCAACACTTCGTCGGCTCGATGCCTATCACTTAACTCTTTTGATTGAGAGTAAGCGATGTCGTGATCTCGACAAGCACGATCTAAAGGATTGATACCTTGATCACCTCTAGCAAGACGTTCTTTAAGTTTAGTGCCCGGGCCACAAAATTGATAACCAGGAACGTGCAGCTCAACAGGTAGTTTGTTAATGGCTGTGTTTACAAGACCTTCACCCTGTGACACCAACATTGATACTAACTGTGTGATCCGCTTACATGTCTATATTTATATACATACTCGAAAAATATAGTTTAGTTCCAGTCAAGATGCACACCATCAAACACGCTTCTGTCTTACCTATTACAAATATAGACGATGTTGTTGATACAGCAGAACAACAACTAAGGCATGGTCCTCTCTTCCCAAGCACAGTTAGAGGTATCATATGTGGTCCTAGTGGGTGTGGTAAAACAAATGTTATGTTAAGTTTATTGTTTGAACCGAACGGTTTAAAGTTTGATAACGTGTATGTGTATTCAAAGTCTCTGTATCAACCTAAATATAAGATGTTACAAAGGGTGTTGGATGCTACAAAAAGTGTTGGTTATTATCCATATAGTGAAAACGATGAAATATTAGATCCAGCAGAAGCCCAGGGCAACTCGGTGTTTATATTCGATGATGTGGCTTGTGACAAACAAGATAAAATGAGAGCATACTTTAGTATGGGGAGACATAAGAATATTGATTCATTCTATCTCTGTCAAACATATACTCGAATACCCAAACATCTGATACGTGATAACGCTAACGTTTTGATTCTCTTTAAACAAGATGAAACGAACTTAAAACACATCTATGACGATCATGTGACCACTGATATGGACTTTAAACAATTTAAAAATATATGTTGTCAATGCTGGAATGGTAATAAGTATGGTGTGTTGGTGATTGTAAAAGAAAACGAAGTCCACAGAGGGAGATATAGAAAAGGATTCGATAGCTACATATTAATCTAATGGTCTACAACCAACAACAACAAAGAGATGTCTAGCAGGACAACCAACCAGCTAACAAGACAGACAACCTGTCTAAAACAACCTGTCTAAAACAACCTGTCTAAAACAACTTGTCTAAAACAACTTGTCTAAAACAACTTGTCTAAAACAACCTGTCTAAAACAACTTGTCTAAAACAACTTGTCTAAAACAACCTGTCTAAAACAACCTGTCTAACACAACAGGTAGACCCGGTTGTTAGACAGGTTGTTAGACAGGTTGTTAGACAGGTTGTTTTAGACAGGTTGTTTTAGACAGGTTGTTTTAGACAAGTTGTTTTAGACAAGTTGTTTTAGACAGGTTGTTTTAGACAAGTTGTTTTAGACAAGTTGTTTTAGACAGGTTGTTTTAGACAGGTTGTTTTAGACAGGTTGTCTGTCTTGTTAGCTGGTTGGTTGTCCTGCTAGACATCTCTTTGTTGTTGTTGGTTGTAGACCATTAGATTAATATGTAGCTATCGAATCCTTTTCTATATCTCCCTCTGTGGACTTCGTTTTCTTTTACAATCACCAACACACCATACTTATTACCATTCCAGCATTGACAACATATATTTTTAAATTGTTTAAAGTCCATATCAGTGGTCACATGATCGTCATAGATGTGTTTTAAGTTCGTTTCATCTTGTTTAAAGAGAATCAAAACGTTAGCGTTATCACGTATCAGATGTTTGGGTATTCGAGTATATGTTTGACAGAGATAGAATGAATCAATATTCTTATGTCTCCCCATACTAAAGTATGCTCTCATTTTATCTTGTTTGTCACAAGCCACATCATCGAATATAAACACCGAGTTGCCCTGGGCTTCTGCTGGATCTAATATTTCATCGTTTTCACTATATGGATAATAACCAACACTTTTTGTAGCATCCAACACCCTTTGTAACATCTTATATTTAGGTTGATACAGAGACTTTGAATACACATACACGTTATCAAACTTTAAACCGTTCGGTTCAAACAATAAACTTAACATAACATTTGTTTTACCACACCCACTAGGACCACATATGATACCTCTAACTGTGCTTGGGAAGAGAGGACCATGCCTTAGTTGTTGTTCTGCTGTATCAACAACATCGTCTATATTTGTAATAGGTAAGACAGAAGCGTGTTTGATGGTGTGCATCTTGACTGGAACTAAACTATATTTTTCGAGTATGTATATAAATATAGACATGTAAGCGGATCACACAGTTAGTATCAATGTTGGTGTCACAGGGTGAAGGTCTTGTAAACACAGCCATTAACAAACTACCTGTTGAGCTGCACGTTCCTGGTTATCAATTTTGTGGCCCGGGCACTAAACTTAAAGAACGTCTTGCTAGAGGTGATCAAGGTATCAATCCTTTAGATCGTGCTTGTCGAGATCACGACATCGCTTACTCTCAATCAAAAGAGTTAAGTGATAGGCATCGAGCCGACGAAGTGTTGGAGAATCGAGCTTGGGAGAGAGTCAAGTCAAAGGACGCGAGTTTTGGTGAAAAGTTAGCCGCTTGGAGTGTTACAAACACCATGAAAGTTAAAAGAAAGCTCGGTATGGGTCTTGATGTAATCAACTCAAAACCGAGGAAAAAAGTTCCCTTTAAAAACATTCTTAGTCTGATTGGAGAAGTTATAAAAGACAGAAATCTTATTCCATCAGAGAATGCCGTGTTTGATATCGCTCACGCAATTGTTAAACAGATTGGTGGGCGTAAGAATGTGCTGAAACCGCGAGTTATTCCAATACCTAAAAGCGGAGGCTTCCTTCCACTACTACCTTTAATTTTTGGTGGCCTGTCAGCGCTAGGTGCTCTGGGTGGCGGTGCTGCAGGCATTGCTAAAGCAGTTAACGATGCCAAATCAGCTAAACAAAAACTAGAAGAAGAAGAACGGCATAACAAAACGATGGAGGCTATTGCTATGGGTAAGAGAGGTAATGGTTTGAAATTAAAACCAAAGTATAAGAGACTAGGTAAAGGATTATATCTGAAGAAGCAGCGTAGCGGTTATGGGTTGTATTTGCAGAAACCAAAAAACGAGTAAGATGTTTACCAGCAAGACCTCTAACAAATGAAGACCTTATGAAATTTGCTGGTAAAATGAAAATTCCATATTTTAGAGGTGTATACATGCGAGATACTTTGCCATCGAATGGGCCACGCAAGAATGAATCACTTATCATGAATTTGCAAACAAACAAGGAACCTGGCAGTCATTGGGTTGCAGTTAAGAAACGTGGTGACACAGCCGTGTACTTTGACTCATATGGAAACTTGAAGCCACCAGTTGAGCTGCAGCGTTACCTTAAAGACTCTACTCTAATGTACAATCACGATGTGTATCAGAAATATAATACTTATAATTGTGGTCATTTATGTTTAAAATTTTTAAATAAAAGCCTTAAACGGTAGTATCTGTGTTTCAGTCATGTCGCAAACCTTCACGTTGAAAGATCGAAGTTGTCATCTGTCAACAGACTACGATCCTCCAATTGAATTGGATCCAGGTGGTAGTTATGCAGTTGCTTTGATAGGTTTTCACACATACAACAACATACCTAACATATATAAAGGTAAAAATAAATTTTATGTAAAAGAAGGAGCTGCTTGGAGAATCATCACGATACCTACTGGTGCATATGAAATAACACATTTGGAAAACTTGCTTCAAAATGAACTTGTTGGTGCTACAGCAACACGTGAACAAAAGCAGCTAGCTTTGATTCTAAGACCTAATCCCAACACCATTAGATGTGAAATAAAGTGTTTCACAAGTATCAGTTTTGAATCTGATGATTCGATTGGGCGAATGCTGGGATTTTCAAAGCAAGTTCTTCAACCAGGTGTCTTCCATGAATCTGATTTACCTGTTGAAATAGTGGATGTTAAACAGATTCGTATAGAAACTAATATTGTGTCTGGTTCTTACTATAATGGAAAACCTTCACATACGTTATATGAGTTTGCACCGATGGTCGATCCTGGTTATGCAATCGATATAGAACCTAAGAATCTAATTTATTTACCAGTAAACAAACGAGAGATTTCAAATATAAGCATCGACATCGTGGATCAAGATTCAGTTCCTGTAAACTTTCAAGGTGAAGAGGTGTCTGTTCGCTTAGAGCTTAAAAAGATTGCCTAGAATGCTAGTCTTTACAGATATAAAAGCAAGCGAATCTACCAAAACAAATTTAGTACAATCAGCTCCTTTGAAGCATACACTTCGTTCCGATAATGTTGAATTCCTTAAAAGTCTTGGTTATCATGTCATCAAAACTAGAAATATTCAAAGACCCCAAGTTTGACGACTCCATTGATCGAGAAGAACTTAGGTCTTACTATTCATCAACTAAATCGTTTGGTAACAGCGATGAAGTTGAAATAAACATCAATCAGCAAGATGCATTCGTATGTCTAGCAGAGTCAGCTCTAATAATCGAAGGTGCTCTGGAACCTCTAGCAGTACAAAATGCTACTGGTGTCTGCCACATGTCAAATAACGGAGGAGTAGCTCTGTTTGAATCAATGATCTATGAATTAAATAACAAGGAAGTGGAGCGAGTACGAGATCCATACACCACAACAAACATCAAAACTCTGCTTTCGTTTAGTAAGAATGAAGCAAAATCTCTTAGCAATGCTGGGTTAAATGTATCATCAGATCACATCACCTTAAACGATAACAAGTTTCACTTGCTCCTACCTCTTTGGTTCCTCTTCAGTTTCTTTCATCACTTTAAAGGAGTTCTCTGTGGCAAACATACTTTCCGATTTACAAGAGCTCGAAATGATTCCAACTGCTATTACAGCACAGGTACAGCAAGATCTAAGATAACTGTAACCAACATGTTTTTAAAAGCAAAACATGTATTTCCAAACGATCAAATGAAGCTGGAACTGATGGATAAAATAGCAAAAGACACATCTATATTTCTCGCATATCGGAAATGGGATATATATGAGCTACCATCACTCAGAGATATAAACAGAGATGTGTGGGCTGTTAAAACTGCAACCAACTTGGAAAGACCTAGATATGTGATTATAGCGTTTCAAACAGATCGGAAAGATAACATAGGCAAAAAAGGTGACTTCTTCGATAACATCGGTATGGTAGATCTACGAGTGTTCCTAAATTCAGAATGCTACCCTTATGAAGCTATGAATATGGATTTCGAAAAATCAAAATACGTTGAAGCCTACCAGATGTATACAGATTTTCAAAAAAGTTTTTACTATAAAAACATGTCGGAGCCTCTTTTAAATTATGATGAGTTTAAAGATCGAGCTCTATTTGTAATCGATTGCCAACACCAGAATGAATCAATCAAGTCTTCAACAGTCGACATCAAAGTGGAGTTTATGAGTAAAGACAATTTTGCTCCGAGAACTAGGGCCTACTGTTTAATTACTCATGATTGTGTATTTGAATATAAACCTCTAACTGGTATTGTAAGAGCCATTATGTAATATTTTGTATGTAAATCTTATTACTCCTAATAAATTAATTGTATTCCAATCGAGTGTTTTATTTCTAACCTTAAACCGTTGTCTAAGAAACAAATTTGGTGGGTTTACGATATAAAAAACATGTATTTCAATTTTCTAATAAAATAATTTACACCAAATAACTTATATAAAAATTCGCTACCGATTCTCTATTTAAACTAAAGCCGTCATATGATCTGGGAAGCGAAATAAAACGTTATGATTTTAGTGTAAACGCAATATGACATCAGCTGATTAACCGTTATCAAGAGTGTTTCCTGTTTGTTGAGCGACCAGCTAATAACCTCAGTTTAAATCACCAGCCGGGCGCGCTCATGACAATTATGTGTTTAATAATTTTTGGAATCTTACCTAAAAGACATCAGATGTTTAAGTGTATTACTGTTTGTTTACATTTAAATAAAACAGGGTTATTTTTTAATAGCTGGAGAGGCTATATGTCTTACATAACGAATTGCCTTTTTGTAAATCTGTTTACAGGTGCTATTAATATGGAACTAGTTTTTTTGTAAAGCGTGAAAATTGGTGTTGGTGTTTTAAAAATTAAGTGATAGTGTGACCCTATGTCTGAAGGCGATGATTATCTGGTGAGTTGCTGAACAATTTTTTACATAAATAAGCTGAACGCAGCAAGTGTGTTATGGTAGCGAATTTTCATATACTTGTCAGGTTTGATAAGTGGTTTATATTTTATTGCTAATAATTAACTTCTTATTACGCATGTTATTTTAAATGGCGGTTCCTCGTTTGCTGAATACAGGTTAGTTGGCTTTTGATTACGTCATCTCAGGTTAGTTCGCTACTTGTTCGGGTTAAATACGAAGTCAGGTGGTGGAGGTGCTCACGTCATCTCAGGTTAGTTCGCTACTTGTTCGGGTTAAATACGAAGTCAGGTGGTGGAGGTGCTCGGGTCTGGTCGGGGGACCGTCGGGTCCACCATCTTGTGCTCGGGGTAGGTCGGGTGTCGTCGGGTCTGGTCAGTTCCACCACCGCCACCACCGGTGGCGGAGTGGCGGTGGTGGTTCCAGAATGCCTCATCTATACCTACTAATATTCTTTATTTTATAAATGTAAGTATACCTCGGAATATTTTAAAGATATTTTCATCATTTGAACTACTTGCTTCATTAATTTTTGGTCATGTTCTTAAAAAAATTCGCTACCCAATTTTCTTGTCTTTTTCACAGATGAGTCAATGCAAAGACCTCTCAGTAGCAAACATTGCAGTAGTAAAGGTTCTTTTGAGGCGTACAATCCACAGTCAGCCTCGATTACGAAGATCAATGGTGCTGAGACGGAATCACACAGGTCAGTACGACACGGTCAAAAATCAGTGATTACTCCCAGTCTAACCAGGCAACTGACCACAATTGTGAAAACTAGCAGAAGGGCTACCACAAGACAAAAATGTTGAAAGCTTCTGGCTGCCAAGCATCTAACCATATGATTTGTCAAAGCTTGCAAGCCTAGGCCGATGGAAAGGATGGTGCAAGATGGCAACACATAATACCACAGCAGACAAACTCCTATATGTGCGGGGGAAGCTTACCCACATTCAGAGGCAAAGAACACCACCGATAACTCATCAGAAGCCAGCTATTCCACCATTCAAGTGAAAAAAATCAAATGTATGAATATGGTAATCGAATCCGCTACCACTTATAAGACCATTTAGACAAGAAACTTTACTCTAGACGGTTGGAATGTGGTAAATAAATAATATGCAGTTTCACATAGCCGCTAGCTAATGCTAATGTAGTTTCCTCTTACAGGTGTGCTTCAGTGATTAATCTTCAATTTAAGATTCTTTGTGACCGGGCGTATTATATGAAAACAAGACCTGGAGAAAAATGCGAGTAAGATTGTATGGGGAAAACTATAACACCTAGGCAAGCTTTAGATTGTGAAAAGAACCATGCGACAGGACCAGTATTCTGGAAACACGGTTCATAAACCAGCTGAGTGGTTTGAATACAGTCCAAAAATATTCATGCAAGGTGGTACCCCATGCCACAAAGCAAAACCATCGTAAAACGAATTCGTCTCTTAATGTGATCAAGAAACTCCCCCGATATGAATCCCATCGAAAATGTATGAGAATGCTTGAAAATAAAGTTGGACAATATCATGAGTAAAGTCCAGTTGATGGAGAGAATAATCTGAAATACACTGAAACCACAACGCAAAACAACAAGAAAAATTTAAAAAGTGTATGGGAAAGTAAGTCTCGTAAGATCGAGGCAGACACAGAACTCTAATGAAGTATTGAAAAAAATCAATATGCTCTAAATTTATGTAAACAGCGTTTTAATAAAGATAATATTGGACAAAGGTTTTCCTCTTTTTTAAAATTCTGTTTTTTGTATTGTAAAATCTTAAAAGACGGGACGCAGCAAGTGCGTTATGGTAGCGAAGTTGTCATACATAACGCCACTTACTTTATCTTCTTCAACTTGAATTTTTGTACAGTGACATAAGTCGCCATTGTGGTTCTCACGATTACCTTAAAATTTGTTTATTTCATTACTTTCTGAGTCGCGGTAGTGAACTTTTTTTAACGAACGCCATATTAAATTTTTACACGAAAATATTCCTTTTTTTCTCTCTCTGCTTATGTGTATGTATCACTAGATGGTGTTTTGCTCGCAGTTTTTGTCAAAAATAAACAATTTTTTGTTTGTTTTTCCAACAAGACCACCAGGTCATAATACACGACTCGTGATCAACTTTCTGTTGTTTTTGACAACTCGATTGGTACTAGAGGCCTGTGCGGTGGCCTCCTAGGTGACCTGACTACACATGTCGACTATTTCCATTGAGATAAAATCTCGGGACGCAGCAAGTGCGTTATGGTAGTGAATTTTCATAAAAATGTTTTTATTGCAAATATGTGTGTTTTCTTTTTAAGAAAGCAGACATCAATTTTGGTTACCAGTATAACATATATAGTAAAAACAATGTGCCATGTTTCATCAAAATAACTTGATTGTTTGAAAACGTACAGAAATTTCCAAAAGTAAACCAAAAGTGTTACTGAAAAAATCCGTTTCTTGGTCAACCTTATAGGTAAATAGCAAATTGAGCTTTTCAAATATGAAGCATTTAATCAAAATTCGCAACCACAACGCACTTGCTGCCTCCAGAATTTCTTAACTTACAAACATGCATTATATTTCGATGGAAAATGCAAAAAAAATAAGGCGTTTTCGACAAAAAAAAAATTTATTTGTATCACCAACGACTTATGGGCCACCCTGTGATTGTCGCAATAATTTTTTAAGGTGTAGCTCAAAACACCGTATAATTAATGTATACAATATTTTTTCATATCTTGTATAATAACGAATATATTGAGCTTTATTGATTTTTTACGAAAATTCGACAAAAATTATATACCATTAAACAATAAACTCTATAGCTAAGGCTACTGCCAAGCATCAGAGAAAGGGTCTATTAGAAATGAATTTTCTGGAAATATTTTAGTAAAATGAAGGACAATGACGGTTGAAACTAAGAGTTCGGTGTATGTAAAACATTCTTCTTGAGACATTTTCTTTCCATAGCCCGTATTAGATTCAAGTTATTTGCCTAAATGTTGCGAATTTTGACGTTTTCAATTGTCACTTTGACGTTTTGAGGAAACCCCCAATTTATTTTTCTTTAAATGCCCATAACTTTTTTGTCTTTTGACCTACAGAGCTAGTAGGTGGCACACCTGGTATGTGGCACACCTATAATGATATAAACCAGCTTACCAAATTTGGTTGCCCTTACTTTGTTAATTTTGGAGATATAAATATTTTGCGAAAGAAAACACAAATTTTTCCGGGAAAACCTCGGCGGATTTTCGTGGCTAACAAAATTATCCAAGCGACTTGCGAAAGGAATGTAATCACCAATTTTGACGTTTAAAATCGCAATTTTGACGTTTTGAGGAAAATCCAATTTTATTTTTCTTTGAATGCCTGTAACTTTTTTATCTTTAGACTTACACAGCTAAATTTTGGTAGATAGCTTACTTATAAGGATATAAACCAGCGTACCAAATTTGGTTGCCCTTACTTTGTTAATTCCGGAGATATAATTTTTTTTCGAAAGAAAACACAAAATTTTCCGGGAAAACCTGGACCGATTTTCCTGGCTAACGAACTTATCCAAGCCATTTGCAAAAGGAATTTATTCACCAAATTTAATCAAAATCGGCCCATTATTTTTTGAGTTATCGGTGTGATACATATATATATATATAAATATATATATATATATATATATATATATATATATATATATATATATATAAACATATAAAAATTTAAACCGACCCCGGATATGTGTTCTGGGGGGCCTAATTAGCGCTCATTTGAAGAAATTTTTTCAAAATTCAAAAGTCGGGATCTCCTCATTAGTGAATTTTTTTTAAGAAAATTCACTAAAAATGACACTATACAAGATTTGAAGTCAAGAATTATCGAAAAATTCAAGAATTGGAAAGCCGTTACCTCTAAAGCGATTTTTTTACGAAATTTCGCTAAACTGGTTATTATTGTCGTGTGTGTGTGTGTGTGTGATGAATACTGTATGGCCTCGGAAGTCAGGTCCATTAGCCACAAAACCTCCGATAGTGAGGATGTAAGCTGGACATAAAATTTTTAAAACGGCATATTCATTGAGGTAATTGCAAAATAATTGAAACATTCCGAGACAATGCCTCGACATTTTGTATATAGTTACACAACAACTTACCCTTGTTTATAGAGCTCTTCTTCTTCCAAGAGGTATCCGAGAGATGAAACTGCTGGGGGTACTTCAACATCGTTTTTCGGCCTAGGGGGATCTCCTTTAACCAATGGATGCCTGTATATGTATCCTGTCCTAAAGCCTGCGTTGTCCAGCATACGCATCAGGCCTTCAAACTCAACACCTCCGACACGCCATTTTCTTTCCACTTTTCCTTCAAGAATGGATGGCTGATCCGGCCTTGGGCTACTCTCTGGAGGTTTGTGAGCTTGTTCGTAGACTCGCTTCCTGACTTCATCATTCATAAGAGTCAGGTTTTCTATCCCTACAGGAATCAGTTTGAGCTGCGATTCACTTGCTAGGACGGTGTTACGGGCATTGAAGAATGCTTCTTCTATTGTCTCACCACAACACAGAGCACCTTGATTCGTCAGTAGAAGAACCTTGTTATTGGGTCCCATGTTCCTTGCTATCTTATCCTTTTCATCGTGGTCCAAGTGACCTCCCAGATATGGGTGGGTGCTGGCCTCACCTACCACAACTGACTCTTTGCTAATGGGCAAGAGTCCTTGCTTCAAGGATGAAACAGCAATTACTGCAGGTGTGTGTACGTGGATAATGCATCTGATGTCTGGCCTAGCTGCGTGAACTGCTGCATGCAACGAGAACGCGGTTATGTTAACTGAAAAATTTGTTGTGCCTTGTTCAACTACTGCACCCTGCATATCTACTTTTATTAAACTTGAAGCGGTTATTTCATGGAAGAGCATTCCATAAGGATTGACCAAGAAGTGCTCCTCGTCTTGGTTCAATCTGGCAGTTACTAGAGTATTGGGTGATGTCGTCCATCCATAGAGATCAATCAATCTATACACGGCAGCAAGTTTACATCGGAAAATCTTCTCTCCTTTACCATAACCCATAGACTCAATGCCTCTAATATCATTAATAGGAATCACACAGCTAGAACTTTTAAAGACGTTCCCGGCTTGTTTGTTTACTCCCATCATGTCAGATATTTGTTGCATTAAAGCGCTTGTGCCCGATCCCTCTTTAAGTTGAGTCTCTATGATCCGTTCCAGTTCTTCTCTGAATAATTTGCTGTTCATTATAATTTCTACTCGTTTCCTCCTTTCCATTTCCCTAACGTCTGCATCTATGTCTACTGGTCTTATTTTCGCGCGATCTTCTTCATCCAAGCCGTCGTCAGGAAGCCCATTGGTCTGAGGCGGGACATCCTCTTGACTAGTATCCGTCATATTTCACGCCTGGAAGGAAAAAGGCAATTAGTAACCTTGCAAACTAACATAAATGTCGTTTCCTACCAGATATACAAAACTATTAAGTAACAGAAAAGTTCAGTTTAAATATCGAACTCGTCAAAATTTAAATTAAAATTCACAAAGAAATGCAAAACTCAAAGAAAGTCTGTAAATAGTTTCAAATTAAATAGAAGTTAGTACATATGATAAAATCATACAAACAAAGATTATTTACTAAGCTTATCTAGGGCAAACTTAACACAGATCCACAGTCAAATATTTATTTTGTAACAAAGGAATAGCATAAAATGAATGGAACATCCGACAGTTTACCAAGCGTAGACAGTAAAGGCAAAATAATAATTTTATTTTGAACAGGATTTGTCGCTAATCAAGTTGCGATAGAAGCGTTAAACAAATAAGAGGAGATAAGGCTAGTAAATACATGAAAAATTTATCATTTAGTTAAGAACATAATCAATAAACCTATATTCGTTTAATAAGCATCAACCTATCATTCTATGTACATCGTGCATTTGCAATACATATGTACCAAACCCATTTTGAAAAAGAAATCTCAATAATTAAGCAAATGGCATTTAATCGTAGCTACTCTGTTAAAATAACAGATAAAATGATAGAGAGGAAAGAATACAAATTAGCGCTTAATTGAATTTATCCAAATATTAGACAACAAATATATTTCGATGACTTATTTTGGAACCACTTCAGAAAATAGTTCAAAAATTTTAAATACCTGTATAAATACAAAGGTAGCTTTTAAATCTAACAACACGACACCTGATTTATTATTTAACACGAAAAAAATATTGTTTCTTGACAAAAGCTGCAGTTTAGAAATTAGCTTGTACACACTATAACGCAACCTACATCGATCAAACTTCTGGAACTTTTAATACCAGATACAAGGAACATATTTCTGCATTTAGAAATAACCACGCTGAAAAATCTACATTTGCAAAACATATTATTGACACTCAACATAGACCTACAGTAAATAACTGCATATAGCCTTTACATTTTTGTAATGACGGGCGTAAACTAAACTTTCTCGAATCTTTAGAAGTATAAAAGCACATACACGACAATAGCTACCTTGTTTTAAATGAGCAAACTGATTTATTGGATTCCACTTTCTTGTAAATTCTTCTTCCTAATTAAATACATTAAACAAAATACATCTATCTAGCTATTTTTCAAAAAAAGTTGCAATAAGATAATGAGTCTTTATTTTCATTGTATTTAGTCTGCTTTATTACTGTTACTGTTTAGTTATTTTATTTTTGTAATTGTTATTATAGTTCTTACTGTTATAGGTTGATTCTATAGTTGTGTTAAATATTGACATACATCACGTAGACATTTTAAAGCCGTTATCCTTGATTTTTATTTTGTTTTTATTTTTAAAGAATTAAAAAACATCCAAACGTAGCAACACATATTTATTTGTAGTTTTCGTAAATTCGTATAAATTAACTCAATTTTCTTCCGTTTGAGGATGCTGTCAAGCAGCGAATCCAGTGACATAAAAGAAAAAGAACATTTGGGAAGCCAGAGAAAGTCTCCAGGTCTGTATTTAATAAATTGAAATAACGCATATGACATGTAGCTAATGAGGGAAGAAAAAGTCTGGCCGCAGCAAGTGCGTTATGGAAGTGAATTTTCACTAAAATGTTTTTAATAGCAAATATGTATCTCTAATGCAAGCAGGCATCAAAAACTGGTTACCGGTATAGCCTACATAGTAGAAACAATGTACCATATTTTATCAAAATTAATTATTGTTTGAAAATGTACAAACATTTTCCGAAAATAATGTTGGTTTCCTAGCCCACAAACGTTAGGTTAATAGCAAATTGAGTTATTGAAATTTGAAGGATTTAATGAAAATTCGCTACCAAAACGCACTTACTGCGCCTCAATTTTTTTCTTACAAACATGCATCATATTTCGATAAAAAATGCAAAAATGCAATATTATAAGGGTGTTCGAAAAAACAATTGTAGCGATCACCAACGACTTATGGACCACCTGTGATTGTCAAAATATTTTTATAAGATGCAGCTTAAGACACCCTAATTAACGTACACAATTTCTCTCGCATGTTGTATTACCGTAAAAATGTGTCAGCCTGTATATACGTAAACAGATCAAAACTGAAAGTAAACCCGGATGTGGATTCTAGGGTGCCTAGTTTGCGCTCATTTGAAGGCATCTTTTTAAAATTCAAAAGTCGCGGTCTTCTCATTAAGGAATTTTTTTCTACGAAAATTAGCTAAAAATTATAGACCGTTAAACCATAGACTAAACTAAACCGACAGCCAAAGCATCAACTTAACTAAACCTACAGCCAAAGCATCAGAGAACGAGTCTATTTGAAATGAATTTTCTGTAAACATTTGGTAAAATGAAGAACAATGACGGTTGAAGCTGCAGAACACTCTTCTTCCGACATTTTCCTTACATAATCCGTATTTGTTTCAGGTTCTTTGCCTAAATGTTGTGAATCTTGAAGTTTCAAAGCGAGACTTTGACGTCTTTAAACTTATATACATGACGTTTGGTACACGGTTCACTCTTAACACAAAATGTTCCGGGAAAACCTGGGCCGATTTTCATAGCTAACCAACTTATCCAAGCCATTTGCAAAGGGAATGTACTCACCAAATTTTATCATTATATATATATATATATATATATATATATATATATATATATATATATATATATATATATATATATATATATATATATATAAACATAAACATATAAAAATTGATTTCGAATATGGGTTCCAGGGGTCCTATAGTTCGTGCTCATTTGAAGAAATTTTTTCCAAATTCAAAAGTCGGGATGTCCCCACTAGTGAATTTTTTCTGCGAAGATTCGCTAAAATTAAACTAAAAATTAAAAATGTCTGGACGCAGCAAATGCGTTATGGTAATAAATTTTCATAGAAATGCTTTTTTGTTAAATGCCTCTTACTTTTTTTTCTTATAACATAGAGATCTAAGTTTTGGTATGTAGTTTACTTCTTATAACGTAGACCGACCTACGTACCACATTTGGTCACCATAGCTTTGTTATTTTCAAAGGTATGATTTTTTTCGAAACAAAACCCAATATTTTCCCGGAAAACCTGGTCCGATTTTCCCGGCTAACGAACTTATCCAAGCCTCACTGGCAAGCGCGTCGGTCACTACGTTGCCAACAAGATCCGAATCCAGACCAGCGACACCTCATTGCGGCTGCCCAGTTCGTTGAGTGTCGTTTTACAGCTTCATGCCGTTTTTGAATTGAATTGCAACGGTAGTAACAAAGTGCCTTTATAGGAGATTGGCTATCTGAAAATATTTGTATGGATTTGTGTGCAATGGTTTTGTGTCTGGTGTATGGTTGCATACTTCCCGAGCCTAGATGATATTCTTGCATGGGTGCTGCTCCCACAGGCGCGAATTTCTGCACCCACCTCGATTTTGGAGCCGCCCGTGTGCCAGCAGAGATCTGCCCTCAATAGGGACGTTTCGCTTCGTTCTCAGTTCTTGGGCATATTCTGAGGCATAATAACTTTCTGACAGTTTTTAAAGGACGCAAACTTGGCGAAAAGATACTAAGTTGACCGAGAGAAAAACGTTTAGAAAATCTGGCCCAATTGATGAAAGTGCGGAAGCTGCAGTGGACGGAGCTCCTAGAGACAACATCGCCATTAGGCTGTGATGATAACGATTCACACTTAAGATGAAGGTATAAATTATGAGAAATAATGTGGCAAAGATTAAAACTAATTCATATAAATACAGTTCCCATTGTTTCTGCCAGTGTTTAAACTATATTTCAATATATTGTATGGGTAATAGATCAAACTGCACACAATATTATAATGAATATGTGTTCTTGGAAAGCACAACAAATTAGTTATTCTTAAACAGACAAATAGCGATAACGTGAGAGTTCGAGATGCTTCTTGGAACACCCACATCCTCTACACAAAGAAATTGATTATTCACAGGATGATTAATTAATTTTAGTTATTTTATTATGTTCCCTAATAACAATGCATATCCAAAAAGCCACTGGGTTATGTTGAGGCACATAAATTCCTACTGGCTTTGTTATGTAAAACGCGTCTGTTCATTGTAGGTACCTGATTATGATTTGTTATCCAATAGCGACTGTGATGTCATTAATGTGTGAACTGTGTCCCGACGTTTATATTATGTGAACTTTCCTATGTATCTCAATGCTGACAAACGTAACTTTGATAACATTAATAGTGTCTGTTATGCAATACCAAGAACCGTTCGTACTATTCTATTCAACGATTTACTTTCTTGCATTCCTTATCTTTTTCCAGGCCTATAAATAAGCATGACTATTCATCCTCTATGATGCACATCAACTACTATCTCTTTTAAGCGCATGTTGGCTTAACCAGGGGTTTGTACAATTTTAGCTATACGATAATCTATAGTGTTATATGGAAGTGTATTTAAATGAAGTGAGATACGAAGGCACATCCTTATGTTCCGCCCCAGAGCTATTTCTGTAATTAATTATTAACCAAGGGTTTCTAGACAGGGAAATAAAAGTTTCGCCATACGATAATCGATAATGTTATATGGATGTGTATTTAAATGAAGTAGCATACGAGGGCACATCCTTATGTTCCGCCCCGGAGCGATTTATGTCATTAATTATCTACTATAATTTTTTTGACATTTCAATGCTAGGTATGTATTGACATTCCTGTCAATACATACCTAGCATGACATTTTTTTAAGTCGGATAATAATCAATCTGCTGGAAGAGTTATTTGCCATAAAGAGGGCAGTCCACACATTCATCGACTCCCCATACAAAAGTGCTTTAGTGTGCACAGACTCTTTAACCTCTATCAATTTACTTGCATCGCTTTATACAAGAAACCCTATAGTAATTCAAATACAAGAAAGCGTCCACGGTCTCTATCATGCTGGCAAGTCAATCACACTGATCTGGACGCCTTCCCACAGTGGCATTGTAGGCAATGAAAATGCTGACGAATGCTCACGGAATGCGATACTAGAAAAGACAATAATACCCATACAAACCCATGCAGATCTTGTTGCCAATATTAAAGAAAGTTCTAAAGCCAAATGGCAAACCCACTGGTCATCCCTTGACAACAAAATTTGCAAGATCGAAACATCAGTGACCCCAAAGACGCTCCCAAGTCTAACACGCAGGGAAGAAGTCGCTATCAGAAGAACTCGTATAGGCCGTTGTAAGTTCACCCATCGATACCTACTTATCCAGCAACAACAACATCAATGTGAAATATGTGACAGAGTGATTACTGTTAACCATGTGCTTCAAGAATGTCCACTATATATCAATCCAAGACTCGAATACCTAAATGGGAAAACACTAGCCCAAATTCTTGACTTGAGTGAGCCAAATGTGACTAATTTACTCTGTTTTTTAAGACAATCCTTACTATTTGATAGCATTTGATTACAGATACTTTAATTAGCGAAACAAAATGTACCGATAGTATCAATGACCTTAGATGTTAAGACACTTTAAACTTCCAAATAAAAAAAAAAATCTGCTGGAGCTTATATGCGGAATCATACAGTCGCGAACTGGAAAACATATTCTTATTGTTTCATTTTAAATATAATGATAGCAGAAAATTTGCCGCTTGGGGTTTTTCAATACCTTGCGAAATCGCAAAATACTTTAAAAAAATTGAGAAGTGACAGATTTGTGAAGCTAAATAATATGTTTCTGAAATTTTGTATTATAGCTTCGCTTTTGGTTCAAATTATTTATTATTGAGACTATCGTCATACGTTTTTAGTGTAAAGTTTCACAAAAAATAGTTTATCAGTCACAATCGTCGACAAAAGAATATGTGAAGGCAAGAATCCGTGGTGTTTTTGATACTATTAATTTAAGTGTATTGCGAGACGCTAACTATTCTTTTGAAACTCTCTTAAACCTATGTGCTGAGCAAAATGGTGGTCATTTCGAACGCTTAATTAACTATTTTTCACTGTTTCCGCATGCAAACTTCTATCATTTAATTATCCTCTCCCTTTGATTCTGCTAATCAGGTCATGCCTGCAACAGAGGAAGTTCCAGGTCAAACACCTGGGAACCGGATCTAGAACCTACTCAGCCACGGCTGGCCTCCCGCAGGGTTCTGCTATATCCCCTCTGCTGTACAATATACATGTCGCAGCCATACCGACACCGCCCCTACACGTGACATACGCACTAGTGATGGTCAAAACGGTTATTTTCTATTAACAGTTGCACCTTTTAACATTATTTAATAATAACCGTTGAAAATAACAGGTTCAGTTATTTATCTGTTATTTTGAACTGGATAGTCGATCGATAGTATCATACGTTCCCAAAGCTGTGAGCGAGAGCGAGCACACTAGTATAAATAACGTGTTAAGTGTTAAGTAATATGTTATGAAGTAAAGTCCGCTCTATACTGCATAGCATACCCATACATATTTAGCATTCCCAGTCTCATGTCCATTCATCCCGTTAAATTTAACGGTTGTCGATGGAAACCGATGTTTATTCATCGAAGCTAGTTGCAGTGGAAAAGAAACAGATACAAGTCCGTATTATAGTTTATTGTAAAGCGTTATTTTCTACCTGTTGTTTTTATACATCCATAACAGCTTGTTACCGTTGCGGCTCGGCAACCGTTAAAAAATAACAGTCTGTTAAATAACGACCCATCACTAATACGCACTGTACGCAGACGACACTACCATCCTCAGCAGCTCCACTCAGCCGAGGACAATAACCAAACATCTACAGACCGCCGTAGAAGAGCTGCAAGGCTGGTATAGGAAATCTTGCCTAGCCATAAGCGCCGATAAATGTCCAGCAGTCCTATTTTCCACACCTCACGAACACGTTTCATTAGATAATCGTCTAATTCCCTGGCAAGACTCCGCTAAATACCTCGGGGTTTTCATCGACAAACGCTTAACATGGCGCCCCCATGTCCAACATGGCCGACGAAAAGCCTCGATGTTTATCTCGAAGCTGTTCCCACTTCTAAATGAGATTCCAAATTGTCCATGAACAATAAACTGCTCATGTACAAAATCATAATCCGGCCTGCCTTGACGTCTGCATCCCCTGCATGGGCCACCGCTGCCGACACACATCAAGACCCTTCAAATCATCCAGAATAAAATTCTGAGAATGGTTAGCGGAGCGCCATGGTTTGTCAGAAACAGTCAGATTCACTCTGATCTGGAAATGCCTTCGATACTTGAGTTCATAACTCAACTATCCACCACTCAGTTCGCAAAAGCAGCTTCACAACCAAATGCTCTTCTCCGTAGTGCCACCGACCACGATGAACAACTTCCACATAGGCATAAGCGTCCAAAGCTTATACTTACCCGCTAACGCCCCCGCGGCAAAAACACAATGGAAACATTGAAACCCAAATGTCAATGTGTGAAATATTTCCGACGGAGGTAGGGACTAGGTCCGGTACTCCAGGTAGCGGAGTTTTTGTGAATATAAGTCTCACAGTACATCGATATCCCACGCACCACGGTGTTGTGAATGAGGTCTGCATTATGCATTTCTCCCTTCTGTATCCAAAAACAAAACAAAAAAACAAAAAACAAAAACTGTTTTTGTGTAGTCGCTATATCATTGTTATCACAATTTTTCGTGATTTGATACATTCTAATTTCTGCTTTAAGTTTTATTTCAATATCACTAAATCGAATAGTCTTTAATTTATACTTGTTAAATTTTTCCATTAAAATGTTCTTTTCAAGTTATTATTTTTATTTGAGGAATATCTTTTCTCCATGCTTTTGTATATTGGTAACAATACATTCTTTAAGAAATACGTCACAGTTGAAACAAGCTGACATTTGCAAGTTTTCTGAAATAAAACGAGGTCGGTATAAGTACTAGGTCTTGAGAAGTAGTGACCGTAAATCTTAATATAATCTTCATATGCCCCAAGAGACGATCAATAATCAAACCGAGAGGAGTCTAGACAGGAGACTGTATATAGGTCTTTCAAAAATAATACACCAATGTGTATACATATACATGTACCTTTTTTCTTAAAAAGACACCTAATATCTCAGTAAATACTGATTTTAGGTATGCTTCATGTAACTGAAAGAACATTTCGTCGGCTTAGTCAGAATAGCTCGTAGGTCCATTTGAGTAAATTTTACAGGGCGGACAAAAAACGGTTTTAAAAATAATATCATGATTTTATCTAGCCAACCAATGGTCCAATATCAAATGGGGAAACATTTGAATAATCTAAATGAAAATTCGAGCGAAAATATTATCCTACACAGTGTAATAATTGACAATATTGGTCTTACGAGGTTTTCACCTTGCTTGCGTAACAGGAATCGTGGACTTACAAGTTATTGTTCCTAGCAGTATGATTATAAGATACCTACATTTTGATACAAAAACGGGTTCAGGTTGGGACAAGTATAATTTTTTCATTCCTGCGATCGAATTTGCATTTGAAAAAAAATGTCACATACGTAGAGACCACATTTTATTATATGAAAATATTAAAAATATTTTAGATGAAAATACATTTTTTAATATCTAATTAACCATCATATTATCGGAAGGTTGTCATAAAAGCAGTGATAATCAGGCAATAATGATTTCTTCAAATATTGCAAGTGATTGAATTTAGTTCTTTTAATACCCAGCCTAGATGCATAGAGGGGTGGTAGTTGCCATGGATGAACAGCATTTATGTTTTTGGGGCGAACCTGTAAATCCAAATGAATCACTACTTCAAAGCTTTCTTATAGATGAACAAAAAACTCACCAATAAGTACACTTGGAGAAACCCAAATCACCACAACACATATTTCAGAGACCTTACAATCGTTTCGTTGACAATGTCAACATCTTCAGAGGAAGAAAATTCTGATATGTGTTGTGGTGATTTGGGTTTCTCCAAGTGTACTTATTAGTGCTCATCACAGGTTCCAGTTTTCACATGGAAAACTCACCTGTAATAATTTCCAATTATCTGAATGGCTTAGTTTGAAATGAAAAGTTCCATCAGGGAAATATGCGAGAGCTCTCAAATCAGTCACATGTGGATCTCTTGTTTTCTTTCCAGGTCTTATGTTTAAACTTTTTAAAGAAGCCATGAGTAAAATAGTACACATAATAAGGTTTTGGATTAATGCGTGCAGTACTGCATATTTGTACGTAGTTTGCTGGAACATTTATTTTGACATTACGTAGGCGCCTCTCAATTGTGGAATGCATGGAGTCCACTTCCATCTGGGTGTGGCCTACTTCTAAATATTTTGGGATTATAGTCACGTTGAAAATTTTCGCTATATTCAAAAGAGCGTTATCTAGTGGTGCATTACTGTTCTGCCCAGTGCAGCCATCACTATATATAATGACTTCTTGTTCAGATGTCAGTTTTGGAATAACTGCCTCAGTTAAGAAGTGGCATTAAATAGATGTAAAAATATCAGCCGTAACACCACCCTCAGACTCATTCGACAAGTAACAAAAACCATTACCAGTTTGTAAGTCAAAAATTGAGTAGTTGTGTGTTGTTTATTTTGTTCGAAAACAAAATTGCCGAAACTTTAGACATGGGATTAAAAGCACCGCTTGCATATCAACGGAATAAACCAGGTTATAAGACTCCTTATCCTTATGCTTTTCATTACGGGCTTCTTCCTTTGGTCGTAGTGTTCTTGGTACGAGGGCAGGTCAATAAGTCCGCAACTTTTTGAATTTACTGCCTCTTCACAGGAAGGACAACACTGCTCCTGTCAACAAGCATCTGTCAGTTGACTCCTGTCAAATTTTGAACAAGCTGTGTCATTTAGTATCTGAAAGCAGACAACCTCTTGAGTTATAACGAAAATGGAAAAAAAGTTAATTTCGTGTGCTCATCAAACATTATTTTATGCGAAAAAAAAACATCACTAAAACCAAGGCTAAGCTTGATAAATACTATGGGGACTCTGCACCATCAATTTCCATGGTAAAAAAAAGTGGTTTACTGAATTTCGTTGCGGCAGTACAAGCACAAATGACGCCGAACGTTCTGGACGCCCAGTTGAGGTCGCTACACCCGAAACAATTGAAAAAATTCACGACATGGTGTTGGCCGATCGGAGATTGAAAGTGCGGGATATTGTGGAAGCCATAGGCATATCACATGGCTCAGTGGTTTCGATTTTGCATGATCACTTGGGCATGAGAAATCTATCCGCAAAATGGGTGCCGCGTTTGCTCACAATCGACCACAAACGCAATCGTGTGACCACTTCGAAGAAGTGTTTGGCTCTGTTCAACCGCAATAGGGACGAGTTTTTACGCCGTTTCGTAACTGTCGGCGAAACGTGGATTCACCACAACACACCAGAGACCTAGCAGCAGTTAAAACAGTGGGTTTCTCCGTACAAATGGGTGCCAAAGAAGGTCAAGGTGGTTTTGTCAGCCAATAAAGTCATGGGGACCATTTTTTGGGGTGCGCGCGGTATAATCCACATTGATTACCTTCAAAAGGGAAGAACAATCAATGGCGAATATTATACCAACTTATTGGACCGATTCAATGACGATTCGAAGAAAAAACGACCGCATTTGGCCAAGAAAAAAGATCTTTTCCACCAAGACAATGCAAGGGTGCACACATGTGTAGTCTCCATGGCAGAATTGCATAAATTGGGCTACGAATTGCTCCCTCATCCGCCCTATTCTCCGGATATAGCCCCGAGTGACTATTTCTTGTTTCCAAACTTAAAGAAATGGCTCGGCGGAAAGATATTTGACTCCAATGATGAAATCATCTCACAAACAAATACCTATTTTGATGACCTCGACAAATCCTTTTTTTTGAAGGGATAAAAAATTGGAAAAAAGTTGGACGAAGTGTATAGAGCTGAAAGGAGACTATGTTGAGAAATAAAATGATTTTTTGTCAAAAAACCTGTGTTTCATCCAAAAAGTCACGGACGTATTGACCCGCCCTCGTACACTTCGTCAGTCACGTTACCAACTTGATGTTCAGCACATAATTCGCATTGGTCTTTTTTCGGAACATACAAGCTTAAGTTACAACACGAAAAATATTTTTCAAATGCAAAAATAGAAAATGGTTTAAATTTTTTTTCTAGGCACCGTTCATTTTTATAAAATTGAAAAAGAGAACGCTTGCTTTTCCAGCATGGTTCTAAGTAAAGTTTTCACGAGGAAGAAAGGCATTAATGAGATTCCATTTTTGGTAGTACATCAGGAAATTATTTTAAGCAATCTATTTGTGGTTTCGGGGACTGTTGTTTAACTTTTTTTTTTGCTGGATTGCTGCTCATCTGAACTATTGATATCACAATTCGCAGCTGCTTCGCGACTAGTACTTTTTTTCCATCCCAAAGCACTTTGTTCACCAAGTGCGTAAGTATTTAAGAACATTTGCTTGCAAACTTTTAATTTGTAATGATCTTTAGCCTTGTAATATTCAAAACGATTTTTCCTTCTAAACCTATTGTTTTCATCTTTTCTATTTCTTTCTCTTTTAATTGTCTTCATAACCATCATTCAAGTTACATAAACCTTCCTCTCTCCCCAGTTCATTTCCTTCCAAAATTTATTTAAAATGTCCCCTTTTTCCTCTTTAGTAAATTTATTACAATTGATGGACTTTTTTCAGTTGCATCTTTTACCCATCACTTTTTTCCTTACTCTATTATACACAATCCTGTCACCAATCTTTTTTCTGCCTCTGTACTCAGCTCCACGTCCTCTTTTTTTATTCATGTTTTCATTCCACTTGTTCTTGGTTATATCCCATTTACCAGATCGCTTTTTTTTACCACTTTCAACTGCTGGATGAAGATTACTTTCTCTTTCTTCATTTTCTTCCAAATTGTGTTCCCCACCTGATACCACGGTTTTCATCTTCATTTTGTCTACTTTTTCCTTGTTCAGTATTTTGCGCTTCCTCTCGATAAGAATCAGATTCTTCAATTCCCTCATTTTCTCTATTTTCACCAGCAGGTTCATTATGATTTTCTGTTCCTGACAACTCTAACAATTTATTTTGAATATTCACATCTGTTTCTGCATTGGCAATGTTATCTAAGACCTGTTAAAATTAGTACTATTAAGACAAGTCATTATACTGCAATTAAAATAATTATATATAAAATAAATGAAGTTTATTATTTCAATAAAAAATGATATGATCTAAATAAATGATATTATCAAAGTTATTTTTCAGCTTGAGATGTGAAGGACTGTTATCTTTATCAACCTTAAAACTGAAACTTACATTTTCAGAAAGATTCTCTGTCTCAGGCTCTGCTATTAATTCACCTGTTTGATTAACCAAACAGTTAATAACTGATTGATTTTTATCCATAATCTTATGAGTTCATGATGTAAACATATTGAGACTTTTTTAAAACAAACCTCGTAAGTCCAAATCACAATATTTAACCTTGAGGTTAACCTGTCCAGGGAAAACCTCGTAACTCAACTTGTGTTTTAAATAGTAATTTTACAGACTAAAAATAATATATTATGTTATCTTTTGATTCACATATCAAATACTATCAATATATGATCCTACAGTCGACAAAAAAACTACAAAGAGAATTTAAAAACCAAATAATTTCAAGAATAAACACAGAGCACATGTCATCGGACAAAACAACACGGTGGCCATTACATCACTTGCGGAGTTGCGAGATTTTCCCTTCAATAACAGATTTACGATGTATACTAATTCACTGATTAAAGAGTTTACCATTAACTGGGACTTACAATATTTTCTGGGTTAATAGAGTCCATTTTCTGTTTATTTTAAGTGTAAAATGTAATTTTCGACAAAAACTGGACTTACAAGCTTTTCTGGCTAAGCCGACGATTTGTTGCTGTATCTAAATTGATTATAATATGCAGGCTGTTCCATTTGAATTTCTCGAGAAAACTTGACTCCAGCGTTTTTACTCACCCTGTATACTGTTTTCAAGGAATTCTTTCTGTATTGATTGAAGTTGAAAGAAACACACTTTTTCAGATTTTTGCATGATAGAGTATTACATGCTGACATATTATTGAAGATACAGACCGTCAAATGTGCCTTCGATGTTTTAGAAAAGTGGCCATAACTTTTGGACGACTCTGTATAGACCCCAACAACTATACACTGGATGAATTAGCAAACCAAGAAGAATTCAAAAATTAAACAATATACAGGGTGTATCATTAAAAAAAAACTGAAGTTTGGGTTGTATCTAACTTATGCAACGACCTGTATATCCAAAAATAATTTTAGTGTGAAGCTAACGTTAGTACCTGCAACTTTTGTTGCAATTTTCTTTCTAATTATTGAATAATAAAGGAGCTACTGAACTTGAACACACTGTTGGGCCACCTGTATATACAGGTGACACATTTACACGGCAAAGCAATATATCCGTTACTATACAAGATACGAGAAAAAATTGTATATGTTAATTATAGGGTGTATTGAGCTGCATCTTATAAAATTATTTTGACGATCACATGCCCATAAGTCGTTGGTGATACAAATTTGCTCTTTTTAGATAATTTTCGTAGAAAAAATTAACTAATGAGGAGAACGCGACTTTTTAATTCTGAAAAAATTTCTTCACATGAGCGCGAACTAGGCCCTATAGAACACATACAGGTTTTTTTTTTTTGGAAGTTTCGCCGAAAAACTTTGTGCTAATAATTATATCGTGTCAGGTGGGTAAATACATTGAAGAGGTTTGTTTGACCAGTTTTTCCGGAACATGTTAAGTTTGGTTTCGGAAAATTATGTAGTTTTGCAAACAATAACGTTTTTTTGATGAAATATGGTATCTACATTATTTCTACTATATAGGTTATACTAATAACCAAATTTGGTACCTGCTTTCATTAAAAAAGATATATATGCTATTAAAAACATTTTTATGAAGATTCATTACCATAACACAGTTGCTGCGTCCAGGCTTTTTTTCTCACAAAATAATCGTGTATTGACTTATCATTTCGTAAACAGTTCACGAAAGAGGAGTTCCCTTTAGTTTGTTTATTGCTATGTGTTCGTTAGTTTCCTAAATTGTTCAGTGAAAACTGTGTAATGTCAATGAACTTTTATCGATACAAAACAAATATAGAAATAATTATCGGCGAAGTTATTCAAACAGCAAACGGATATGGAATAGCGATCGGTCTAGAAGCGTGTCAGCTACACCTCCATAAACGTGACTAGTATAAGTGATAAAGACACTTTCGATTTACCGCATAAAACGATGGTCGGGCTTTTAATTCTCATCTTGCGAAAGGTAAATCCTCGAGATGATGCTACTGTACCTATTAATTAAAACCGATTGTTTTTTTAGCGAATTTTCGTTTAAAAAAAAATCACTAGGTAACAAAAGGTAACGATGGTAAGACTGGAGAAATGTACAGATGAGCGCGTTTTAGAACCTTTAGAATCTATATCAGAGAATTTAATTTGTATGTCTCTGGTATCGTATAATTGACCAATTGTGATAAATTAAACAAGTGCGTTATGGTAGTGAATTTTCATTTAAATGTTTTTAATAGCAAATATGTGTGTGTTTTTTTAAAGCACGCATCAACTTTGTTACCAGTATAACGTATACAGTAAAAATAATGTGCCATGTAACTTTATTGTTTGAAAATGTACAAAAAATTCCGAAAGTAAACTTTGAGTGTTCCCGAAAAAACTTGTTTCTTGGTCAACCTTATAGATTAATAACAAATTGAGCTATTCAAATGTGAAGCATTTAATGAAAATTCGCTACCATAACGCACTTGCTGCGTCCCGAATTTCTTTTCTTACAAACATGCATTATATTTTGATGGAAAATGCAAAAATGCATTAACATAAGGCGTGTTCGACTAAAAAAAGTATTACCAACGACTTATGGGCCACCCGATTTCCGCCATAAAGGTGCGGGATGCCGAGGACGATATTAGGTTGACTAGGCCATACACCCTCAGGATCCCCCAGTAGGGATCAGAGGAGGGAAAATGAGGTTCCATTACAGCCCGCAAGCCTGGTCTGTTTCACCGACGGATCGTGGCTGGAGGACCAACAATCCTCCGGGGCAGGAATATACATCGAGGGCCTGAGGGTGCGCGAGAGCTATTCTCTTGGCGCATATACCACGGCATTCGAAACAGAGGTGTATGCTATCCTGTCTGTGGCCAATAGACAGGATGTGAAGAGGAGTCCCGAGAAATGTGTGTACATCTGCACGGATAGCCAGGCGGTCCTCCGGAAAGTCTGCGCGGCCAGAATCAGGCCAACACTGGTTCAGGAGTGCGCTGACGCCCTCAGAGGACTAGCCAGGACGAAGGACGTGCAACTGGTGTGGGTTCCGGGACACTGTGGCGTAGCAGGGAATGAGGTGGCGAATAATCTCGCAATACTGGGTTCCCGGCGGCCGTTCTGTGGCCCGGAGCCTGCGATAGGCATAACTAGGAAGACAGTCTCTGTCGCCTTAGACAGGTGGACCGAGAAGGCAATGGAGAGGCACTGGGGGGGTCGGTTTGTGGCTGCAGGCAGGCGAGGGACTTCGTGGAGGGGCCGGACAGAGATAAAGCTGTCTGGCTACTCGGAAGGAGTCGACCTACGCTTCGCCGCATCCTTGGGGTGCTGACAGGCCACTGCGCCCTTAGAAGACACATCACATTGATAGGCGTAGAGAGGGATCCCATTTGCCAGGAATGTGGCGAGGATGAAGAAACGTCCTACCACTACCTGTGTGAATGCGAGGCTTTTGGGAGTCTTCGAGCAGAATTGTTCGGATCGAGGACTCTGCAGAGGAATCAGGTAAGTACCGTCCAATTGGAGACCGTCACGGTTTGGCGACGGAACCGAGGAAGAGTAGAGCATGGTTGCTGGGGTTGGCAAAAAGGGCCCATTGTGGCCTACTTGCTTAGCGTTGGCCTCCCCACCACTGCTGCTGCTACTACTACTACTACTACTACTACTACTATGAGCCACCCTGTGATTGTGGAAATAATTTTTTAAGATGTAGCTCAAGACAACCTATAATTAATGTATACAATAATCTTGTATAATAACGGATATATTGAGCTTTATTGATTTTTCACGAAAATTAGAAAAAATTATATACCATTAAACGATAAACTCTATAGCTAAGCCTACTGCCAAGCATCAGAGAAAGGGTCTATTTGAAATGAATTTTTTGTAAATATTTTAATAAAATGAAGGACAATGACGGTTAAAACTAAGACTTCAGGGTTTGTAAAACAGTCTTCTTGAAACATTTTCTTTCCATAACCCGTATTAGATTCAGGTTCTTTGCCTAAAAGTTGCCAATTTTGAAGTTTTAAATCGCGAATTTGACGTTTTGAGGAAAACCCCAATTTATTTTTCTTTAAATGCCTATAACTGTTTTGCCTTTTGACCCACAGAGCTAAATTTTGGTGCGTAATTTGCCTATAACCCACGTACCAAATTTGGTTGCCCTTACTTTGTTATTTCCCGAGATATAATTTTTTTCGAAGGAAAACACAACATTTTACGGGAAAACCTGGGCGATTTTCCTGGCTAACGAACTTATCCAAGCCACTTGCAAAAGGAAGGTATTTGCCAAATTTAATCAAAATCGGCCCAACATATAAAAATGGAAACTGACCGCGGATATGTGTTCTAGGGGGCCTAATTAGCACTCCTTTGAAGAATTTTTTTCAAAATTCAAAAGTCGGGAACTCCTCACTAGTAATTTTTTTTTTAAGAAAATTAACTAAAAGATATCTTCTTTTTGTTAATAGCTTGGTTGATCGCATTGGGCAGCTCAATCGGACCAGTTTTTAGTGGACACCGTGGTAATTGATTCTTTTTGGTTGGAAAAATTTAGTTATAAATTATCCACACTGACACTCAATATTTACCGGGATTTCAGTATTATTGCCTTTGTCTAAAAAATCCGCAAACTCGAGACTACATTCAAACTATGCGAATGCAAACATTTTCTTTTTTGAATTTTTGTCAAAAAGCTTTTTGTGTATAATTATATTTTAGCAGGTGCGTAAATAGCTTGAAGAGGTGCGTTGCACAGGAAAACCGGACCAGTTTTTTCGGGAACATTTAAGTTTATTTTCGGAAAATTATTGTACTTTCTCAAATAATAAAGTTATTTTGATGAAATAAGGTACACTGTTTCTGCTATCTGTAGGTTATTCCAAATTCCATGCCTTTTATTTTAAAGCATGTTTGCAATTAAAAACATTTTTAGAAAATTCACTACCATAACGCACTTGTTGCGTCCAGACTTTTTTAATGATTCAATAATGTTTGTAAGTTAAGAAAATTTAAGCAAAGTTGACACCAGCATGTTAATGACTTCGAAATATATTTTATGAAATGGTTGTTGACAGGCAAAGCCTATGTGCCTCCAAGACATCATAACTAGATTGCTGTGCCACAAGATGGGTGTTTCTTGAATAGTTGGAGAATATATGTTTCCGGAATATGCCTGCCGGGAGGGCACTCCAAAGGTACGTCAGAATATCAGTAGACCGTTTTTATGAAAGCGGAATTGACGACAATTTTCTCAATAACTTTAGACAAAACTGGTCAAATGAAAATTGCAAATTAGTTGCACATCGGATTTTTACTTTTGTTGGGAAGAGGCTGAACTTAAGCTTGTTTTCAGGAAGATGGAAATAGTCACATCTTATCGGATATATCAAAAATTTCGGGACGCAGCAAGTGCGTTATAGTGGTGAATTTTGATAAGAATTTTACACTATTATTATGCGGCATGTTACTAAAATAAATACTTTTAATTTAAACAGACCTTGAAGATCGGGTTTAGAGGTCATAATACACGCTCGGTTGAAGAATCTTGTGTTATAGCTCTTTTTGAGAAAAACTTTAAGTGTCCAAAACTCAATTTTCTATGAAGGTAGAAAATTAAAATTTGGTATATCTAGGTACTGTAAGTTTCTTTCAAAGAAACTCGTATTACAAATTACATTTCCAGAAAAAAAAAACTTAATTCAGGTGAATTTGCAGTTTAGTCCACGGATATTTTTAGATAAATCGACTGCTGATAAAGTTTGGCCTCTTACACGCACGTTGAGACTATTTTTACTTTGTGCTTCCTTATCTTTGCCAAGTTATTTACATTTAAACTTCTTCACTGGCCTAGTGCAGTAAGTTAAAATGATTTTTTCTCGCAATGTTTCTATTTGTTCAGCTGCTATGTTACATGCTGCTTTCCCGGTACACCCCTTTCCCTGCAGTTACCTATCACTATATATTCCTCAGATTATACTCATCCTTGTTTTTAACTGTGGGGGTAGGGTGGCAGATGAGATCCGCTACTTTGTCATGGATGTTTTCCTTCCCCTCTTCCATGTCTACAACTACCCTCAATGCATAAACCACAAGTATTTGGGAACATGAAAGTTACGGGACCTGGGGAATCGGGGTGCTCTGCGATGTAGACGGGGTTTAAAGGAGGTATTGCTGCAAAATACGAAAAAAAAACAGCTTTTAGGGGTCCGACTAAGGTATTTTTTCGCATTGTCCGCTCATATTTTCTTTTTGTTCTTCCCCGCCCAGCACCCCTATTATCTCCTGGTCCCGTAACATTCTTGGGCGTTGTTTGCAAGAAATTGCTCTTGGGGTTTGTGTCTCCAGAAGGAGGTTCTAAACATGTTTCTGAAATTTTTTTCCTAAAAACTCTCAGTGAACTAAACTGCAAATTTACCTCAATTCATGTTTAGAAAAAGAATGTATCTGCCAAATTAAAAATGTAGCAGGTATTTTTCTTTGATAATCGCCTGGATGATTTCGTTTTAGTCAACCTAATCAAAGCCGTTTTCCGACAAAAAGTTTTCTAAAAACAAATTCTGTCAATGAATTTTCTTAATAAAAATTTACTAATATCAACAATAAAAAATGTCTGCTGAAATAATTACTAAACTTATTTTATGATATTTTCTGTGAGTCTCATTTTATATAAGAATCCATTATGGTGAACTAAACGTTAATTTCTTTTGCGATCCATTTTAATAGCTTTTTAACACAGCAAGTGAAAACAAATAAAAGGTTCCTACACCTGAATTCATAAAAGTCAAGAAGCTAGGTACTTACTCATTATTCAAATAATTTACTTACTTGAAAAATTAATCAACAAATATTAAATTTAATATTCTTTGGATTCCAATTTTAGAAGCATAATACCTATACAATAATACAATCATTTACTTAACCTCAAAACAGAACTAACAAAACATAATAAATAAACAAAACACGTTAATATTCTTTGGTTTCCAATTTAAGAAGCATAATATACAATTATTTACTTAACCTCAAAACAGAACTGTCAAACCATAATAAATAAACAAAATACGATGACATCTGGTTTTTACTTCAAGCAGCTGATATAAAACTTCCTTATTTTCCCTCTCACTTTCAGATTAGAATATTTGAACATTTTAAAATTCGAGCATCCGAATATATCCAGGTGGGATCCCCACAGTTTGAGTGTGTACGTTCGTTGCATGTTAGGATTGTTATGGCGATCCGGTCTTACCTGTGTTATTTGTATCGCCTGGTTAACGTTGCATTATGACGTAATGCCTGGTATGTATCAATCTACACATGGCAGCTGACTACGCTGTCTTTGTCTAGCAACAGACTTTAACCACTTAAGTTGTTTCAATTCATGTCTTTCAGATTTTATTTTTAATTTGGAAAAAACTCTAAATGTTGCCAACCAAATTACTTAAAATTCACAAGAGAGGTTTATGTGCACAATTTCTAGCTACATGTAGTCTCATTCCAGTTACTTTACAATACTTTCAAAAAAAATTCATCATTTTTGGGGAAAAAATATGTCCGTTATAGCTGTGCCGAGTTTTGTTCAAACCAATTATAGGCTCGTCTGGTTCACGGACGGTGCCGGCGGGGAGCGTGGGACGGTGGCAGGTGTTTATTCAGAAGGACCGAGAGTAAGTTATAGTATTTCCCTCGGACCCCATGCAACGGTCTCTCAGGCCAAAATGTACGCCATCCTGCACTGTGTGCGGGAGAACAAAAGGAGGGGCTACACCAACAAGCACATCCTCATAGCCACAGACAGCCAGGCAGCCCTTAAGGCCCTAAGTAGCCCACGGGTAAATTCCTGGTTGGTGAGCGAGTGTCGAGACAAGATGAGCGACCTGGCTGGGCAGAATGAGGTCACCCTCATCTGGGTGCCGGGTCACTCGGGGGTCAAAGGCAATGAAGAAGCTGACAGTCTCGCGAAGAGAGGGTCAGCAGAACCATTTATGGGACCAGAACCGGCCCTGGGTGTGACAAGAAGCACTGCCAGGGGAGCCATTAGGTCCTGGGTCAGAAACCGACACAAGGTGTACTGGACAGACTGTCCAGGGCTCAGACATGGGAAGTCAATAATTGACGAACCCAGTTCAAAGAGATCTGTGGAGCTGCTAAATCTTAGCAGAGGACAGCTCAGAAACATAACAGGTCTCTTGACCGGACACATGGCCGTCAACAAACACCTACATAAAATGGGGCGGTTCGAGGGGGGCTCGCATGCAGACCTCTGGCCTCCTTTGTCGGCAACGATGCCATCAGGGACAAGCTGTTTGTGGTAGTTAACCCTATCAACCATGTTTATTGCGTTAGTATATCTAGAAAAATAGTGAGTATTTAATGTTAAGTATGTTTTCTATAGTAAATAATAGAACTAAGATTGTCAATAAAGATAATCGATGTAGCCACATCAATGTAACTAATTATTGTCTACATCACACATAGTAATTAGCCTCGGTGGTTCAGTGGTAAAACGTGTGCCTCTGAACCGAAGTGTACTGGGTTCGATCCCAGCGTGCTACTTTCGCTTTTTCAGCACATACTGTAACATTAACATCAACCGAGTTGTGGCATTATATTTGAGTAAGTTGAATATCTGCATGTTCCGCCCTTGGGAGGGGGCATAAAGCCGTCGGTCCAGTGTCCATGCGATGTTGGGCACGTTAAAGATTCCTACCACCCTTACATAAAGGCAGGGGTTCGACAAAATTTTCCTGACGTCGGTGATTGGTCATAGTCGCGGAAATAGGTCGACGTTAAAGAAACAACAACAAAAAAACACACAGAGATTATTGTACTCAGAGTGTTTATAAAGCTAAACTTAAATGCTAATGATATTTCTGAGTGTACTTAGTTTATGTAGAATTTGCCATTGAATAAAAATAATAAATCCTGTGTGACTAAATGCTCTACATTTTAAAACTTTGTTCAAAAAGTAAATCAATTAAATTTAATATCAATTAAAAGTTTATGTTTGTATTATGTGGCCCCTTTAATTTACGACCTACTGCGTTTAAAACAACATTAACATCATCATAGAGTCTCGGTGGTTCAGTGTAAAGAACGTGTACGTCTGAACCGAAGGGTACAGGATTCGCATCCCAGGGTTTCGCTTTAAATTTTTCAATACATGTTGTAAAAATTAACATCAACCGAGGTTGTGGCATTGTATTTGAGCTAGTTGAATGTCTGCATGTTCCGCTCTTCGGGGGGGGGGGGGGCGTAAAATCGTCGATCCCGTGTCCATACATGGCTGGACACGTTAATTATCCCTACCCTCCTTACACAAAAGCAGGGGTTGGGCAAAATTTCCAGGATAGTGAGGTGAAACTGCTCCCTGGCGTCGGTGATTGGCCATAGTCGCGGAAATAGACTGTCGTTAAACAAAACAGCAGTGAAGTTGTTCCGATGTGTGACGGGCATGCTTATTAACGTTCCGAAATGTATCCCAAATTGGGAGATATCGCGCGGGTAAGGCACAAGTCTATGTGCACAAAGTGTTATAAACATTGTGGAGTAGAGAATTTGATAGTTAGTACATACTTTCAATTGAGAATTTTGCATAAATAATATAATAAAGAAGCGCATCTGCGAAGTGGATTCGGGTGACAGCTCTTATCGCCCTGGTAGTGCATGCGCGCTTTCAACTGCCGACCACCGGCTGCGGTAAAGACAGGACCGTACTAGGTATATAAAAGTAAGTGTGAATATTTGTAAAATATGAGACTATAAATACTGTAAAATGTCGGCGTCAGGTAGAGGTAGAAATACTGACGAAGAAAATAAACGTAAAAGAGAATACAATGAAGAATATTTTGGAAGAAGTAAACTTACAAAGAGATCTCCATTGAAATCTAGCAGATATCGAATGGGGGATACAGAGAATGGGATGATGGGAATGATGACAGAGCTCATCAACAAAAACACAGAAATGATGAAGGAAATAAAACAAGTTAGAACTGAACAGAAAGAATACCACGAAGAACTAAAACAAGTTAAACAAGAGAATGCCGTTATGAAGACAGAAATAGAAGTTTGAAACGAGAAAGTGGAAAAATTAGAGAAAGAACAGAAAAAGAGAAACTTGATATTATCTGGACTTGTCATAGCTGAAGATGGTGTAAATATTAAGGAAAATTTAGGAGCAAGAACAAGACGTTGTTTCAACGGATACGAACACGACAGAAGAAATAGAAATAGGAGAAGAAATAAAAGCTGTGAAATGCTAAAACGAGGAAAATCTGCAGGATATGACGAGATAACAACATAAATGATTATTGCTAAAAACTCTTTTCAACAAAATATGGAAACACCAACAGATACCAAAAGGATTGGGAGATTGGGATATTAGTGCCAGTGTATACAAAAGGAGATAGGAGTGACTGTAATAGCTACAGAAGCATCACAGTAATGTAGTCGACAAAGTCTACGAAAGGATTTTAAAAAATAAATTAAGAACTATATAAGAAACACAACTTAAAGAATCTCAAAGCGGCTTTATAAAATAAGGAAGTGCCCAAGACCACATAGCAGAGTCTGGAATATTATGAGAAATAGAAAAGTTAACAAAGAACTGGCAGGTAACATAAAAGCCTTATATACGATAACAAAGAATAGAGTCAGAACAGGAAATTTAGAATCAAAAGTATTCGTAACAAAAGAAGGTATAAGACAAGGTGGAGTGCTCAGGTCCTTATTATTTATAATGACAATGGACGACGTCATCAAGGAAGTAATGTCAGAAAAAAACAATTGCAGGCAGGAGACCGAAATTTACAGGCAGTGGTTATTACAGAGTGCGCGTTTGCTGACGATCTAGTGATCTATGCGAAAAGTGAGGACGATCTGCAAAAAAATGTGAAGTTATGGAAGAAGGCTTTAGAGAAGAGGAATATGAAGATCAACACAGAAAAAACTAAGGTCATGGTGATCGGAAACAATGACAAGCACGTTAATGTGACAGTGCAAGGTAAAGAGCTATAGCAGGTTAAATCTTTCAAGTTCTGGGAGTTCAGCTACAGGCAAATGGTAGACAAGATGCGGAAATTAATGAAAGAATAGAGTCAGCAGTAATGTTATACCAAGCATTGAGTCATTCATTTATAGGAAGAAGGGAAGTATCGACGAAAACGAAAATTAGTGTATACAAATGAGTATTTCTGACCTGACCTGACTTACGGAAGTGAAAGTTAGGTGCTGACTAAAGCCATGGAAAGCAGAGTACAAGCAGTGGAAATGAAGTTCTTACGCAGGGTGAAGGGGATTACAAGATTGGACAGAGTAAGAAATAATGTAAGAGAAGAACTACAAGTGGAACCAGTGATAAAAACTATTAAAAGACAACAGCTTAAGTGGTTCGGGTATCTTGTGAGAATGGGCGATAAGAGACCAGTTAAGAAAGTGTGGCAAACTCGAGTAGTGGCAAAGAATAAGAAGGGAAGACCAAAGAAGACCTGGGACAACGTAATAGCAGAAACGCTCAAAGAAAAGTGCATAACATGGGAAGAAGCAAAAGCAAGAGCAAGAAATAAGAAAGAGTGGGTAAAAGTGACTTATGAACAATAAATAATCTAGAGACAATATTTGACACCTTCGGATAACCAAACCAAGTTTTTTTTAGATATTATATATATATATATATATATATATATATATATATATATATATATATATATATATATATATATATATATATATATAAACACACACACACACACACACACACATCATTATTAATTAAAGAAAATACCGCCTGCTGCTCTTTATATAAACAACAACAGGTATTGTTTTCCAGGTGGTGGCATCCCTTATCTTTACCTTTATCTAGATACTAGATACCTTAAGAGAACTACCTCTATCTCTTTATGTCTACATACCATACAGGGTACTCTATAATCTGGTAGGTATTGTCTGGAAAATTTTGACTAATTAAAAATAAACCAGTGTCAAAATAGTTTCTTATGTAATTAAAAATATAAGTGACCATGTTCAAGTATACAGCGTTCAAGTAAAGTGACGGTGCAGTTGTGACCTTCAGATATGGCGCAAAGCCGCCAATTTGATGTCCTATATGATATTAGGCACGTACAAGATCCCCCTTCATTTGATAAAAGGCAGGTGTTGAGCATAATTTCCAGGGAAATTGCTGGAGTCGGTGTTTGACAATAGTTGCGGATATAAACAGACGTTGAATGATCAAGAATACAATATGAGAGGTTACAGTGATAACAAAGAAAGTTGCTATCACATCATAGCTTTCCTTAATATTTATATTAGTGGTACACTGAATAAAATATTGTCTGCTTTTTTCTATGGATCGCATTGTGTGAAAAACCAGCTTCTTCCACTTAATAAAAATCAGGTATCCTAACTTTGTAGATTTCTGCTTATTGCGGATTCATTCGGTTCATCGAGCATACAGTTAATTCTAGACAAGGACGTCCATAAAAGTAACGGGTTAATGTAGATACGTGACCGACTGGTGACATCTGCAAACCTGACAGTTGCAACATTCGATACTCAATGCAATGAGTAAATGGCTACTGGCTTGAATGGTTTTGAAATATGTCTTCAAAGAGTATTTGTAAATTTGCAGTATCTATCAAAAATGTTGTTAAAAGCCGTTTAATTAGCACACAGCAGGTGGCCATTGTCACTGATGCTGAGGTTAATATATTTTAGTATAATTTCGAGAACGCGACTTTTGAATTTTTTTAAATGTCTTCAAATGAGCGCCTGGCAAGGACACATATCCCAGGTCAGCTTTATTTATATGTTTGTGCGTGTGCGTGTGGGCACGTGCGCGTGCACGCGTGTCACACCGATAACAAAAAATAATGTGCCAATTTTAATCAAATTTGATGAGTGCCTTCCTTTTGCAAGTGGCTTGAATAGGTTCGTTAGCCAGTTAAATTAGACCAGTTTTTTCAGGAAAATTTTGGGTTTTCTTTCGGAATTTTTTTTATAATTCCGGAAATAACAAAACAAATTTGGTTGGCAGCTTTATGTTACAAAACGTGAATTACTTACAAAAATTTAGATCGTTAAGTTATAAGCATTTAAATTAAAAAAATTGGGTGCCACACCAAAATATTGTGTGTGATACAAAATCTACTGAATATTACAGACATTTGGCTCAAAAGGTCAAGAAATACAAGAAAAATTACTTTGAAAATTTTATAGTTATTCTTCTGAAATGACGATTCTAAACGTAACAGCTGATGAGTTTTCACAAAGGTTCTGGGCATGATGCATGGAAAATATTAATGATTTGTCTTTAACCAGGGTACCCAGCTGAAATAAAAAAACTCTGGACGCAGCAAGTGCGTTATGGTAGTGAATTTTCATTAAAATGTTTTTATTGCAAATATGTGTGTTTTCTTTTTAAGAAAGCAGGCATCAATTTTGGTTACCAGCATAACGTATATAGTAAAAACAATGCCATGTTTCATAAAAATAACTTTATTGTGTGAAAACGTACAAGAATTTCCAAAAGTAAACTTAAAGTGTTCCCGGAAAAACTCGTTTCTTGGTCAACTTTATAGGTTAATAGCAAATTGGGCTATTCAAATATGAAGCATTTGATCAAAATTCGTTACCATAACGCACTTGCTGCATCCAGAATTTCTTTTCTTACAAACATGCATTATATTTCGATGGAAAATGCAAAAATGCAATAAGGCGTGTTTGATTTTTAAAAAAAGAAAATTTGTATCACCAACGACTTATGGGCCATCCTGTGAATGTAGAATTATTTTTTAAGGTGTAGCTCAAGACACCCTATAATTAATATATTAATACATACATATACATACATACATATATATATATATATATATATATATATATATATATATATATATATATATATATATATATATACATGTAAAAATTGAAACTGACCCCGGATATGGGTTCTAGGGGTCCTAGTTCGCGCTCATTTGCAAAAATTTTTTCAAAATTCAAAAGTCGGGATCTCCCCATTAGTAAATTTTTTCTACGAAAATTCACTAAAAAGACATTACTGGGAATATAAAGTTAAATACAGTTAACAAAGATGGATATGTTAAAAGATTTAGTCGGTGTCAGAGTCACCTACAGAATGTCACACAATTTGTGTTTTTTCATACTAAATTGATACAAAAACTTCAGGTGCTTTCGGGCGAATTGTTTATAAAAATCAGCTACTTAAATTTAACATAAATGGGTTTAAACAGCTCCAATGATATGCTTGGGAGATGAGATAAGTTGCGTTATGTATAACAAAGTTTATGAAGATTCGCTACTATAACGCACTGCTGTCCACAACATTTTTATATAAAAATTAGCACAGTAACAGCATTGAGGCTTCGTACCACTAAAGATGGGAACGTAACATGCAAAGATGTTAAGCCGGAGACTGGCAGCGCGAAAACTTGTGGGTAGATGATACAGTTTTGATTAATTAAATCAAACAATGACACTAACGACATTAACACTGAAACATAAGTACGTTAAAATAAGATAGGTGATAAAAACAGTAAAGCATGATTCACCGGTTCCACAGCATCGAAACGGCTCCACCATAAAACTTGAACCAGTACTTGATACACCCACTTTTATATTTTACCTACGTTTACACTGCACATAGCAACAAAATATATGTGTATGTGTGGATGCGAAAATAATCAGAAGTAGACAAATTATGACAGATATTCTACATTTCCCATTAGATTCGGCTAATGAGCGTAGAAGATAATAGTAAGGTGTGACTTGTAATCTAAACTCGCACTAAAAATAACAAAACTACGAGGAATGACAAGTAAATAATGAGATTTGTAGCGAGCTTCGCAGCGATGTCTTTGTTATCATCTAACAACAAATTGCATCACATCTTAAATCTGTGTGCGAGGTTTCAGACAAAAATCTTGCTTAAAACAATATAGTGTCTAAAAGAGTGCGATTTAGGGAACGAAAACTCAGGGATGCGTATGAGGCGCCGTCTGGGCCAATATGCAATTACCTCGTTATAATCTTTAGTTCCGTGGATTGCCGCGTGATAAAGAGGGCGCTCGCTTCACTCACTGGATCAGCAATCAGCTGTTTATGTAATGAGTTACGGTTAAAATAAATAAATAATAATGAAATAAAATGAACCATTTTCTAAAAAATTTAAATAATCTTTCGGTTTAGGTGTTAGGTGATTCAGGCATCAGATTGGCGTCTCAGGAAGATCTATATATTTTGCCAAGAAAAACACAAACGATTTATATTATTTTTTTGTTGGCAGACCAAAATTCATATTAAACACCAGTTAACAAAAGTGGTCTAGAATATGAATACGAAAATCAGACATATATACTCTGCTTTATTTACTCTCTAAATATGGACACAATAAAAGTTCTAGAATGTCTCTCTCACAAAACACTTAGTTTATCTGGCCTTACAATCACTAATCTGCACACAAGCCACTATACTGGAACTACAGTCGCTACACTGGTTACTGCTTCTTCGAATCACTTCAACATTATCTAATTGAACTGAACTACCTGAGCTGGCTTGCTTTCGCCTTTATATACCCGTCGTACCTTCCACCTCGTTTCGGGAGTGTTTCATTCCAGAATGTTCCAGGACCTTCTGTTGCTAGAAGGTTCTGTGAATACAGATCGGCCCTGTGTGTATACAAGGGGATGTATATACAGGTGATCCAGATGTGGTCATCACTCCTATGTTACACAAGAGGTTTCTCGTACTATAAGATCTCTCTGCGTATACAGGCTGTAAGGGTTCTATGCGTATACAGGATGTATATAAAGGGTGTTGGGAATGCGCAGATCTCAGTTATCCGTTCCGACGGGGTACAAGTTGGTAACTTCGTTATTTTTGGTCCTAGAGGGTTGAAACTTCGCCTGTGGGGGGTCACCCCAGGGGGGGGGGCGGATGTTGCCAGATTGTGTAAGAATTCCCGGTTGTTCGGGGAAGTTTCGGAGATGTGGCAACACCGCACCTGCATCTATTGAAGTTCTTTGTAACATTATTAACGAAATGCTACGGGAACGTTTTTGTGATTTAAAAAAGTGTTTTCTTCGTCCTATCGTTATTCGCCTAGCATAAAAGTTTAATTTTATGACAAATGTAACATTTAGACTTAAGGTAACAGGATAGTAATGACACGATAAGAATGATTTAATAGCTATGACAAAATTTGATTTGGTTTATTTACCCACTATTTATACCTTACTATTCCAATTGTTTGCCTATGTATATCAAAGAAAGATCATAAAATGTACACCAAGTATGTATAACATTTATTGCGCATGGCCTAATATTTATATTTCAAGTAAAGTTGTCTATGTCCTAGTATTCATGTTTATCATAAAAAATGTTCGCCGCTAGTGCGTCAAGGTAGTGAAGTTTCATAAGATTGATATTATAGCGATTTAGCCTTATATTAAAAGTCATAAAAGATTATTTTATTTACTTAGGAACAGTAAAAAAATAAGGTAAATAAAGGCAAGCAAAAGCATCAGCTCTATCATAAATATTTATACAGTAATTTGGATACAAAACTCAAACAAAGAAATTGATAAAAAAGGAAATATACTTAACAAAAAAATACACCAGAAAGTTAACATAAAGCAAGCTGACAAAGTGGAAATAACAAGATAAACTTTCGATGAAGCTTTCCCCAAGACCGTCATGCGCGGTGAAAAGCCGCATCCTGCACGAGGTGACCCTGCTAATAACTAAACGTGACGGATCTAGACAAGGAGGTCGAACTAAACTCCCCCAATCTACGGTGTCACGTGACCCGTGCCTAGGGATGGATGGCACCAGGGCGATGGTGTCGTGAACGGAACCTCTGGAGTACCGGGCAACCCTCCTTGCACCACACAGGGGTTTCTGATGGTGTGGACAGTATTTCCCCCATTCTCGTGGGAACAACATGAAGATAATAAATACATATAAAACCAAAACCAATGAGGCTCGAGGAGTGGCTCCGGCTACAGACTTGTGCCTTGAGTCTATTCCGGAAACAGAGACGAGCCAGGGGGCGGCAGCTGGAGGCTGGGTCCCACCGGAGGGCGGCGAGCTCCGGGGGCCCCTTACCCATGAGGACCCTACTGTAAGAGTAGAGGGACTGCCCCGGCAGTACAAGCGTCTTTCCGGGGCGCAAAGAAAGAAGTTCCGGAGGGCGCATAAAATGGCGACAGGGACGGTAGAGAAACCTGTAAAGGCGCAAGAGGGGAGTGCGAGTCAGAAGAGGACGCGCTCGAACTCTAGCACGCCCACTACAGACAGACGTACCAAAAGGACTAGGGCACCTGTAAAGGCGCAAGAGGAGAATGCGAGTCACAAGACGCCGCGCTCTGGCTCTAGCACGCCTACTATAGACAGACGTCCCAAAAGGACCAAGGCCGGAACACCGGCGCAGGCTGGCTCGTATAGGGAGGCTGCGGAGGGCCTCGGGATGGCGGTGATTGACAGACGCCATCCTGAGGTCACGCTAGACCAGGGGAAGGCGGACCTGATCCAGGCTGCGGTGGACTCTCTTCAGGAAGGGGAGACCACGCGTTAGGTCCATCGGGCGCGCCCGGCGGGCGCATCCTCTGGATAACCTGTGCCGGCCCGCAGTCGCGGGAGTGGCTGCGGTAAGGGATCGGGGGCCTCGGTCAGATTTGGGAGGGGGCGGACTTGACAGCCGTCGAGCCCAAAGAATTCCCAAAGAGACGCAAGGTCCTCGTACGGATCCCTGACACCGTCCCGCAGGAGACTGTGATTAGTAGACTGAAGATCCAGAACCCCGAACGGGGGACACAACACTGGTCGGTTCTAAACAGGAAGGCAGAGGAGAAAGGACATACTCTCGCCTGCTCGATCGACCAGGCGTCTGTCAGAGCCCTTGAAGGAACCTCCTTCAAGGTATTCTGGGGCCTGGGAAGGGTTAGCTTCCGCTCACTGGGGAATCAACTACGGGTTAATGGGACTTAGGTTCCTTCAGGTCAACCTCCAACACAGTAGGGCAGCCACGGCCGGACTACTGATGGCTCTGAGGAACACGGATGTGGCCCTCATCCAGGAACCGTACTCCTATAAAGGAGAGATCAATGGACTCGGTGAAGCTGCTGGAAAGCTCATCTACAGCAGATCCAGCGAGAACCCGAGGGCCTTCATTTTTGTCGGGGAAGGGATTGTGCCTTTAATGAATTTCTGTTCCAGGGACCTGGCAACGATCAACATCCGATGTGGAGGAGCAGACGGGCTAAGGGACATTACTGTCGCGTCAGCCTATCTGCCAGGGGACAGCACGGACCCTCCTCCACCCAACGAATTGGAGCAGCTGATGGTGGATAGCAGAGCGGGTGGATGGCAGACCATCATCGGCATGGATGCGAACGCGCACCATGAGTTGTGGGGTAGTTCGGACACAATCTCTAGGGGCGAGGCACTCTTACAATTCTTTATGAAATTTAATTTAGACATATTGAATAGAGGTAATAAACCGACCTTCGTCACAACATGGCGTGAGGAAGTTTTAGATCTAACAGTTTCCACCCAGTTTCTGGGTGACTTTGTTAAGAGCTGGGTTGTGTCTGGGGAAGTGAGTATCTCAGACCACAGATACATCCGGTTTGAAATCGCCAAAGTCGAAAGACAAACGGTATGGTACCGGGACCCCCGCAAGGCGGACTGGGAAGCCTACAGACCTAGCAGTGGAACTGCGGGGGGTTAAGAGTACCATAGACAATTCAATAGACCTCGAGATTGCAGCAGTCCAATTGCGAGACGCAATCACCCCGACCTATAACGCCAACTGCCCCCTGAAAATGAGGGTGTCCACCAGGAACGTCCCGTGGTGGAACGAGGACCTCAGGCAAAGTAGGACGCAAGTTCGTAAGCTGTTTAACGCGGCCAAAAGGTCGGGAGCATGGGATGAATAAAGACAGGCCCTAACGACCTATAACAAAAGGCTGAGGGACGCCAAGAAAGAGTCGTGGAGGAGGCACTGCGAGGAAGTGGAAAACACGTCCGATAGTGCTCGACTTACCCTGCCCCCGTCCTACGCTCCCCGCTGGATCCGTGCGTGAAACCGACGAGCGCGTCCCGTGGTATGGCCGGCGTCTCCTCCCGCCATGCCTTGCGGTCGGGTATTTCCACTGTAAAGTTGTTTTCCCTGCAGATTCGCGGGATCGCGAAGTCTGACCTCATTTCAAGCATGGGCTCCTTCACGGTCTCCTGAATTTTGAAGTGGCCCCTGAAGCCTGGGTTGATCTTCTGTCTGCCATTGCAGGCTAGTCTGTATAGTCCTAGCCTGGCCTCCCCCTAAATAAGTGTAGGGGGGGCAGATCCAACAACACCTCCATGGCGGCTGTTGGGGTTGAAGACATGGCCCCTGTGATGCCTAGGCAAGCCATCCTTTAGATATTGCCTAGTTTTTGTTTGGCACTGGATTGTGTCACCTTAGGCCACCAAACCAGTGCCGCGTATGTTACCGATGCTCTGACCACCCTTGTGTACAGCCAGTGGGCCATACTTGGTCTTAGTCCCCACGTTTTTCCATATAGCCGCCTAGTGACGGCTAAGATCATGACTGCCTTACGCAGTATTTTTCCAATGTGACCATTCCAGGCCAACTTACAGTCCAATACGACCACAAGATATTTTACCTTCCTGGCCATTGGAATGCTCCTACCGTATAGAGTGAGAGTTTTGTGACTGTCGCACTTCCTCCTCCTCGTAAACGGCACGACGGTTGCTTTCTCGGGGCTCACCCCGAGCCCTTGACCAACCGTCCACCCTTCCACCACTTTCAGTGTAGTCTGCATGCGCTCCCACACTGACTATGTGACCTTTCCTCGGACTATGATGACAATGTCGTCCGTATAGCCCTGTCGGCGCATTCCTAGTTTTAACAGTACTTTTTATGAGATAGTAACAGTGGTTTTTGAGTGGGGGCACGATATGCATTTTTTAAATGACACCATGGGTCGTGTCTACATGTTATAAGTGTATAACACTCTAACTGCAGCAAAAATATACTGAATTTCCAAAAAATCCGAACAACCAGTCAGCGTCGACCAATTGAAATGATATTTTCAACACTACTCCGTTTTTTTTAACTTTTTCATATAACAAGGAAAATCAGTAATTCAATTTTTCTCACTTTAATATCCGGTAGCTCTTTTAATTTTGGCCTTTGGACTGACTGTATAAATGCAACTTGTGTTCCAAATTTCATTAAAACAAGTATGTTACCCATTTTTAAAGATAAACTTTCCGAAAAAAAATTCATTCGGTACAGTCGGGTTAGCCAACGAGCTTATTCAAGGTTTTTACAAAATGATGGTAAATACCCGCCGCAAAATAAACTTGGTAGCTATTTCCCTTGGTAATCGCTTGGGTGAGTTCGTTAGCCTACCCAATCAAACAAGTTTTCAAAAAAAAAGTTTTTGAGAGATTTGTATCTCCGAAACTAATTGTCCTTTTCAGAAAATTTAATTTTTGTGAAAATTCTCTACCATAGCGCACTTATTGCGGCCAAACTTCATAAATCAACAAGTTGGTAATAAGCATGTGTAAAATAACAAAAATATTTCGCTGTATTACATTTTTAAGCTTCCAAAAACAAAGAACTCACAATTTTGCACAAGAAGTATATAAAGGCAAAAGCTATTTACAAAGGAGGCCACCATTTAGATCTTACAAAGAACCATTTATGAAAGTAAACAAAAAGAGACTAGAACTCTTTTAAATCTTTTGTAGATGTCAGTGGCACGTTAACGAAGATGGGTGAAAATCGCTCAGTGGAACGCGCAGTTTCCGAAAAACGAGGTCAACAGTCGTGCACACGTTTTCATGCCTACAGGTGCGCATCAAGTTTAAACCTACAGGGATCTATCCAACAATAAATGAAAGTTTGAAATCACAGTGTTCCTAAAAAAATTCGAAAATAACCATAGTGGGAGTCTAATAAAACTTGTAAGAATAATAGATTAAGTAAGATGTATGTTATACCGCACACATTCAAGAATGCGTGGTAACACCTTTATGACGTCACAATAGAGAATGTACCATAAAGGTCACTGTGATAAAGACTGTATGGCCAGCTTCCCTTTTAACCCAATCTGTGTGTGTGTGTTTTTTTGTTTCTTTAACGTCGCCCTATTTCCGCGACTATGACCAATCACCGACGCCAGGGAGCAGTTTCACCTCACTATCCTGGGCATTTTACCGAGCCCCTGCCTTTCTATAAGAAGAGTAGGGATCTTCAACGTGGCCAACATCGCATGGACACGGGACCGACGGCTTTACGCCCCTTCCGAAGGGCGGAACGTGCAGACATTCAACTTGCTCAAATACAATGCCAGAACCTCGGTTGATGTTAATGTTACAGTTTGTACTGAAAAAGTGAAAGGACTACGCTGGGATCGAACCCAGTACCCTTCGGTTCAGAGGCACACGTTCTTACCCCTGAACCACCGAGGTCCTTTAACCCAATCTAATACCTTTAAAATTTGCTACAATAAGATACTTGCTTCGTCCAGGCTTTTAATGAAATTTGGTACGCATGTTGTTTGCATAGAGGCTTTACTATTGGTGTTGATTCGTAAAGCCGACGATCCCGTGTTCGTGCGATGTTCGTCAAAATTTCCAGGATAGTAAGTTGAAACTGCTCCCTGGCGTCGGTGATTGGGCATAGTCGCGGAAATAGACCGAGGTTAAAGAAATAAATGAAAAATTGTATTCAGAACTTTCGTTTGAAAGTCATTAAATGTGACATTCCCAACCAGTAACTGATCCGGGATTTTTTTATGGGGCGCTTTAATTACTGACAATTGCCTGACAAAGATCCACGGTATCGCAGCATGTCAAAATTTTGTGAGACATTGGTTCGCGTCTTATTAGCCTTGGAAAACAAAATGGATTTTTTGTCATATAGTTTTCTTATGACTGAGTGTTCATCATGATGTCAGAAGTCACGAAATTTAGTATAGAGCTAAAGGAAGATTTGAACCTGTGATGAGCACTGATAAGTACCAGATTAGGTGAACATCTCGCAAATTTACGATACGGCAGTGTAGAGTAAGTCATGCGTGGCACAACATATATGGGATAATAAAGACCACGTTGATAAAGATAATTTGAAACAAATCAAAAATATTAGCAGTCCAGGCTTGATGCATACGAAAGCATTTATATTTTTAGATCAATAAAGAACCAAACTGCCTTAAATCGAGCGACACCTCTCACCTCAAGTCCATTATTTTCTCTTTGTGAATTAGATAAACATTCCTAAATCTGTCAGAGAGTAATAAAGGAAGTTCAATAACCTCGTCCGGTCAATAAAGATACAATACACAAAAAGATGCACCTTCGACTTAAAATATCCCTTTCGGTTTCATTATTCTACCTAAGAATCAATATAAATACAGGTTGTAGCAAAAATTAGTTTAGAATATTTCATCCTCTGATGAAGCGAACGTTGTTAGCGAAACGATCGTTAGGTCTTTAAAAAGATGTGTTGTGGTGATTTGGGTTTCTCAAAGTGTACTTATTAGTATAGAGCTAATATTAAATTCCTTACTCAAGAAGGCCATCCACCTCAAAGCATCAAAGATCGGCTGGATGAGGTGTACGGCGAAAACTCTCGGTCTTAGTATGTAGTAAAAGATTGGCCAAAACAGTTTCGAATGTGGCAGAAAACCTTGGAAGTTGACGCAAGAACAGGAAGGACAGTGGAAGAGGTAACGCACAACAAGATTGCCCTTGTTGAGGATCTTGTATTAAGCGATCGACGCTTAGAAGTGAAAGAAGTATCAAAAATTTTGGGACGTTCAGATAAAAGCGTTCGCCGAATCCTCCACGAACATGAATAAAGTTAGTACAAGGCAGGTCTCCAAACATCTTTCAACAGTTGAGCGTCAGCGTCGTTTTGAATCTCCCCGATCCTTTTTGGACCTCTGTGGAGAAAACCCTGTGGACGTGTTAAAGACAACTGTCACAGGAGATGAAACTATGGTTCTCTACTATGATCCATTGTGCAGAAGGGACTCAATGGAATGGACGCGTAAAGGGCAAAAAAAAGTTCAAGGTAAGTTATGGCTACGATTTTTTTTCGGATTGTGAGGATATTCTTCTCATAGACTTTACACAACGCAAGACCACAGTCCATGGGGCATATTATGCAACACTCCTGCATTAATCCCGACAAAATATTCGAGAGAAAAGACGTAGGAAACTGACCAAGGAGGTGCGTTTGCTCCAAGACGATGCATCCGTGCACACTGCTGGAATTACACAAGTCACATATCGTGACTGCAGTTTCTAACAAAATGATCACGCTCCGTATGGTACAGATATGGCCGCCAGTAACTACTACCTATTTCGGATATCGAAAAAAGAGCTTCGCGGGCGCCATTTCAGTGACGACGACAGGGTGAAAGGTGCAGTTTAGGCAGATTTTCAGGACAAACCGAAAGAATATGTTTGTAGGGGTATCGAATTGTTGATGAAACGATGTAATAAGTGCATTGATGTTGTTGGGGGGAGGGGGTAATATTTATAAATAAAATTAAACTATGAGTCTGCACTACGTTTCTTTCATAATCAGGCTGGGAAAGTTTGGTCCTTACCTCGTACCTCCCATTGGTGGGATGAATGAAAGGAGCAATATGGGATGGTACGATATTTTTTATTTCAGTTTCCCGCTCAATCCAACCTAATCTAACAACTTTTAAGACTTAATAATAATTAAAGTAAGATGTATATTAAAAGAAAGCGTGGTAAACTTTGTAAGTTTTATAATATTCAGAAGCCAAAAAAGTTGCGAGAAAATGTTTTAAAGTTTTAAAAGTCAGGATCTCCTCATTAGTATAAAGCTAAATATGTGTGACTCTAGGCTTGAGAGATTTACAAACAGGGCTCGTTGCTAAATACAATTTTAAAAAATCGCATCGTCAGGATCATAAATGCATGCGACCGAACACTCAGGTTTACAACTTACAACGCTGAAATGCCCGGCTAGAAAATATGCCCGACGTGGCAACGTTTTTAGTGAATTTTTATTTTTTTTAAATTCACTAAGAGAGAGGTATCGATGGTGAGAAATATATATATATATATATATATATATATATATATATATATATATATATATATATATATATATATATATATATATATATTGCATGATATCTTTTGCAATGTTGTATCGCATAGTAATCATTTTTAAATATGCACACTTTTTATTATTATATACATTTGTGGGAGTGTACATTGTACATGTGAACATGTGTGAGAAAATGTGTTTGTGTGTGTTTTTATTTTTGCACCTGGATGTGTGTATGTGTGTTCTTGTATTCTTTACTTAGTTTTGTATTCTTTCCTTGGTTTAGATTTATTATGTACAGCAGATCTATGTAGGATATTATTATTGAACTGTATTCTGAAAATAAATCTATTTTATATATATATATATATATATATATATATATATATATATATATATATATATATATATATATATATATATATATATATATATATATATAACCAATAACTCAAAAATAATTAACCGATTTGTATGAAACTCAGAAAGTACCGTTCTTTTATTAATGGCTTGAATGAGTTCGTTAGCCAGGAAAATCGGACAAGGTTTTCCGGGAAAATTTTGAGTTTTCTTTCAAAAAAAAATTTTTTCCTCCGAAAATTGCAAAGCTATTTTAATCAAATTTGAGGGATATGTTGCCTTCTGAAAGACCTTATTACATAGCAAAATTCAACTTTCTAGGTTTATAGAAAATTAAGTCATTCAAATTTGAAGCATTTTACGAAAATTCTCTACCATAACGCACTTGCTGCGTCCCGAACTTTTTAAGTAATAATTTATAACAGCATGAACATTTGTGTAAACAATTGCTCATATGGTGACTAAGTCTAATCGCTTAAAATATCAGAAAAAGATTGATATGTACATAAACGACCATAAGTTTATAATGTCAGTAAATTTAATTTTGTTTCGCAAATTGTTGAAACATTACCATTTTAGTGATTCTAATAAGAGAAATAATGATAACTCCCGAGGTCAACCAATTTTATTTTCTAGCTGATTATGTAATAACATATTTTTGATTTTATATAAAAATAAACATACTCATGAAGATAATATTTCGTATACAAATTATAAATTTTATTAGTATACTTGATTTTTATTAAATCTGCTGAACTGCTAAACAGTCCTGCAAATTGAATCATAACTTCCACATAGCTGTGATAATCTACTCTCCTCAGAAAGACATTATCATGAAATGAATTTAGGGTCCATGACTTGACCACAAAGAAAATATTCGTATTCTTGTGCACTTAAACTTCTGAAAGCGTTCCTTTGTGGGGTGCTAACTGGATACCAAATTTGAAGATATCTTAATTATTTCAAAGTTATTGCGTTTACTAACAGACAGACATACAGACTGGCCGACCGACAGACCAAAAAAAAAAATCGTTCTAGCCTCAAGTTTTCTATAGTTTTAAGACTTTTTACGCCGTTTTAGCAAAAACAAATTTCGAAAATTCTGTCACCGATATTCCACCCCCACACATTCAACCCCTACTTTAATTTTTCTAATAAACAAACCCTAAAACCTTATATTACTCGAGTTTTAACGAAAAAGTCTCAATTTTCACCAAATTAGCCCCCGTTCATCCCCTACCCCTGGAGCGATTTTACCCAAAAACGATCCGAACCATTCGTTTATCGGGTGCTAACTGTATACCATATTTGAAGACGATATATCAATTTGTTGTATAAACTTATTTTGGCTACACAGACATACAAACAGACAGACACACACAAAAATTCGTTTCCAAATCATGTTTTCTATATGTTTAGGACGTTTAAGTGAAATTTTTATTTTATTTTTTGTCACCGATGCAATACTTCCACACGTATTGACTATGTGGAAGTAATAATATTCTAAATCGTAGGTATTTTTGTGGTATTTGAGAAACTAAAATTGACACATCAAAACGCCTAAAGGCATAATAAATGAAAAAAATGCTGATTAATGTAATTGATGATTTATCTTCCTGATTCTGGCTTTTAGATATTTTTTTGCCTTGCCTGCTCTATCCCACTCTCAATTGTTGATTTCTACAAATTGTGGGGATACCATTCTCAAAATTATATTTGCAATTCAGCTAAAAATACCACTCATTGAATAAAACGCGTAGGTCAACGTGCCATGCCATAATTGATTCTTTTCGCACCGAAATATTAAAATCAAAAATATTGTAATACCAAAATAACTAATATCATCTTATATCTCACGCCAGCCGGCACGTGTTCCACATTGACCTGATCAGCTCTCTCAAGCCTAGCTGAAACAACTCTCGGGCCTTGAGACGATTCGTGGTGAAACCTGGGAAGTAGGCTGACTTGAGGCGCTAGAATCAAACTACGAGTGACATGCCTGATATCTATTCAATACCCTTGAGAATGGATCTAAAATGATCTTGGCCGCGATTCAACCCGAAAACCTAGTATTTTTTTCATTCAAAACCGCGGTAGCCTTTCCAGACATACATAAAACTGGAGTAAGTCTTTATAGAATTATTAGGACAACAGTTTTAGAATAAAATTCAACGTTAACGAAATAAGTTTGGGATTAGCCCTTGTACATTTTCAGGCCCATCATATGTTCCGGGATAATGGCTAGAGGGTTGTAGATCGATAGTGTCGCGGCGCTTACAGTTGCCAAGGCAACCCACGCTTGCTGCATTAAATTGGCCCTTCTCCAGAACGCAAACCTACCGCTTACTTCTTTTAGTGAATTGTCGTAGGAGATCGCGACTTTCGTATTTGGAACAAAAATCTTCAAATGAACGCGAACTAGAACCCATATTCGGGGGTCAGTTTCAATTTTTATTGCTTAATTTATAGAAATTTAAAGTTTGGGATAGTATATATATATATATATATATATATATATATATATATATATATATATATATATATATATATATATATATATATATATATATATATACACCCCGGCCGTTCCAAACAAAGGCCTGCTCCCATATATCTAGACATTTTTGTCGAATTGAAATTTATAGGGCTAAAATTAAAATTTCTGCTCTATCCAATAAAGCTAATGGAAACACCAGTCAGCTTCCGGTTTAACCGGAAGTCATCTCAACTAACGCAAGTTAGTGTCATTATTTTAAATGGAATATCCTGTATAATGTTACATATTTGAATACAGCGTTTCCTCCCAAATACACTCATACCAAGTTTCATGGGTTCAGCCTTGACAACAACGGAGATATTTGAAAAAAAACATTTCTAGATATAGGAGCGTATGGAAATTGAACAACAAACATATCTGTACGATTTAAATTTGGCAGTTCCAATATTTAACTTGTGTGCGCAATATTGTTGATGAATGTGATTGTTTTATAATAGTTATAACTATAGTATTTTTCATGATATGGCATATGTTTACTTTAGAGCAGAAAATTGACATGTATATTTACAATCGTGAAGAAATAGCTATCAAGCGTTGCGTTTGTATAGAGATCAATTTGCTGCAAGGCGACTTTCCAACAGAAGAATATTTGCCACAGACAAAAAAGATCAAGAAATTCCATAAAAATTAGTTTGAAAATTTTATAACTTATTTCTTAAAAAGTCGCGATATGAAACGTCAAAATGTACAAGTTTTGGGCATAGATGCTGAAACGAACGTAGATTATGTAGAAGAAATATCGTAAGAAATGTGTTTTACAAAGCCTTAAGTTTCTATTTCAACCGCAATTGTCCTTCTTTGATGCTTTGGCAGTAGTTCCCATTATATAGTTTGTTATTTAATAATCTATAATTTTTTTAGCAAATTCTCGTAGAAATATATTGTATTTAGGAGATCGCTACTTTTAAATGTTGAAAAGATTTCTTCAAATGAGCGCGAACTAAGCCCACTAGAACCGATATCCAGGGTCAGTTTCAATTTTGATATGTTTACCTACAAATAGTCAATGGTCAATAATTTATTTTGCTTTAATTCCATTTACAAATGGCTTAGCACGTCAATTATTAAAATAAACACAAAACTATGAAACAAATGTAAAAAACGAACTAGAAAACATTTTAAACAAATACAATAAAATTTTCGTTCGTCTCAACTCTGAGCCTCACGGGTATCAAACAAATACTTCGCAATAGAGTAATAGCAATTATTAGGTTATGATTTCATCGATGCTTTAAATTTATTCACATTTTGAATTGTTTTTATAGTTTCCGGCAACCTGTTATATAGATCCACCCCTGCAAAAAAAGGGCGACTGTCTGTACATCATTCTACAGAACTGCCTATTTATCAAAAATCGTGATACGGCGTTTTTATCAATAGATACCGGAGTCACGTGAAAATGACGCGTTCAAGGGGGTGTTCGTTTATATTATTATTCGCAAAAATGCACATGGTATATATATATATATATATATATATATATATATATATATATATATATATATATATATATATAGGCGCTCTCTTGAAAAAATTCAAACTCAATTTTTTCAAATGCAACAGCCTGTATTTTATTTCAATTTTAATTACAGATTATATAATTTGAATTTCATATATTTTATCAGCAAATTTTCGTGTAAAATATATGTCAGTTTTCGCGGAGATGACTTTTTATGAAATTGTTGTGAAATGTTAGTAATTAATAAGTAATGTTTAAGAAGTTATGTAAATTGTAAAAAATTCACATAAAAAAATCTGTTTTCGAAATTGCGCGAAAAGAAATTTGTTTAGAAAATTGCCGTGTTAAAAACTTTTTAGCTAATTTTCGTAAAAAGACATATCAATTTCGTGTAACATTTCTTGAGCCAATTTTCGGGGAAAAAATGGCAAATCTTCGTGAAAGGGGTCCTTTGCAAATTTTCATAAAGAATTTTTATTTTATATTTTACAAAGCTATTTTGTGAATAATTATATCTTGGTAAATGTAGTTTTTGTGTAATATGTTTCAATTGGTGGCCCGGAAAATCTAACCCGTTTTCGGCATATTTTTATTTATTATCGGAAATTTTTTATATTTTTTCAAACAGTTATTTTGATGAAATATGGTACATGGTTTCTACTATAAATGTTATACTTCTTCGAAGTTTGATGTCGCATCAAACAGTCATTAGAAACATTTTAAAGAAAATTCACTACCACAGCGAACTTGCTGCGTCCAGACTTTTTTTACAAGGAATTCTTAGAGAACTGAAAAGAGCACACAACACAGAATATATGTTTTCTAAAACAAACTAGATAAGTATTTAAACTATATATATATATATATATATATATATATATATATATATATATATATATATATGTATATATATATATATATATATATATATATATATATATATATATATATATATATATATATATATATATATATACTAATCAGCAATATGACATTTGATAGCCTGCAGATAAGAGTAATTTTTAACATTCAGGTGTAATATACAAGGCGATTGTTAGCGAAATGTACATAGCATAACCGTATGTGCAGTACATATAGGTGATCGCAAAAAAAAAAGTGTAAAGTTGGTGTCTGAGGGCCCCCGTTACCGACATACATGTTTCATTGATTTCCGTGAAACCTTTGATTTGACATAACTTTTGAACCATTATCTATTTTAAGTTCAGACTTTGTAGTTACATTACTGTCATTGTAGTCACTAAAAACATATTCAAAGAAATTCCAAAGGCCAGGGCCACACTCAACCAAACTGAACTCTTTCATTGCTTAAAAAACAACAGATATATTGCATCTTGAAATTGCTGATCCAAGAATCAAAAAGTTGGGAAAAAACGAAACTAAAAAATTTCCGGACGCAGCCAGTACGTTATAGTAGTGATTTTTCATAAGAATTGTACACTAATAGTACGGAATATTACCTAAATTAATACTTTAAATTTAAACAGACCATGAAGATCGGTTTTAGAGGTCCTAATACGCCCTCATTTGAAGAATTTTTTCGAATGTATTACCATGGATATCTCTCTATTATCATAAAAAATATTCAAATATTATATTCTAGCTCCTTTGGAGAAAAGAAAAAAAATCCCAATTTAGATGAAGCTAGAAAATGAAAAATTGGTATATCTAGGTACTGTAGGTATCTTTTAAAGAAACTTGTAATACCAATTTCAGTACAGTTACTAAAGCTTTCCAGAAGAAAACTTAATTCATATTTAGAAAAGGACTGTATCTGCCAAATTGTAAACGTGGCAGGTATTTTCCCTTATTAATCGCCTGGATGATTTCGTTGTCGTCAACCTAATCGAACCCGTTTTTACAACAAAATATTTTTTTGAACAAATTCTCTGTTAGCGATTTTCCTAATAAATCCTAATATCAACAATAAAAAAAATCTGCTTAAATTATAATCATAGACGCAACAGTAACAAAATTATATAAACGTTTAAAAAATGAGCTCTTTGTCTATGAAACGTATAAAATCTGGAAAATATTGTTTCCAGCAAATATTAAAGTTGGTGAAACTAAACAAAATGTTACATGCATCAGGCAGGAATCGAACTCGCGTCGTCTGCGTGTTAGGCGCGCCTTCTACCACTGAACCACAGATGTTATCTAATAAACTGTTTGTTTACGTGATACTTATAGCACAGCATTATTCTCTGCTTATAGAGGCGAAAACTTAGCGCCCCGGGAAATTTTATAATATATTCTAGAAGTAAATGTAACAGCTAATTACACAATTAATTGAACTGTATTTTGATTGATAACTCGCTCGTAGCTGAAACACATGACTGTTTCGAGCTTAGATGTCTTATTTTTTAATTTAAAGATAAAAACAACAAACTGATTTAAAATCGTTTTCATAGAGACGTGAGCAGATTTCGTTGATTATTTCATATCTTCTCATATTCTTATACTATGACACTTATGAATTAAATTCATAACGTCGCTGTATACATACATACATACATACATACATACATACATACATACATACATACATACATACATACATACATAAAATTTCAAACGGACCTTGGGATATGGTCTCTAGGGGCCCTAATTCCTGTTCATTTGAAATTTTACGAAACTATCACCATCGTTACCTCTGTATTAGTGCATTTTCTTGTGAATCTGAGGGAATAATCTTCTGACTTTTTGCAGAAAGGAAGAACGATCACGGTGCAGCACTACAGTGAATTATTGGACCTATTCGATAAGAAATTGAAGGAGGCACTACTCCATTTGGCTTAGAAAAAAGTGCAGTTTCGCCATGATAACGCACCAGGACATTCATCCGGACTTGTCGCGGCCAAATTGCATGAACTATGCTAATGCTGCCGCACCCACCGTCTCCCTGCGACTTTTTTTTGCTCCCCAACTTGAAAACATGGCTCGGGGAAAATTTTCAGCTCCAACGAGGAGGTTATCGCCCGACAGAAGCGTATTTAGAAGTTGGGAGAAATCGTTTTTTTTTTTTTTGGAGGGATTAAAGAAATAGCAGAAATGTTGGCAACAATGTATCGACCTAAAAGGCGATTACGTTAAAAAATATTTAAAAAATTGTAAAAAACTTGCGTTTTCATTCCGAACGAGGGTATTTATTGATCGAAACTAGTATGTAGAGACACTGTACAAGTGAGTGGAAACCATGATACTAAGTCTTAGTATCATGAGTGGAAACCACTACCAATGCTGGAAATTGCGCGTAATTGGTAGTCTGACACACAAACGAACGAATACATATGTACTCCCAGCTTTAGAGAACATAGGCTTTGCGTTGCATGAACTATCCAATAAAAATGAATTGATTTACATCCAACTTGACCGTTACTAATTAAAAAGCTGCAGCAACTTGGCATGGCAGCGCGTTTGTTTCATGGCTAGGTAGATTTCATTTCAATCGCTACTCTTAATATATTGTCTGGTTAGAGAGCCTGTTTTGTTTATGTTGTTCATAGAACCTAAAAAGGCGACTAGAATAACTGCAATAGGTTAGCAATTTCAAAATGGCTTTTGTAGTGCGGCATCAATTAGTTTCTCTTATGTGTTTTTTTTTCTTCTTCTTCTGTAGAACCGTTGCTGTATTGAACAGAAGATATAATAGGTACAATCTAAAAATACATACTCATATATTTTACAGTTAAGTGTACTTTCTTAATAACTTTTGTTGACACTGAAACCGCCGCACCGTGTATAAAACTAGGACGTCAATTAAACATAGAATTCTTCACCCGTGAATAAGCATGTTTATGTAACACATGTTGGAAGATTCAGTGCCTCTAATAAAAATTAAACATTCGAACAACAAATTACTGTACAATGGCTTTTAACTATCAGGTCTGATGTACGTCCATGGCAGTTAAACAAGAATAATTATTTAATGGCCCGGAAACACCATCACCTCTGTGCATTGTACTGTTTGACACGATAGACTAACTCATTATTTACATAGACTCGTTTACCTTTACAAGCATGGTAAAAGTCATCTGAGCATTTTTAGTTAAATGAACCAATCTTATTAGCTATTATTAGCATTCAACTATTTATCTCTGCAATATTTTATCGTACTACAGGAAAATTTAGTATGACATTAGTTGTCACTGAAATTTGTTTTAGTGAAGTAGCCGAAGTCCGCAAACAGCAAATGCGTTCGTTACCTGTTGACCTAGCAACATGCATAATCAACAGTCTTTATGCTGTGCTAGCAAAACTTTAATTTCGATAAAGTCTACGCAAAGGACACCTGCCCACCAAGTTTTCAAAATTTGTAATGAAGCGTTTTTTTCCTCAATTAATATTAGAAAATTCCCAGCATCCAAGTTATTAATACGTCCTTCACCTACAAAAACCAACAGTGAAGCCAGAGAAGTATTCTCAAAGTCTGAATGCAGTATGGACAAGTTTCACCAAGTAAGGGCAACAACAAGCAATGAATTAATTAATATCAATTGACAAAATACAAATATGTAACATAAATACATTATACAGGCTGGCGCATTGAAAACGAAACAGACAGATTTGCGTCCAGAGAATTTTTTTTAAGAAACCATGAAACACGTCAATTTGAATATTGAGGGGGACATGTTTTGACATAAAACTCAACTTTGTCACATCAGCGCCTCAAGGGTGGTGATAACAACCCTTATATTTTAAATAGGGAACATGGGTCGAGTGTTACATCATTTGAAAGCTCTTTCTTTTCTGAATTCAGCACACTCATTTTTTGGAAGTTTTATCAACCCGTTTAAAAATTATTCACAGTTGGAGTTGCAAGAACCTTTTTTGTATTCGTTGTGATAAGAAATGCACTAATTAGTCAATTTTCCGTTAAAAAGTAAAAAACAAAACCAAAAGTTTAAAAAGTCAGTTAAGTAAGTGTTCAAATTGTTGACCACCAGCTTCCATACAAAAGTACAAATTTTGATCAAAACGAGCTCTGACATTCTGGAGCACTTGTACAGTTATTAGACGGCATTCTTCAACAATAGGTCGTCGTAATTCTTCCAGAGACTCCGGTTCTGTTGCGTAAATTCTACTCTTTAAATGGCCCCATAGAAAGAAGTCTAAAGAAGGTAAATCCGGTGATCTAGGGGGGCACTCAATAGCACCTCTACACCCAATCCATTGATCTGGAAACTCTCTGTCCAAAAACTCCCTAATACGCTGTGAAAAATGCGGAGGAGCTCCATCTTGTTGAAACACTAATTGATTTTCTTGATGGCGATCATCATTTTAAAAAATGTCAATTAGTAGAGGGTAAACGATATCTTCTAGTAACTCCAAATACGTTTCGCCACTCAAATTGCCATCAAGAAAAATTGGTACGATTAAACGGTCTCCAAAAATACCAGTCCAGACATTCAATTTCTGTGAAGTTTGAGTGTGGACTTCGTGAAAATTTCTTGGATTATTATCTGCCCAATAACGACAATTAAGACGATTGACTGTAGAGTTTAATAAAAACGTACAATCGTCTGAAAAAACAGATATTGAACAGAAAGTTCCCGTTATCAGCTATTCGTGCAGTCATAACTTCACAAAACTCCAGCCGCCGATCAAAATCATCTTCATTCAGTTGTTGTACAAGATGAATTTTATACTGGTGAAATTTATGATGCTTCAATATTCGCTGAATAGTTCTTCTTTTGATGTTTGAAACAGTGACCAATTTTCTCGTGCTCAAAGTTGGGTCTACAGCAATTTATCCTAAAACTTCAATCTCAGTAGTCTCATTTCTAACCGGAAATTCACGTTCAGGATCCCGTTTTTTTGTTGGCTACTGAACCACTTTGTCGAAACTTTGCAACTAACTCCAAAATGTATTTTCTGTTAACATGCCTGTTCGGATGTCGTTCATTAAACAAATTTGCGGTACGGTTGGCACAGTCATCGTTTTTGAAAAAAAAAAAGAGTAATTATTTCAACTCTTTCTTCTACAGAAGACACCATTCTGAAATTAATTTTCGGTAGTACTATCTAGTATCAAACCGACCGATAAACTGAAATAATAAACCGCATTTCTCTCATTCCGATAAGAAATGTTCTGATAGTCAATTTTTTTGTTTACAAACCAACAAAACATTGACTATCAGCACATTTCTTATCGGAATGAGTGAAATGCGTTTTTGCATCTTCAACTGTGAATAATTTTTAAACGAGTTGATAAAACTTCCAAAGAAATTAGTGTGCTGAATTCAGACAGAAAGAGCTTTCAAATGATGTAACACTCGACCTAATGTTCCCTATTTAAAATATAAGGGTTGTTATCACCACCCTTAAGGGGTTTATGCGACAAAGTTGAGTTTTATGTCAAAACATGTCCCCCTCAATATTAAAATTGACGTGTTTCAGCGTTTCTTAAAAAAATTCTCTGGACGCAAATCGGTCTGTTTCGTTTTCATATATTTTACCATGAAACATTTTTCAGCAGTAAACGTGTGTATTTCGAGGCAGTCTATTATCTCGGCTCGATAAGGCCGATAAAATTCCAATCGACGCGAGATTCTTACGTATTTTCAAAGTATATCAAAATTTCGGGATGCAGCAAGTGCGTTATGGTAGCAAATTTTCACTGAATCCTTCAAATTTGCATAACTCAATTTTCTATAAACCTAGAAAGTTGAATTTTGGTATGTAGTAAGGTATTTACGAGGGCAACATGCCAATCAAATTTCATCAAAATAACTTTGTTTTTTTGATACATTTTTTTTTTTCGGAAAAAAAAATTTTTTAATAGAAAAACTGGTCCGATAGGGCTGGATAACGAACCATCCAAGCCATTAATAAAAGAAAGATTATTGACAAGTTTCATCGAATATAAAAATTCAAACGGACCTTGGATTCGGTTGCTAGGGGCCCAAATTTGCGCTTTTGGAAAAGTTTTTGCCAGTCTCACCATCGATACCTCTCTATTAGCGAATTTTTTAAAATAAAAATTCGCTAAAAAGCGGAGTCTCACGGCGTGTGGTGTGAGTCAGCAAGTCAGTAGCAGATCGTCCAAGACACACGCAATAACCAGGCTAGGCACGCGTCTTTCCATACCCCTCAGTTGGAAATACAGTGACAGCATAGTCAATGCTGTGGTACAGTATTATCATCGCCTTCAGCCAGCGTCTAGTGGTAAACATTTTGGCAGTGGATTAACTTATTTATTGCAACATTTATTTATTTATCACTTTATTCCCCAACAGGCTTACGCCCAATTAAAAGGCAAACAAATTTATAGATGCGTTAGTACAGTCACCAATTCTCAGTTACTTTTAAGACAAAGGACTATGACTACGTACAGAAATGCACAATAAGCCAAAGGATGCAGTGCTATCGGGGCGGCAAAGTCGCGGACGAGCCCTGAGGGAAGAAAAAAAAACTACGTACAGAATCATTATATAGTCATAAGTAAAACTAAAAGGCTACAAACAAAAACTAGTACGTGCGACCCTAATGACCACATTTATACTTAAGTAATTAATGTCACATGTGTTACTTATGGGGTTATAATTGTAACAGTGGTATGAAGCGATCTTATAAGCAGATTTGTCCTGCTAGTTGGGAGGTAGAAAGTATTACAATTGCTAGCATTTATTCTAAGAACAAGAAATTTAATATGTCCAAACAGTCCTGAGCAATCTAGCAAATTATTTTAAAACTTATAAAGGAAGCTTATAGAAGCCATTGTCCACGAAACTCAAGACCATCAACGCCGCATACCTGTAACAGTATCAAATAATCAAATCCACGAGGAAGACATTCCCCCACAACTTTAAATCTCAAAATTTTCAGAGACCTCCTCTGGTCTGACTCAAGGCGATACTTTTGAGTAGTATAATAAGGAGAAAAAAGTGAATGCTCCATATTAGTCTGGTACGTACAAGTGAAAAATAAAGGGTTTTAAGCGTCATTTCATTACGGAACTTACTACAGTTTCTAATTATGAAAACAAGCATACGAAGAGCTGAACTTACCGCTTTCTCTATGCGTAAGTCGAAAGATAATTTGTTGTCAAAGGTAAAGCCTAGATATTTTGTACAGTTACATCTAGGGATTGATGAGGCATCGACATTGTAATGTTGTTCGGTATTCTCGGATGGTTATGCTGGTGAGGGTGAAGTGAAGGGGAAGAAGACGAAAAGGATGAGGAAGGAGAGGAGTGGAAAGAAGAATGAGAAGAGAACAAGATGTTATTTAAGCCCTTAATGTGCCTAATTCCTGAATCTCACTGGAAATAGTCTCGTATGTCTTCTGTCTCGGTGTGTTCAACTCTAGACCGGAGTGACAACCGAATCTCACTTGTATAATATACACTTATATGGATCTTATTATATAGTAGAAATTGAGTAGAAACACTAAACATGCTCTAAGAATCATTTAAAACAAGGATTAAATATGGGGAACAATTTCCTGTGAAATCTTGTAAACTGGCTGCATGCGACTAGTGTTCTAAACCCAAAAGAACAATTTTTACTGCAGCAATTATTAGGGAATGATAAGGGTGGCGAATTACCGAAGGAAGGGGCGTTCAGGCACCGATTGGTTCTGGACATTTTTGCTGTCTCTCCAGAACGAGCATAAAGAGATCCATCAATGAATGGACCAGATACAAAACAAGAAATGATGTAAAAACTCAGCACGATAGACCGGCCAAAGAGTTTGTAAAAGAGCATTCCCCTAAATACACAAAATACCTCCTAAGAATGAGCGGAAATGTAATTCGGGTAATAGTAGGACAATATTAACAACAATGTCGACTCAATAAGCGTATGAGTCAAATAAATGCGGCAGACGAAGTTGTGGGTATATTCTGCCAACAAGACGAGACCCCGTTACCTGTATTATACCAATGGGAAAGACTAAGAAGGTTGAAGTCTTAGTCACTTAGGGACAAAAACCTAAGGTTGAAAGTCACACAAGAGAACCCCTATCGAAGCAATTGGACGTGATAAACGACATAAGGCTGGACGGGGCGTTCGAGATTCGCCAAGGAGTCTAACAATACAACTTCAAGGTCTCGGTGCGAAACGGAGCGATAACTCAAAAAACACTTAACTGATTTGAACGGATTTTGGCACATATCTTCATTGTATTAAAACCGCGGAAGAGTTCGTAATTCAGCTATAACCGACATTTTTCCCCAAAAATATACAAACATATTTATGAAAACGATACTTTTTGGTATGTATTAGAGCAACTGGAATGAGAGTTTACATGTGGCTAGAAATGGCGTAAATAAGCCTTTGCTGTGAATTTTTAGTAATTTGGTTCACAACATTTAGAATTTTCTCCAAAATAAAAATAAAATCTGAGAGACGTGTGTTGAAGCGACTTAGTGGTGAAAGTTCAATGTCTGGCAGATAGAGCAGTTAACTGTCATGCGTAGATTGATTCATACAATAGGTATAAACCATACATTAACGGTAACCAAACAAAATCAATAACAGGCATAAAACATACTACCCGAACCAACAATCGCGAAATCTCGGCAAATGCCAGACATGAAATGAAGAATTTGCTAAGTAATTGTTTTTAAACTGAGGGATTCAATCAATTTTTAAAATACACTATATTTGTAGCATGATGAACGGCCCCAATACAGTATTAGACTGAAAGTGTAGCATAATATAGTGGAAATGTAAACAAAATCAAGTCAAATCTGTATAAAAATGATTTTAAAACAGTTTTTTCTTTTTAAACTTAAACATAATACGTCAGTTAAGATCGAAACAGTCGTTGAATGTGTTTCAAGTGACAATTTTATTAATTCTGTAATTAATTGTTACGTTTACTTTTAATATAACTAATCAAAGCAATTGTTCTCAAAAAATGCGCATCAGAACTTGCTCCTGTCCTGACTCGTCTGTTTCAGACATCTTACAATAGAGGCATATTCCCTAGTAACTAGAAAACTGCTCGAGTACAACCCGTCCCCAAGAAAGGATCCAAAGCGCTTCCTAGCAACTACAGGCCTATTTCTCTCCTTTCAGTCGTCTCTAAAGTGATGGAAAAGTATATAAACACCGAATTACTAAAATTTCTTGAAAAACACAGTCTAATTCACGTCAGGCAGTATGGACTCCGTCAACGCAGATCAACTACCGACCTCCTTTCCTTTGTCACCCATTCATAGAACAAGTCTATAGAACTACACAGGAATCCCAGATTGTCGCTCTAGACATATCCAAAGCATTCGACCAGGTCTGGCACGCAGCGCTACTTAATAAACTTCCGGCCTATGGCCTACCACCAAAACTCTGTACCTGGACAGCAAATTTCCTCTCCAACCGGGGCATTTCTGTTGTTGTGGATGGCCATTACTCTAAACTGTATCCAATTAATGCAGGAGTCCCTCAAGGTTCAGCTTTAGACCCTACTTTATGTCTCCTCCACATCAATGACCTCATCTCTAGCACATCCCACCCAGTTCACAGTTAAGCGCACGACAGCACCTCCACTCAAATATACAATATTCTAAGCCCGTCTCTTTAGACCAATTAGATGAGGATCGCAGGGTCATGGAGGGTTCTGTCTCTATGGACCTCCAAAAAATCTTAGACTGGGGAAGTTGAAATCTTGTACAATTCAACTCCACCAAATCTCAGTATTGCTTTCCATATCATTCATTAGAGATACACCAGCTCTAGACCCATCACAATGAACCACCAACTTATTCAATGCAATCAGTCATTTTCACTTGTTGGCATTCCTGTGGATCGAAATCTCAATTGGCACCAACATGTCACATCAATTGCAGAAGCGGCTGCTAAGAAATTAGGTTTCCTCTTCTGGGCTCGCAAATACTTTTCACCAGCTAATCTTTATACCTTATATACTCACAAATACTGCTCCCACATCTGAAATTTGTTATACAACTTTCTTTTTAAAAGACTTACGGTCGATTAAGCCTTAATCTGGCTTTGTGAAACACTTAACGGAGAATTTTGCATATTTAACGACCGATTAGTTAATCGACTGGTTAGTTAACTTTTGTTATTACTAATCGAGCTTTGTGAAATAGAAAATACATTTTAATCAGTCAATTAAGCCTTAGCGGACCGTTAAATATTTAATCGAGCTTTGTGAAACTGGGCATTACACTATCTATTGATACAGCAAACTTTAATTTTCTAGCTTCGTAAAAAATTGAGTTTTGGACATTTTCTCAAAAGGGGTTAGAACACAAGATTTTGTTTTGATAATAGAGAGATGTCGATGGTAACAGTTACGAAAGAATTCTACAAACGTGCGCGTACGAGGACCTCTAAAATCGGTCTTCAAGGGCTGTGTAAGTTTAAAGTATTAATTTTAGTAATATGCCGTATAATAATAGTGTACAATTCTTATGAAAATTCACTACTATAACGCTCTTGCTGCATCCCGATTTTTTTAGTAAATGAGAACAAATATACGATTTAATCAAGTTGTTACGATTTGATGAAGTTAATAACAACTAGGCAGTGTTGCAAAACATTCTGGTAACTGGGACGGGTATTATAATGTTTATTTAAGATTGTGGGAACACTTTCATCATCACCGCCTTTACCAAAAGCAACAGTTAAAATAGGTACCTACAAACATTTTTAAGGCCGACCAACTGAATGATAAATAATTATCTAGAAAGAAATCTTCAGGCATTGTTAATGATAAGAGACGTCTTAAATTAATTTATGATAAATTTCTACCAGAATAACAATTATTCCATCCCGCTTAATACACTATAATCTCGAAACAGACATATAATTCCCAATAAAGATATAATAACACAGCAAAGGAGAAATTAGCTGTGATGAAAGTCGTCACGTAACAATGCCTACAAGCTGTTTTGTTCACATAACCGCTCTCATAATCATTAACAATAAATTGCGGGAATCTTGCGAAACATTAGCTATATATAACGTTACCACCGTTAAATTTACCAAAATTAGTTATACCAGAAAGGCACTGTATACATATTTTTACATCGTTGCTAAACCAGTTTCTTGAATAATGAACTATTCTAGATTCTATCGAAATCTGTAAAGTGTGAAAATTGTTTTAATAAATACAATTGCGTATTGCTTATAAAATCTTCAGACTAATGGACTTCACTATTAATTATGCAGTGCAATTATTTTTATACTACAACATACGAGGTAGAGCCTCGGTGGTTCAGTGGTAAGAACGTGTGCCTCTGAACCGAAGGGTACTGGGTTCGATCTTAGTGTTCTCCTTTCACTTTTTTCAGTAGATACTGTAACATTAACATCAACCGAGATTGTGGCACTGTATTTGAGCAAGTTGAATGTATGCACGTTCCGACCTTCAGATGGGGGCGTAAAGCCATCGGTCGCGTGTCCATGCGATGTTAGGCACGTTAAAGGTCCCTACTATCCCTACAGAAAGGCAGGGGTCCGGCAAAATTTCCAGGATAGTGTCGTGAAACTGTTCCCTGTCGTCTGTGATTGTCCATAGTCGCGGAAATAGGCCGACGTTAAAGAAACAAAACACACACACAACATATGATGTAAGCGCCAAAATTTCCCGGCCTGATATATATGCAGGATGTCGCAGCGTGCCAAAATTTAGCAAGTCATTGGTTCAAGTCCTATTAGCCTTGGATAAAGCAAAAATGGATTTTATGTAAAGTAGTTTTCTTATAACTGACACTTCTTCATCACGATGTCAGCTGTCATGAAAATGGAATATAGAGTTGTCATTAAATTCCTTACTCTAGAAGGTCTTCCTTCTCAAATGGTTATCCAGTTTGCTGAAGGAGCGCTAACTGCATGTTGTGGTCGATGGTGTTTTATTAGACGACGTTGAACATTTCTGCTGATCTAAAAATTGTAGCAATGAACTGAACTGCAAAGAGAGTACCCAAATTTTGTTGTTTTTTATGCGAGTGGGACAGTCGCGCAAGAGATAAACACTACATAGTGAGAAATTGGCAACAAAGAGCAAGTTTGACGCCAGGAATCAAGAATGTAAAAAAAGAACCTTTAGTTCAAAGTAGAAAAACTTTTCAACCACCACTCCATATAAAGCTGGGTCTTATAAAAAACTGTAAAAGCCATGAACAAGGATGGTGAAGGTTTTCAATACCTCAAAACAAATTTCCCTCGGATCAGCGAAGCGAAATTGAAAGAAGGAATCTTTGTAGGTCCCCAAATAGAAGAACTTATGAAGCACGCAAATTTTAAAATTAAGTTAAATGAAGCTGAAAAAAGAGCATAGACCGCTTTCGCAGAAGTGTGTCATAATTTTCTTTGAAACAAAAAATTTACCAGGAAATGATCCAAAAACTTATTTCTTCGTATAAGCTCTAAAATTCAACATGTCTCTTAATATAAATTTTTTGCACCCTTACTTAGATTTCTTCCCCGCTAATCTTGGCGTTGTATCAGGTGAACAGGGTGAAACGTTTCATCAAGATATATTGCACATAGACAGGCGCTACAACGGGACATGGTCAGAAGCAATGCTTTTTGTTGGTCGATTCGGCGCGAAACTTCAATAGAAGATATGAGAAATGATAAACTCGTCAACTTATTTTTGCGAATTGTTAGTTTTAGTGAATAATTGTAATCCACCTTTTTCATATATATATATATATATATATATATATATATATATATATATATATATATATATATATATATATATATATATATATATATATATATATATATTGATTTAATTGCAATTGTTGTTAGTGTTACTGTGTTTGTTTATATAAGTTTTATATGACTTATTTTCAATGCCCCACGATTGGGTGTCAATTCATATGGTTTTATTCAGTTATTTAATTTTTTGTTCTGTATATAATGTATATAGTTAGTTTTATTAAGATCACCCTGTAGATATTACTATTATTTATTAAGAATAGTTGAATATGTTTAATTTGATTTCAAGTTTGTTTATATATATATATATATATATATATATATATATATATATATATATATATATATATATATATATATATATATATATATATATATATATATATATATAAACAAACTTGAAGGCAAATCAAAAATTAAACATATTCAACTATAATGCCCTGCACAATTTATGTAAATTTTACGTTAAATTTGTATTAAAGTGTTAATAAAGAAATAAATGATTTTTGTGTTCCTGTTTACTTTAAACCACTATATGTCTGTGTAATGTTGGTGGTCTATCCTTTACCACTGTTAAATAGCAATAGAGATAGATATATATATATATATATATATATATATATATATATATATATATATATATATATATATATATATATATATATATATATATATATATATATATATATATATATATATATATATATATATATACGCCGAAGAAATACGTTAACAATTTTTTTATTTGATAACAAATATTTTTATTGAGATTGGAAAATTCTAGAATTTTCTCCTTAATGGATCCTCTACGGTTTAAATTTACTAACAAAGTTTTGTATGGATTAAGTGACAGGATTTTAATTGTTTTGATTTTAACAAAAGTGGCCAAAATGTTTTTCCATTCCTAATTTGATACACTATCCGCCCTCTATGATTTCGCTTGTGAAACACTATAAGAATTTGGTTTAAATTTCTGTTTATACTTCTGAATTCTGCTATTATCATATAAACATTTATTTCTCAACAAAAAGTGATCGTTTGCCTCGATTAATACTTAGAGGAAACTTGCTTTAATTGTGATTTATAATAATTAGTGAATTTTGCGATACCTTTGCGTCTGATGTTTGGTGATACAGGTAATGCTTTGATGTATATTACTCATATATTCATTTCTCGTCGTGATTCTCTGGTCTGGAACATCTACTTGGTCTCTTGTTTACTTGTTGGACATATTGGGTACTGTTTACGCACAAAATTCACTTAAAAATTCATAATTTATCTGGACGGAAAAATGACGCTCTTTTCTCGGCGTTCTTCAAACAACGACCTCATCAAAGCGAAAAACGCATTACGTCGAAAAATTTTAATCTCGAAGCCGTTTCCTGTTCCTGTTTTAAATTCATAGCAAGCTGTCTGGAAATTATTTTCAACATTCAATGTTCCGGTCTTTATTGGACTCAGCTGCATATACCGCCAGCCAGTGTAGCATGAAAAACCATCAGTTCATCCTTGACAGATGTGTCTAATTTAGAAACCTGCCAAGTTCAAATCCTTCGCTCTAATGACATTTACAAAAAGAAAATTCCTAACGAGATATGACATTTGATAACTTAACTTATTCTACGTATAAACGTTGATTTCAACTTAACACTAGAAACACGTTCAAATGTTCAATCTTGCTTGGGAAGTCTTTTTAAAAACCACTGTTGTCTTTTGGAGTTTTAATATTTCATCTCTTATTGATATACAGAGTGTTTTTTCAATACATTTTATTTTTAAATGATGTAAGTAAAATCTTTTGACAAAATTCTTTGGTTTAAAATTAACTTGTTTTTAGACTCCAAGCTATACATACACCTTTAGGTATGTAGCTTAATTACTCTTTACTAATATCGTTCCAAATTCTATAGGTTATAAATTGAAATTTTCAACAATGATTTAAGTGAAACGTCTCTTTTTTAGCTTTCATCTCTTTTACCCAGCACTAAATAACAGTAATAAAGAATATGTCTGGTGATAATGTGTTGTTATTTATGTTTTTCACGTGGCTAGTGTCATGTAATATGGATAATTTATATTGGCATGGTTCTGGATATTTATAGGCATGGATAAAATTTACAAAAAAATACATACACATTTCGTGCAAACTGTAAGTATCCTTTAAGACCTTTTTATCATAGCAATATATATATATATATATATATATATATATATATATATATATATATATATATATATATATATATATATATATATATATATATATATATATATATATATATAGTGTTCAGCTTTTGTGACGGTAATATCACTATCAAAAAATGTGGGATAGGCGTCGGGTGCAAGACAATTCTCTGTATATTCTCAAGCTTTCTGAATTATTTATCTCTGAAACTCGTCAACTTATTTTTGCGATTTGTTAGTTTTAGTTGAATAATTGTAATCCACCTTTTTCATATATATATATATATATATATATATATATATATATATATATATATATATATATATATATATATATATATATATATATATCAGCTTTTGTGACGGTAATATTACTATTTCTTAAAAAATGTGGGATAGGCGTCGGGTTCAAGACAAATCTCTGTATATTCCCAAGCTTTCTGAATTATTTATTCCATTATCAAAAAATTATAAAACCGTTACCTTTCTATAATCGAAATTTGCTTTATCAAAACTCGCTAATATAATTACTATTAATGTATTTACAACCTTTTGCGTAAAACATTAAAAAACACATCATTTACCTGATACTGCTTAGTGGCGGTTTTGTGATTTTCGTACCTGGAACAAAGGTAATCAAATAAATGAGAGTTCCCTGCGGCAATTTACGATAAAAAAATATAATGATCAAGGAAACTACCTTAAATGTAATCACTCTAAACAAAGGTAGTGTTGGTATAAATTTAAAACAGTTACATGTCCTTTAACAGTTATCTGTATATAATTCCAAATATAATGGTAAATTTAAAATGAAAGCATCAAGTCATCTTTTGTGGCCGCGAAATTTATAATTTCGAATATTTGGAACAAACGAGGTAAGTTAAACTCATCGGTGTAAGACAAGAATAGGTCCCATTTGCCGAGGTATATCAAACCATTTACATACCAACACGAAAGATTACTTTTAAAGGCTAATCTAGATTATGTTAGGAAGTCAACCGTGAAATAAATTAATACGGTTTCGGTCTCTAGATTATGCGTTTTACTTTCGTTGGTATGTTTTCACTGAATATGTTTTAGTGATGCGATAAACAATTAAATGAAGCCACATAATGTACACAAGAAACCTACAATCTCCTCGAAATATTGATAATAGAGAGAACAATAATACAAAGATTTCGTAAGTTATCGATCTCCACACACTTAATTGGGTGTTTAGATAAAAACGAAAATGGGCACGGGGTTATTCACATATTATATACAGAATGCTTCAGATTGTACCCGACATACTTACATGGGTAAGTGACGACATCGAGCTGATTCTGGTAGCACACACAAAAATATCTTTTGGCCCTTCATGCTCAATATACATGGTGAGTGGTCTGAGTGTGTATTTAGGGATTAATATATTTTGGCCACAGACCTATATCTATATATATATATATATATATATATATATATATATATATATATATATATATATATATATATATATATATATATATATATATATATATAGGTTGATTTGTGTTTTTTAGGGAATTTTCACAGGGGCATATCTGAGGTGTTATTAAAATTACCCTATTCAAAACTATAGATGTGTGATGTAAACTGGAAATCAGTGGATCTTCAGTAAAGAGTATTTTGAAGAAGCATCACCACCACGACTATAAGTTCTCGTTAGTAAAAAAACCTTCATCATCAAGACTCCGACGACAGAGTTACCTTGTGTGAGATGCTATATCTTCGAAGTCAAGAGGAAGATAACTTCTTTTTTTTAATTACCTGAACGGACGGGTACAAGTTTTCGCGTGAAGGGATTTTTTTAACAAGCGTAACAACCATGCCTGCGCTTCAGCTAATCCGCATGAGATCCGACAAAGAAACTATCAGGTTTAGTTTGGTGGTTATCTTGCATCATTTATGACGACGTGTTAACGACAGAGCGTTACCTGACTTTATTACGGACTTTAGTTGTAGCTTTTCTTAAGAGCCTGTCTTTGAACTTGAGAAGAACTGTTGGTATCGACTAGATGGAACTCCGGTCCATTACACTCAGGAAGTATTCTAAGAAATATCCTTAATGTTCGAAGACAGGTTGACAGGGCGGTTAGGACTATAAACTGGCCTGCAAGGTCTCCAGATTTCACACCTTTGGAGTTCTACCTTTGGAGACATATCAAACATCAATCTACCAGACACCAGTGAACACAAGGGAGGAATTAGAAGCATGCGTGCGAGCAACATCCGACAGGCTGTCTCCTCAAGAAGTAAGCAACACTGGAGGGTGTTTCTTCACGCTTAACAAAATGCTTGAATGCGATTGGCCATCATTTCGAACATTTATAATACTTTGTTACTTTTTTTTACATTTATTTTTTGTCATTTTAGGTGAATGGTGATAGTTGTCCTTTAACATTCTGCAAGTTCTAATCAGAACTTTGTCACACTTTCCATGTAGAATAAAAATACACAATTTCTTAATTCACTATTTTCGTTAAATTGGCTTTTGTGATTTATATTATATTCATTGCTTTTTTTCTTTTAAACTCGTTTTGGCAAAAATGTAAGCACTGAAATAACCAAAGAAGTTTCTGGTTAAAATGTAAGCACTGAAATAACCAAAGAAGTTTCTGGTTCTTTCAAAAATAATTGCAACCATTCAACCATTAGCATTCTTGACAAAAAGAGTAAAAAATTAAAATTTTCCGTCTTTTTGGAAATCACTCTAATGATTTGATTTAGGTATAGGAACATGTAATGTCATTCTGGGGAAATTTATAATGCCAATTCTATTATGTAAGAAAAAATAGGTCATTCCATTTAAAAATATTTTTTTTTTACATTTGCTGCTCCTGCTGAAAAGTACAAATTTAGGAACTATTTTCAGTGAAAATTTTGTATTTTAAAGAACACACCGATAAAGGCATTTTTAAGCTACACTCTTAAGTAGATTTCAACTTTCTCTCTAACTCCAAATGAGTGTTACAGCCCATTTTATAAACATCAGCCAGCTGTCAAAATTTCGGAAACGAATGTTTTTTCTCGAAAACCATAATAGATGGACATTGTATAGTCTGAATAAAAAAGATTCAAAATTATGATTCACATCTAAAAATGCAAAAATATATAGCAGGTTTCATTCAAACTGGAAAACTGGTGTTGATGGAACACATTTCAGACTTAGATTGAAATATATGTTCTAGGGACGGACTATCAATTTTATTTCATTTATTACCAGAGCAAAAATAATACACCGTATAAGGAACTTTTAAAATATGAATTCATAATTGAATTGATAAGTTCAAAAACAGTATTAGTCCAAAAAGTTAATTTTGAGATTATCAAAAAAAGCCTCCTAGATTTTTTATTAATGAAAATACAACTTTGGTATGTGCAGACGACTTATAGTACTCTTTGACAGCAACCTCTCTGTGTAAAATTTTGAAAAGAAAATAAACGAAACCGAGCTACAAGACAAAAAAAACGTGCACTTATACTGTTCTTGAACTCAATCAATTTTCACGAAGAAAATTTTGTTGCTTTAAGTACTAAGAGAAGATTGGAACCTTTGGTGAGCACTAATAGGTACATTTGGAGAACCCAAATCTCCATAATACATCTTTTCAAAGACCGGACGATCGTTTCACTAACAAACTTAGTGAAACGATCGTTCGGTCTTTAACAAGATGTGTTGTGGTGATTTGAGCTCTCCAAGTGTACTTAGATTCAAGGAGATTAAATAAGAAAGGGTCACTTTTTCGATTTTCGTTTTTCTTTTTAAAGGAGCCTGTCACCGCCTTCCTGGGTTTCGGCACCACGTGCGAAATTATATAATCTGTTCAAGATGGGTAACGCAATTATAGATAAACCAATTCAGTAGAACTGAAAATAAACCCTGTCAAAATAAACGTACATTCTAAATTGTAACGATATACACTGTCATGAAGTTATTAATCCTAACAAGATGATTCAACTTAATTAGCAGCCAGAAACTGCAATAACCCCGGTTGCACTGGATTAAATCATTGCAAACATTTATTAGGTATATTTTATATTAATTTCGGCGGGACCAGGAGAGAACGAATAATAGTATTTATTGGGTAATAGAGGTAGAGGAGTAACTCCACCGCCGTTTTCAGGTTTGGTACGTGAGCTGTCCAGGTCTTAGCAGTTTGTCGCCGTCGTAGTTGCTTTGCTTTGTTTTGTTATTATTAGGTACCGATGTGGAGAGCCCGGCCAAGCAGTGGTTGAACTACAATAGCTGGTGCATTCGGTAGTAGAGACAGAGCCGTCAATTTGGTCGAGTGGACAGCGTGGCCAGATAGCAAGTCGAAGTCGGCGTGAGTTATTTTAGTTGTTTGGTTAGCCCTGCTGCGGTATACGAAGCTGGGGGAGTAGACGTTCAGTAGACAAGGGCAAGGGGCAAAGCGGGATAGCTGCATGTCGATTATCGTTGTGGCGATTGCGCCATCGATGTTTTGTCAAAAGCACCTTCCGTGTAGCCGCCTCTGCGTTTCTGGCAAGGGGTCGGTGTGATGATATTTTTCGACTGTGGTAAATTTACACGATAGCGAATGCTCTAGTGTAGAGTGAAGCAGCCAGGCGACACCTGGTCTTCTAGTTTGTCCGGGGCTCCGTCGGGAGAAAGTTTCATCGAGAGGTGTACGCCATCTACATAAGGTCCTCCAGATGCTTTAATGCAGTCTATGAATGCTGGGCCGTTGATAACCTGTATCAATAATATCTTTTAGTGTCCAGTTAGCTTAGCTTGAAATTTATCCGTTATATTCTACACGCTGCATGCGGCTTAGATTACCCGCTTGTGTCGAATCATTTTCCTGCGACACCGCACCGCTTGCTAAAGTCCCGGTCATTAGTAGTGATTTCGCTTCAACTACCCTCCGCATAGTCCGCGAATAACTTAACTAATCCATTTATTAGACCACCTCTGCCTCTGGTTTCCCATAAGCCCCGTTAAATGAATGTTGTAATTCCGTTAAGAAACCAGCGATAGTACCCTCACGTTCATTCACGAGTACGGGATAACGCAGCCTGGTTTCCCGAGGTAAACCCCTTTTTCTACATACACTCTTGTAAATATTTTCGTGTAAATAATTTGTAAATAGACCATTATTGCTATTCCGCATTTGTTTCAATAATTCCCGAAAACCCAACCAAAAAAACCTCAACAATCAATCTCTAATAGAGGCCATAACCAGAAGTCATGCGGGACTTCGCCTTAACTCTGTCTCCACTGTAGCCTACCCTGGGTTTGAGTAGCCGTTGACATCGACTTAGAAAGGGGGTATAGTCCTGAGAGAGCGCATCGACTCCCTGAAGGAAAACTCAATCGATGCTGGCGCCTAAATATGATCCCGTAGGAAAGCCGTATTCATAAAATTATCCCAGAAGTTCCCCACACCAGAGAAGAGTAACATTAACGCGACTATACCCGTTATAATACATAAATAATATAAGGTTATATTATGGTCTTTTTATTATGTGTATAAAGGAAAAAAATGTCTATATATATTGACCCCATTTTTTTTTCTGAAATGTTTAGTAAACATGTTGCATTTATATAAATGTTACTATGTACATTTGAAGTTTCTGAGTCAATAGAAAATTGGTTTATTAGAATTGGAAATATTTTTATGGGCCTTAGTTACCATAACGCACTTAATGCGTTCACGCTTTTCTTATTGTAAGTTGTAATTATTTTTTAAATTCTTCAAACGCCGAAGTACCAATAAAATATGTTTAAGTACACAAAACAGTTTCTGACCCAATTACTACAAAATAAATAAAAAATGATTGACTTTTATAAAGTTAAAGGGGTTTTAATGGCTACTAAAGTTATTTAAGGCTTAAATTTGTTGTAAAATTGAAGAACATAAATCGTCTGTTTTACACTTACGGCTTTTATTACGGCTCTTATCAATGTTACAGTTACCGGCGCACAAAGATTATAATTTCAACGTCAGCACAATAAAACTTATCAATCCCAATCAAATGAAGTATTTCATTAAATTACACGATCATACTGAACCAAGCCGGTGCAAACGTGGAAACCATTGAGAAATTACTTAGTATGAAAGGGTACACAAAACTACACCCACCATCACTCCCTGTAAATTTCTCGACGAAAGCTTAGCTTCTAAATATTAGAACATTGTGAGATGTACGACAGGGTCGCCATCTCCGTACGGAATCTGTCGCATATCTCACAATGTTCTAGCAAGCTGGCTAGGAATTACTTTAGGTGTATTCTCGCTGTAATTAGTATAGCGCACTGACCAGCTCTAATAGAAGCGAAAGCGGTCGGCGCTTTTAATTATGGTGAGACTGCATTTAGCCATACTAACTTATACCACACGAATGTTTTTCAAACTTTTAAATTCTGAAAAAATTGGCTAAAAAACTGATTAAAAAAACTTTAATAGTAGACTAAACAACAATGGCACCACTAGAATTTGAACTCGCGTTATAAAATGATTATTTGCTTGTATATCATATTATAGACTCTCAAATTGAGACTGTGGTCATGTCAAAATAAGTGGTGAGAGAGTAGTCAGAGCACATGCAAAATTTGCAGAGGATGTTTAACAAGAAATTCCAATTTCCGTAATCAAAGGATTGTATTACGCTGACTGGGAAATACACGCTTAAAATCGCCAGGAGGGATCAATGAAGGGGTAATGGGGTTACTTTCCAGCCTGGTTTATAAATATACATCCGACAGTCGGAAGTGACAGATAGTTACGGCCTGGGTGCATATACAACGGCATTTAAAGTCTACTTTTCCTCTCAAGAAAAAATAAAATGAGACAATGATAGAGTGCGATTTATTGAAAGTCAAGTTAGCGATTTGAACAGACAACACCAGATATTTTTGTCAAAATTCTACACCACACTTTAGGCACGCCTAGTTTCAGAATAAGAATATAAGATACCGTGGCGGGTTTTAGTGGATTTTCTTTTTAAAAAATTCACTAATGAGAAGATCCTGACTTTCGAATTTTGAAAAAAATTCCTCAAATGTGTGCGAACTAGACCCCCTAGAGCCCATATCCAGGGTCAGTTTAAATTTATATATATATATATATATATATATATATATATATATATATATATATATATATATATATATATATATATATATATATATATATATATATATATATATATATATATATATATATAATTTGAAGTATGTCAAATTAATATGTCATTTTTTGTCTCGTACAAAATTTACAATTTTGGCAAAAATATGGGTAGTTGAGAAAGGTTTGCAGTTGGAAAAGTATTATGGAGTGATTGGTATTAATTGTAAATGGAGGTATCAGGTGAAACATTAGAAGAACAAAGTGGAACAGGAAAGAATTTTTTTGGAATGTCAAAATTTTAAAGTTGTTGAATTTGGAGTGTTGTCAAGCAGTTTTGGATGCAACTATGTATAAAATTATGTTAATATTCACCACAAGTCTTAGACTTATTGAATAAACATGTATAATTTTAAGCAATAAAGGTAATAATATATATATATATATATATATATATATATATATATATATATATATATATATATATATATATATTATATATGTTATGTATGTATATGTATGTATATGTATGTATGTATGTATGTATCACAACGATAACTCAAAAAATAATGGGCCGGTTTTAATAAAATTTTACCTTCCTTTTGCAAGTGGCATGGATAAGTGCGTTAGCCTGGGCCGGTTTTCCCGGAAAATTTTGTTTTTTCTTGCGAAAAAAAATTATATCTCCGGAAATAACAAAGAAGGGGCAACCAAATTTGGTACGTGTTGTATTATAAAGAGCAAACCATGTACCAAAATTTAGGTCTGTAGTTTTAAAGACAAAAAAGTTATGGGCATTTAAAGAAAAAAAATGGGGTTTTCCTCACAATGTCTAAGTCGCTGTTTGAAACGTCAAAATTGGCAACATTTAGGCAAAGAAGGTGAAATAAATACGGATTATGTAAAGAAAATGTCGCAAGAAGAGTGTTCTGGAAACCCTTATGTTTCAGCTTCAACCTTCAGTGTCCTTCATTTTACTAAAATAATTACATCAAATTCATTTCGAATAGACCCTTTCTCTGATGTTTTGGCAGTAGTTTTGGTTAAGTTTATAGTTACAATTTTTAGCTAATTTTCTTATAACAAAATCGTTAATGAGTCCATATCCGGGTTTACATTCAGTTTTTATCTGTTTACATATATACAGGGTGACGCGTTTCTACGGTAAAGCTCAATATAATTATTATTATACAAGATACGAGAAAAAATTGTATACCTTAATTATAGGGTGTCTTGAGCTGCATCTTATAAAATTATTTTGACAATCACAGGCTGGGCCATTAGTCGTTGGTGATCCCTACAAATTTTTTTTCGAACACCCTTATTTTATTGCATTTTTTTATCAAAAGATGATGCATGCTTGTAAAAAAAAATTGAGACGCAGTAAGTGCGTTTGGGTAGCAAATTTTCATTAAATACTTCAAATTTCAATACTTTAATTTGCTATTAACCGAAAGTTTGTTGGCCAGAAAATTTTTGTACATTTTGAAGTAATAAGTTATTTTGGTAAAATATGGTACATTGTTTCTACTATATAGGCTATACCGGTAACCAGATTCTTGCATTAGAGACATGTTTGCTATTAAAAACATTTTTGTGAAATTTTACTTCCATAACGCACTTGCTGCGTCCAGACTTTTCTTATGTGAATAGATAGATACCAAAGAGAAACCATATTTTGTTCGTGAGATTATATTATCTAAGTTTCATCATCTAAAAAGCATAGTACATTGATTTCTACTCAGATTAAATTAATTTTAGAATTTTAAAGGGACGTAAAATGGTTTTGTTCGTTAAAAAATACGGTTAAATATGATACGCTACATATCGATTGAAGTAAAACAATTATTTACAACTCATTAATATAACACCAAATCGGTTGATTCAGCTTTATGGCGATACAGTTTAACATTTATTTGTAAAATTTTTGGTAATCAAACTATAAAAGGTAAATTTATCGGTCAAAGTATAATATATTATGGTAATAAAATGGCACATAAACAAATCATAACCTTTTTCAAATTACCGAGTCAAAAATAGTAGATTTTGTTTGACTTTATGATCACGTTATAAATTTATTCACGTATCTGCTATTTGTCTGAATTCCCCTTAAAACTTAACATACATTATGGTGGTGGGGTTGGAAAAATGTATTTAAACATTGTTCAAAATGTTGTAGATTATTTTCTAGGCAAGGATAAAGTCTATTTTCAAACGTTCCCTAATATTCCGAAATACTTCTAATGGCAGCGGTCTGCCAGCTACTGTAATTCGTCTTCTAAGACTTTAATATCAACAGGCTGTGTTTTGTAAAGAAAAGATTTAATATCCCCAAAGAAATAAGCCTGGGTAGAGCTGAATCCTCTTACCTTGCTGGCCGCTCAATTGCTTCCCTTGCTCAAATCCATCTACCCAAAAATAGTTTAGGAACTGTTGCATTGCCAGCAAATAATGAGGTAGAGCTCCATCTTGTTGAAAGTGCAAATGATTCTCTTGCAAAATGAATTTGCCAGCTGCATTAGTTTGTTTCTCTAGCTCATGAGGTATAAGAGTATCGATAGTATATTTGAATATATTGAACTAATGGTCACCAGTCGAGTTTGCCTCAATAAATAATGGACCAATTATGAGATTTCGGAGAATTACTGTCCAAACATTAGCTTGTTCTAGCCATTGTGCGTGACCTCCTAGAAAAATATGTTGAATTTCGTCGCTCCAATAGCCATAAATATGCTTATTGGCGTCTCTATTTGAGATAACCGTACATTCATGACTAAAGCAAATATTTGTCAGTGAATTAGAGGTGACATTAATGAAATTCGACATAATTTCGCTAAACCCTTTTCTTCGGTCGAAATAATCTTCATGAAACACTTGCAATGATGCATCTTATACGGATGAAATGTATGCAATTTCAGTGCTTTTCGAACAGCTTTCATCGCTGACATGACACTAGAGATTTGTACAAAAGTGACAAGGCAGCCAAGAGGAAAACTGCTGGAAAACGTGGCCCACTTGATTGAAGTACTAAAGCTACAATCAAATGAAAAGAACTAGTGCAAAAATTATCATGGTTGCGACAAGGCGAATCGCTTTCAGTTCGGCTTTCCAGGTAACCTTAAACTAGAAATGTTTTCTTTACAAAAATATACTAAAATAAAAAGTGTTTGATAATAAAGGTATCGCAGATCTAATTTCCTTTCTCTAACGGAGTGCTGCTGATCAAACATCTTTTTCTAATAACAATGTGGGTTTGTCCAACAGAGCTGAACGATGAAAATAACGTATCATTATCAACTGCAACGAACTCGTACCTTGTTGTAAGTTAATCGACATAGCTTTGTGTTGAGTAATCGTGATAACTTTAGTAGATAGTTAAATGAACCACCATCATGCAACCTTATCGAAGCGATAACATCAAGTGCGATCCAGCTTTGTTGATTTAATTACAAAGATTAATTTAATTTAAAGTGAAAATCGCGTTTGATGTGTTCTACAGTAATGGCTAAACAAACAAAATCTAATAAAAACTAAGCTTGAAAATTCAAACATTTCACAATGTTAACTATCACCATTTTTTCAGTTTAATATGATATTAGACAAGCTTCCAATTGTAGCAAACTTTCACCAAAAAATTTGCTAATAACTTAATATAATTTTTTTGATTTGCATAGAAACTTCATACTTATTTGGCAGATGGTATAAGGTCTATAGGGACAACTACCAAACGACATCATATCTAAAACGTTAACAAAACTGAGCCAGCTTCCAAGCCAATCATTTTATGTATCAACCATTCTTTCAATCCCAATAAAAAACAATTATATATATATATATATATATATATATATATATATATATATATATATATATATATATATATATATATATATATATATATATATATATATATCGTATATACCAAAATTTAGCACACAGCTACAAATGAAACAACTTATAAGCATTTAAAGAAGTAAAAATCGGTCGCACTAGAGGTCAAAACACCAAAAAAATATATTGCATACTACAGACGACGAAGATTAAGTTGTTAATGCACAAAGGTAAAAAGTACTCAAAAAATCCTTTCAAAACTTTATTTATTTTTTAAAAACGTATCTTGCTTTTTAAAATGTCAAAATTGATGATCTTCAAACAAACATTCTAAAACGAAGGCGGGTTTTGAACAAAATACATTACAAGGAGTGTGCTTAGCAGGGCTTAAGTTTCTATTTCAATAGGTGTTCTTCATTCGACTAAACTATTTACAGAAAATTTATTTGAAATAGACCGATTATATGACCCCACTTTAAATTATAGAGTTTGGGATTTAAATGTGTTATAACTTTTTATTTAACAAAATAAATTTAAAACAATGATTCTCTTTGGTCAATGAATCGATAAACGGACAAACTATATAGAACTGGTAGTAATAGTTCGAATGCAGCAAGTGCGCTATGGTAGCGCATTTTCATCAACTTTTTTTCAATTTTAATAAACTAATTTTCTCTCAAGCAATAGAATCCGGCCTTGGTATGTAACAAAAACTTTATAAAGGCAACCTGTATGTGGAATTTCAACAATTGTTTTCGGAGATGCCTTTTAGTGAATTTTTATTAAAAAAATTCACTAATAGAGAGGTATCGATGGTGAGACTTTGCAAAAATTCTTTCAAATGAGCGCGAATTAGGACCCCTAGAACCCATATCCGGGGTCAGTTGGAATTTTTATATGTTTATATATATATATATATATATATATATATATATATATATATATATATATATATATATATATATATATATATATATATATATATATGTATCCGTCTGATAACTCAAAAAATAATTAACCGATTTAGATGAAACTCGGCAAGTGCCTATCTTTTATTAATGGCTTGGACGAGTTCGTTGGCCAGGAAAATCGGACGGGGTTTTCCGGGAAAATGTTGAGTTTTCTTTCAAAAAAAAAAAAAATTTCCGAAAATTTCGATAAAATTTGGTCTACATATTGCTTTGGGAAATACCTAACTATGTGCCAAAATTCAGCTTTCTAGGGTTACAGAAAATTGAGCTATTCAAATTTGAAACATTTATGTTTAAATCATAAGTATGTGGTTGCTGTTGGTTAGTCAATGCTTCTCTTATTGACTCATGAAATTCATTTGTACGTTTCCGAGAAATGTCAATAATACTGAATTCACTGATTGTTAATCATTGGAAGCATTTACGATTATATATAACCCTATTGTAATTTATTATCATTTATCACCTCTGTAGTATAATTATTTTTTCCTTACAACTCGCAGCGTTTTTAGTCAATTGTTGTTATTAATAGTCAATAGTTTCTTTCCGAATACACACACCTTCCATTGACTTCTGCTTCTGCCGCTGTTACAGTCCTTTTATTTAGATGTAGAGTTGTAACCACTCATACAAACAGTGTTTTTTAACCACGTGGCTGGGGGACTGACCGAATTCATTCCCAGTTGCTGTTGATTTACTCATATTCTCTTAATATGTTTGAAGATGTGGTGTCTACTTCATTCCAAGTCACTATTAACCGACTATTTATGAAATCAAATAAGTAAATTAAATCGATTGTCATAAAATATGTAGTGTATTAAGACAAGGGAAAAAGAAATAAAACATATATAACTGTGCACATTTTGATTATATTTTAGGGTGCTTGAGAGAGGTATTGTCACAGCATAATATCTTATTAAAGTTCATTTGTAAATAGGTTTAATTTTTATATGTTATATATATATATATATATATATATATATATATATATATATATATATATATATATATATATATATATATATATATATATATGATAACTCAAAAAATAATTAACCGATTTCGATGAAACTTGGCAAGTGCCTGTCTTTTATTAATGGCCTGGATGAGTTCGTTATCCAGAAAAATCAGACGATCGATTGTCATAAAATATGTAGTGTATTAAGACAAGGGAAAAAGAAATAAAACATATATAACTGTGCACATTTTGATAATATTTTAGGGTGCTTGAGAGAGGTATTGTCACAGCATAATATCTTATTAAAGTTCATTTGTAAATAGGTTTAATTTTTATATGTTTATATATATATATATATATATATATATATATATATATATATATATATATATGATAACTCAAAAAATAATTAACCGATTTCGATGAAACTTGGCAAGTGCCTGTCTTTTATTAATGGCCTGGATGAGTTCGTTATCCAGAAAAATCAGACGGGGTTTTCCGGAAAAATTTTGAGTTTTCTTTCGAAAAAAATTTTTTTCTCCGAAAGTAACAAAGCTGTTTCAATGAAATTTACTATATATGTTGCCTCAACCTTACTACGTACCAAAATTCAACTTTATAAGTTTAGAGAAAATTGAGTTATTCAAATTTTAAATTTTCTTTCGAAAAAAATTTTTTTCTCCGAAAATTACAAAGTTGTTTTAATGAAATTTTGTGGATATCTTGCCTTAGGAAAAACCTTTTTTTTGTACCCTCAGGGCTCGTCCGCGGCCTTGCCGCCCCGATAGCACCAGGAAAAACCTTACTACGTATTGAAATTAAACTCTCTAAGTTTATAGAAAATTGAGTTATTTAAATTTGAAGCATTTAATAAAAATTCACTACCATAACGCACTTGCTGCGTCCCGAGTTTTTTTACTTTTCGAGGATTTTTCGTATTTGAAAGATTTTTCTGAAAATCCGCTGCTGTTACGCACTTGCTGCGTCCTGACTTTCATTTTATATATATATATATATATATATATATATATATATATATATATATATATATATATATATATATATATATATATATATATATATATATATATATATATATATATATATATATATATATATATATATATATATATATATATAGTGTTCGGCTTTTTGTGGCGGAAATATTAATATGACAATTTCAAGGAATATATGCGGCTGTTTTTACACACAAAAATGCAGTCTTGTCGTTTCATCGAAAAAACGTATAGTTTTCGAAAAAAGGGGCTTCAAACTAACCATGTCATCCATGCTTAAGCAAATAAAATCGCAATAATTTGTTTGTTTTGAAAATTTGTTTTGATTTAATATTAATGTTGTGTTCAGACAAATGCATATTTTCGAACTGGTTCGATTTGAAAAAGTTATCAGTTAATGCTAATAACATTTAAAATAATTTCAGTACAAACCTGATTAATCAAATCTCACAAGTTTTCAGATCCTATTTATGAACAAATGAAGTTTATTGAATTAAACTGTGTAAAAAGTCTACATTTTCAAACTAACTTCATTTCCTTGCAATGAATTTCACTTTCATCGAATTAGCTGATATGCGTTTTATGTATGAAAAAGCAATGTAAAATCACGAGAAGCTAAATGTATTTCCCATTAATCATTTCCAAATCGCCGATTACCGTGTCGCACAACTTTTGCGTTCGGCGCGAGTTATCTGAAAAAGACCCTTTCAAACTAAGAATGTTGAAGAGCAAAGTATAAATGTAGTGCAAAATAACCTCCAAACAAGTACTCGAGAAATTGCAACAATTTAACATTTTTCTGTTGTGGTTTCTTTACGAACAACTTCATCCAATATCACTTTCAACGTGTATGGCAGCAAACGATTTTTTGCCAAGAAGAAATTTGTGTACCGGGTTCTTTCACTTTAACAACTTTGAGATGATTGTGATGTGGGCAGATGAGGCAATGGTCGTGACGGATTTTTTAAATTTTCACAACAATCACACGTGACAGAAGCAAATACACATATTATTCAACAAGGGCGACACCAACATCAGTTCTCGTTAAACGTTTGAGCAGGAATTATCGGCGATGGTCAATTTTTCTACCAAACAGATTGAATGGTCTGAACTGCCTCAACTTTTTGGAAAATGTTTTACTGGTAATAAAGTAATGTGGTACATGCACGATGAAGCGTCGGCTCATTTTGCTTTAGTGGTTTGAAATTTTCTTAATCGAACACATCAAAGCTGATTGATTAATAGTGGTGGAACAGCTGGTTAGCCCACTAGACGTCCAGATCTGAACCCCCTTGATTTTTACTTGTATGGCGCCAACTTAAGTCGATATACTACTTTGATGAGGTTCCAGACTTGGAAACACTGCAACAACGTATTAAAGTGGTTTCGATCAGATAAGGAACAGGCCTGGCGTTTTTCGAACGAGTTTAGCAGTAGCTCATAAAAAGTTTGCATGTTTAACTGAAAATTAGCCAGACCAAAGTCATAAATTTGCTTACGACAAACGTCGACTAAGCTGTAAATAAAATATAATCTAAAAACTATTACCAAGAATGTTTTCCACTACTTTTAAAATCGCACATGTTTCGAAAACGATTGATTTTAGTGTCATTCAACAAGTATACCTTTTTCTGTTAAAAAGTACAGGGGAATAATATTTTCTAATCAAAAATTTCCTAGCGACTCAACAAAAATCTCTCCTTTCAGTCGTCTCTAAAGTGATGGAAAAGTATATAAACACCGAATTACTAAAATTTCTTGAAAAACACAGTCTAATCCACGACAAGCAGTATGGATTCCGTCAGCGCAGATCAACTGCCGACCTCCTTTCCTTTGTCACCCATTCTTGGAACAAGTCTATGGAACTACACGGTGAATCCCAGATTGTCACTCTAGACATATCCAAAGCATTCGACCAGGTCTGGCACGCAGCGCTGCCTAATAAACTATCGGCCTATGGCCTACCACCAAAACTCTGTACGTGGACAGCAAATTTCCTCTCCAACCGGAGCATTTCTGTTGTCGTGGATCGCCATTCCTTTAAACTGTATGCCTACTTTGTTTCTTCTCCCTACTGTGTTTCTTCTCCACATCAATGACCTCATCTCTAGCACATCCAACCCAGTTCACAGTTATGCGGACGACAGCACCCTCCACTCAAATATACAATATTCTAAGCCTGTCTCTTTAGCCCAATTAGATGAGGATCACAGACTCATGGAGGGATCTATCTCAGTAGATCTCCAAACAATATTAGACTGAGGAAGTAGAAATCTTGTACAATTCAACCCCACCAAATCACAGTCTTGCTTTCTTTCTCATAAGAGATACACCAGCCCTAGACCCATAACAATAAACAACTAAGTGATTCAAAGTAATGAGTCCTTTTCACTTGTTGGCATCTCTGTGGATCGAAATCTCAATTGGCACCAACATGTCACATCAATTGCAGAAGCGGCTGCTAACAAATTAAGTTTCCTCTTCCGGGCTCGCAAATACTTTTCACCAGCTAATCTCTATACGTTATATACTTCACAAATAAGACCAAACCTCGAATACTGCTCCCACATCTGGGGTGCTTCTACACTCGCTATCCTGGACTCCATTCAGAAGATAGCTATACATCTCATCGGTGACCCTACCCTCACCCAAAGGCTGCCATCCCTTGCCCACCGACGTGCCGTTGGTGACCTCTCTCCCTCTTTTATAGATATCTGCACGGGCACTGCTCAGAGGAGCTTTCTTCCATAGTTCCTCCACCTGCTGCCCCCAACAGATCTACCAGGGAACAGAGCGAATGCACCCTTTTACTGTCCAGGTCACCAGACAAAGAACATCTTGTTATGCCCGCTCTTTTGTCCCGAGGACTTCCAAGTTGTGGAATTCCTTGCCGGCACATGTTTTTCCTTCTCCCCCGAGCCTCCAAACCTTCAAGTCCAGAATTAACAAGTCGCCTCTTTCCTCCTTGTCGACACCCACGGTACGATAGTATTTAGGCTGTAAGCCCTCGTTGTGTGTTGTTGAAGAAAAAAAAAAGAAAAAAAGAAAAAGGTGTTAGGCCAGTCTGTCATTTATATTTGTTCATAAACCCTGGAAACACGACTACAGCATTTATATTTATTTGGTACAGTCGAAAAGTGCATTGCAATAGTCACATCAAAAAACTTTTGACCAGCAAAGTTGGCTTCATTAGGGTACGAATTAAACAAATCATGAACAGCTTCTTGTATACACAGTCTCAACTGTTTGCTTAATCGCAGTTACAATAAACATTTCAACCTGAATAAAAACATATTCAACAACCATAACTGAATAAAATCACCGACGTTTACAGGAAAGATTAACACGCTTTTCGAAAGGGAGACTAACCGGAAGTAATCAACAAACGGATATTTGGGACCTGTCTACGTGCGTGAATTTATACGCAAACATATCTACTTTTATTATATACATATGCACACGAGTGTGTGTCTCTAAGTACATCGTGTATTAAAAACACGTAAATATGAAAAATACAGACACGGTACATTAGACTATATCGATCTATGCTGTATTTCTGCATGAGTCATTTAATGGCTATAAAAGTAGCAATTGAGACCATGGCATGATTTACTTTCCAAACCTGTCACGAACTATGTAGACACATATTAGTCTTCATTTAGAAACATTATTAATGTGACATTGTACTCGAGATGTATTATTAGATTATCTTAATTCTTAAAAAGCATAATTGAGGAAGCACGAATAACTAAATTGGTGACGTGTGAAAATCACTACGCTTATACGCATTGGTTTGTTTAATTTGACGTGTAGCAGCCTCGGTGGCCCAGTAGTACCAACGCGTGCAATCCAAGGGTCGTGTTTCGATCACTATAGTAGAAACATAATTTCACTTTATCAGCCTGTAAGGTTGACATCAACCAAGATACGGCGAGAATTGAAAGAGCCTAGACTTATGTTACGAAAGGCATAATTTGAAAGACAGGCGAAATTTGACTACAGATTATTGAAGCGATAGATTCCCTGTTTGTTTTGGAAAGAGAACATGGATCGAATCGAGCAAGTCCAAAACCAGAAGAAGGGGCCTAAGGCCACACCGGAACTTATCACTGACTCATTCACTACTTGATGTTAGATTTTGTTCACATTGAAAGGTTATTGATGAACATTTTCAATTTCAAGCGCGAACCCATGAAAATCGACAGTATTCACAAATATCTAGTAAGCCATGAAAATCTAAAAGCAATTTGACGTTTATATGTGTTGGAAATGTCTTCCAAGACCGATGGCTCCATAGATCTTAGAACACCAATGCATCTTTAAAACCCGAATTACAGACACAAGAAAAACACATTCAAGCATTCATGTCTTAAGGGTAGTGTGTGCGTGTGTGGTCTATAAGTTTCATAGCAAGCTGATAGAGTAGCGGGGAAGAATGATTCCCACTTTGTCTCTAGACATATGGTTATTAGCTCAGAAGTGAAAACCCTCTCGAAAGTGAAACTATAACGTAACGACCTCTCTTATTCTCTATAAGAATCTCTTATTTTCTAAGTTAAATATTATTCTCGCACTTTCATCCCTCAATTATCAAAATTATTTATAATCAATTGTTCGATTCCCGCTAGCGCTGTGGAAGTAAACAGACACTAGTGACCAGTTTAGTGTATAGCGTTTTGTGTGATATTGTACTTGGTTCACAATCGGCATTTATTTGTCGTGTTATTGTTTCCTGTTCTTATTCGTTAATAGAACGTATAAAACGCATATAACAGGTGGTCCTTCATTTAATAATACGCCACCCACACCAGTCTTGAGGAACATCCTGGAAGGTATTTATGTAGCGTGGTGAAGCTTGGGTCTCCTTCTAAAGTCCACTGCCTTCTCACATCCCCAAGTTCCATAATTTGGTCGTGTTCAAGCCGGATCCAACCCCAGCCGACACCCGAGTCGTCATCCGCACACGCGTATCACAGTGGTGATTTTATCCGCACCAACGGGCACTAGCCACCAACTGCAGTACCCTCATCGTCGCCAGTCAGGGTTCCTAAAGTCCCCGCTCTGCGAACCCCTAGTCTACTACCATAAGGGCAACGCCGTGTTCATCGAGTGATACCTCACCTCCAGGTATTCTCTGTGTTATTATTATTGCTACTGAAAACATTCAGTATATAATATTATCCACTTTGAAGTAAAAGTGACGCGAATTGAAATAAGTGCAACTCTTTTTTAGATATTAAGTATAAAATTAAAGTTAGTAAAATATAATATAAACTCTCAGAAATTCTCTACTACTTACGTATCGTAGCTGTTATCTTCAAGTTTGTTTAATAATAAAGATAAAAATGGAATTTGATAGACTAAAATGTTCACGTTCCAAATACCAAAATTACTGGTATTTATAATTGGGTTGAAACCCATAACAGTACAGAAAAAAATGTTAGTCAATTTATATGTACAAGATGGCCTTAAAGGGGCTTTTGGCGATGATAATATTGCTCAGGATGAAATAGAATATTGTTTGTTGCAATCTGAAGGCATAGTAAACAAAGAAAACAGAGATAACGTTGAGAAAAAATAGAATGATACACTTATCCGAGGTACAAGTCATCATAGAAAAATTAGAAAACTCTAAAACCAACTTGCAAATAACCATCTCATTTCTCAGGAATTAAATTACCACCCAGCATACAAGTTTCGCCATTCAGTGGCAATAGTCAAGATTGGAAGTATTTTTACGATCCGTTTGATTCACTATTCAAAACCCTAATTTAAAATCAGACGTAGAAAAGTTATTTTACCTCAAAACCCATTTAAGAGGCGAAGCTCTCAAAATTATTGATTCGTTAAAAGTTACTAATGAAAGTTTTAGCACTGCATTATCTCTTTTAAAGAAAAGCCATGAAAATACATATATTGTTAACGCCTATTTTCACGGTTCTAAAGTTACCATCTTTAGCGAAATGTAATCCACAAGGTTTGCGAGAATTTTCTGCAAATTGCAGAAAAAGTTGGGAGTGCATAAAAAAATTAAAATTAGATGACAGAATAATCTTAGAATCTGTAATAACCTTCCTCTTTCAACAGAAATTAGACTATTAGACTATAGGTGTAAACGAACGAAAGATGTGTCATATTAGAAAACATCTCAAGTATTGACTCCGCCCTGACAAAAGATCTACGGTAACATTTCACTCAAACAACCCGTTATAGAACTCTTACAGTCAGAAAGTTTGCTGTTTATATTGCAACAGCGACTCTTACAAAATTTACACATGTCAGAAATTTATCGCACTTGCTCCTAGTGATAGAATTAAGTTTGTCAAAACAAAAATATTTGCTTTAATTGCTTAGGCAATATGCACACCCTTCAAAATTGTTCTAGCATCACTTGCACAATGCTCCATGTTCCGAATTTCCGTTCCGCTCAGGCTCATCGTAATTCTAATGCCAGTCAAGGAAAATCGTATATGTCAAATGCCAAATTTCATACAGGTCCTCACTCTCGTACATTTTCCGCGAACAATTAATTTGACAACATAAACATTCGCTTATCCCGAGCAAGCAACACATATGATAACAACACTTAACATTCTTGTGCTGAAAGCCCCAGTCAGGAGTTGCAGCAGCCGAGTCTAGATGCATCAACTCTGTCTGCCCTCTCAAGAAAAAACTCACACGTTTTATTTGCCACTGCTCAAGCTACACTTTATAGTCAACAAAACGAACCCGTTCAGGTAAAGATATTATTAGATCCTGGGTGTCAGTCTTCTTTTATTACTCGAAGTTTAGTTGAAAGACTAAATTATAAACACTATTATAATACACTTAATATCTTTTTCACTTCTCAGCACACAATACGCTCCAATGAAATGGTAGACATTTCCATACGTTCCAATATGGATCCGTCTAAGAAATTTAAAGATTCGTGTACAGTGTTAAATCAGATCACTAATAAACTCCCTCAGCCACAAATTCGAGGAGACAGATTGAAGATCCCTGATGACATTTGTCTTTGTTTGACCGACCGTTACTTCGGCACTCCCTCAGAAATAGACCTTTTACTAGGAGCAGATATTTTTTACAACCTTTTATCTCGAGAGATCGTAGAGTAGGTCTTTCCACTCTCTGGAATACACACATTGGTTGGGTAATTCTTGGTAACGTTAACCACTATTGTCTCGCTAATTATATCCGATATGTCTCCCACTCCCACCAAGTTCACTCTGACCATGTTCACTCTCACATGTGTGCAACTGAGACAAACAATAACAAGACTTTAGAAAAGCTTCTAAGAAAATTCTGGGATGCTGAAGAACTACCACGCAAACCTTACCTCGCCCCAGAGGCAAAATTGGCAGAGCACATCTTCACATCTACCAGTAAAATTCTCGACGATGGTCATTATCAAATAGATATACCCCTCAAAAGCAAACTTGGTGATTCTTTGGCAATAGCTCAAAAATGGTTTTTCTCTGTCGAACAAAGGTTTCTCAAAAATCCCTATATTTTTGCAAATACAAAGTGTTCATAGATGAGTATGTCTCCCTTGGATATACCAAATATATTCCCCTTTCGCCCTTTAACCATCTACACGAAAATAAGTACTTCATCCCACACTTGTGTTATAAAAGAAGTAAGTGTTACCACCGTGTTGTGTTTGACGCCTCGTGCATGACCTCCTCAAGATTATGCTTGAATGATCTCACGATAAAATGGTTTCAGGTTCAACCAAATTTGTTTGACATACTTTGCCGATTTAGAACTTCCAGATTTGCTCTTACTGCACACATTGCGAAAATGTACAGGCAAGTAAGTCAATCCAAAACACACTTTCTTGCAAAATATTCTCTGACGCCATTCGCCCAATTCTCTAAAGTGCATTGAACTTCAAACGGTCACTTACGTCACAAATTTTGTTCCATATGTAGCCACTCGCGTATTAAATGACATTGCTCCTCGGTATTCACAGTTTCCTTTGGCATCTAATGCCCTCCTAAGACAGACGTACGTCAACGATATATTGACTGGTTGTAATACTTGCAAAGGTCTATTAAAATTACATTCTGAACTCAACACCTTTTTGAATAACTATGGATTTCACTGACATAAATGATGTTCAAACTCTACAGAATTTTTGAACAAAATTGCTCACTATCACCCAGCCTAATACGATATGAATCTAGATAATTCACCCTGTAAGATTTTAGAACTAAAATGGAATCCTTTGGCAGACAGCTCTCAGATTTCTATACCCCATGCTTTTGACGATGCAGCAGTGACAAAACCAGTAACTCTCTCGTCTCTTGTCCAATGTTTTGATCCTGTGATTTGTATATCCCATTATCGTCAAGGGAAAAATTTTGATGCAAAAACTTTGGTTGGAAAATATTGACTGGGACACCGAAATCACTGGTCAAGTATTGTTGAATGGATGGAAAAATTTCATTGACACTATTTATCGGATAAAGAACCTCTCAATCCCTAGAGCTATAAACTTACCCAAAGCTATATATAAAGTAAACTTCATGGTTTTTGCGATGCAAGTATCGCTGCATATGGTGCTTGCGTTTACCTTGGTACAATTTACATTGATCACTTAGTCTCCTGTAGGCTGTGGCTGCTAAATCTCGCGTAGATCCTCTCAAAATTGTTACCGTTCCAAAACTTGAGCTTTTTGCTATGGCAAATTAACACACGAACTTATGACTATTTTCAAAAATTTGTTTGAAATAGATTTAGTTCATTTGTGGACAGATTCACAAATTTACCTTTATATGGTGCAAACGTCACCGCCCCAGTCGACGGACAATATTTGTGTCTAATCGCGTATCTCAAATACAAGAGCTTGCTGTAAATTGTCACTAAATTGTCATATCAAGTCCTCGGACAACCCAGCAGATCTTCTCTCCCGTGATATTTTCACTTCTGACAAATGGCAGTTTTGGTTTACAGGTCCCCAATTTCTTCATAATGCCAGCTTGAATCTAATAATAGGTAATTCGTTACCTGCAGTCAACAATCCCCCCAAAGAGAGAAAAAAAACTCTCACAGCTCTCCAAACCCCGGAAAGCTTCTGGTTGTCTGCATTCTCAAGATTTTCCTCCTTTTTTCTCGTAGCATTGCATATATCTTGCCATTTATCAACAATGTCACTTGCCGGAACAAAAAACTGCCAGGTCCACTTTCTGTAGATGAACTAAAGGCATCTCTCAATTTCATTGTCAAGACTGTACAAGATCAGCATTTTTTCTCAAGAAATTTCTGCGATACTCGCTGGAAAACCCATAACCAATAAACAAATACTCACATTGAAACCCTTTGTCAACGACTCTAATTTGCTTCGTGTAGTGGGGGCGGGGCTAGATAACGCCGACATTATTTATAATCAAAAAACGCGAAGACGCAGCAAGTGCGTTATGTTAGTGAATTTTCATAGAAATGATCTGGCACCAAATATTTTATTATAACTTTTTTTTCTTGCAACATATAAATCAAAATTTTTGTGTATAGTTTTCTTTTTATATCGTAAACCTACCTACCAAATTTGGTTATCATAGCTTTTTTATTTTTTGAGATCAAAATTTTTTTCGAATGAAAACTCAAAATTTTCCCGGAAAACCTCGGCCGATTTTCCTGACTAACGAACTTTTTTGAGTTATCGGTAAGATACATATATATATATATATATATATATATATATATATATATATATATATATATATATATATATATATATATATATATATATATATATATATATATATATATATATATATATATATATATATATAAACATATAAAAATTGAAACTGACACCGGATATGGGTTCTAGGGGTCGTAGTTCGCGCTCATTTGCAATTTTTTTTCAAAAGTCGGGATCTCCCTATTAGTGAATTTTTTCTACGAAAATTCACTAAAAGTCTGGGCGCAGTAAGTGCGATATGGTAGTGAATTTTCATAGAAATGATCTGGCACCAAATATTTTCTTATAAGTTTTTTTTAAATTGTAGCATAGAAATCTAAATTTTGGTGTATACTTTACTTTTTATATCGTAACCCTACCTACCAAATTTGGTTCCCATAGCTTTTTTATTTTTTGATAAAAATTTGTATCGAAAGAAAACTCAAAATTTTCCCGGAAAACCTGTTCAGATTTTCCTGGCTAAAGAACTTATCCAAGCATCTTACAAAAGGAAGGTACGAGCCAAATTTGATCAAAATCGACCAATTATTTTTTGAGTTATCGGTGTGAAAACATATATAAATTGAAACTGACCCTGAATATGGCTTCTAGGGGTTCTAGTTCGCGCTCATTTGAAAAAAAAATTCAAAATTCAAAAGTCGGGATCTCGCCATTAGTGATTTTTTTCTATGAAAATTCACTAAAATGACAAAGACAAGGTACACATATAGAAAGGCAAATAAAAGAGTACGATAGAAGAGGTGAAGAGGAGGTAGAAGAAATATGCTAAAATAAATTGAGAAAAGGTCGGTAAAACTTATTGGGGATATTCTGTGACATAATAACTTTCTGACAACATTATTTGCAGAACACATATTCGGAAAAGGGCAATAAGGTAGACAAAGAGGAAAACTTTTAGAAAACCTGGCACACTTGATGAAGTGCGGAAACTACACAAAAGAACTGCTGGAGACAGAGTCATGGAGCGATGAGGGGACATTGCTTTTAGACTGTCTAAAAACTCGTGGTCAAGTTGTTTGTGTGTGTGTGTATGTGTGTGTTTTGTTTCTTTAACGTCGGCCTATTTCCGCGACTATGGCCAATCACCGACGGCAAGGAGCGGTTTCACCCCACTATCCTGGAAATTTTGCCGAATCCCTGCCTTTCTGTAAGGAGGGTAGGGATCTTTAACGTGCCCAACATCGCATGGACACGGGCCCGACGGTTTTACGCCCCCTCCGAAGGGCGGAACGTGCAGACATTCTACTTGCTCAAATACAATGCTAGAACCTCGGTTGATGTTAATTTACAGTTTGTACTGAAAAAGTTAAAGGAGTACCCTGGGATCGAACCCAGTACCCTTCGGTTCAGGAGCACACGTTCTTACTCCTGAACCACCGAGGTTCTTAGTCAAGCTGTTTGAAACTGTGCAATATAAAATTTGAAATAACTTTAAAGCTGTATATTTACTAATGGTAAAGTATAGTACTTTTGAAGGAGGTAATTCAATTATGTAATAATAAACAGCCTCGATGGTCCAGTGGTAGACACGTGTGCTTCTGAAACCAAGGGTACTGGGTTCGATTCCCAGTAGGGAGAACCATTTCACTTTTTCAGTACATACTGCAAAATTGACTAAGGTTGTGGCATTGTGTTTGAACAAGTTGAATGTTTGCACGTTTAGTCCTTCGAAACGTCGGTCCCATGTACCATGGGTTGTTGGGCACGTTACAGATCCATTTCCTCCTTACAGAAAAAGGCGAAACTACTCGCTGGCATCGATTATTGGCCATAATCACAGAAATATACCGACGTTAAAGAAACAAAAATACAATACAATTTATGATACAATACTAGGCGCATTTACATTAAAACCGCATGCTATTATCGTATATGGTTGCATTTCATTAAAACAAAAATCACTTATTTGAAACGCCAATCAGTAGATTACAGGAATCGGCAAACAAAGACGCAATATTTACAAACGGGAGTCTATGTGGTTGGTTAGTGATTATGGAAACCAAAAGTTCCAATAAAAAAAATTCTGGACATAATTAATATTTACATTAAAATGTGTCAAAAATATTTGAATGACACATGATAGCTAAATTCAAGAGACAAACAACTATAAATGTACATCCATTTTAAGAACCACTACTAAGTGAGTGGTAAGACACGAAGCAAAGTGCCGCCACCTAGTGGCGGAACCAAGTAGTATGTTGTCACGCCAGCTCCAAATAACACAGTGTTAAAAAAATAGAGACTGTATACAACCAACTAACAATTTAGTAAATTGTCAGCCCTGGCCCATCTCTACCCTAATATAGGGACAAAGTATGTAAGGCTAGATGCATTATCACCACAATTAGAACCGTAGACCGGTTTCGCTCTAATTAGAGCTCGTCACTACGGCATACTAATTGTAGCGAAAATACACCTATAACCTTACCACTCACTTAGTGTTGGAAGGCTGGCTACTATAGCCGTATTACTTTATAGGTGTATTTTCGCTAGAATTAGTATGCCGCACTGACTAGCTCTAATTAGAGCGAAACCGGTCTACGGTTCTAATTGTGGTGAGAATGCATCTAGCCTTAAGAACCACAGTTGAAATAGCATCAATCCAAATACCTTTTTGGTGTCTACATTTAACAGCATGCCTTTAAACGTACGAAACAAGGTTGCTCATAAATAACCAATCAAGGCCATAACTTTTAAACCGAGAAAGGCATCGGACTCAAAATATCCAGGTTGCCCCATAATTAATTGGACAATAGCTGAGGGGTGATAGCTGGCACAGAAATAAAGCGATTGGGCTCAACATGCATTAGTAAAATGTTACTAGTCTTTGTCCTACCGGGTGTTTAAATAATTTTTCTTAAAATTATTTGTTGAAATATCTTGAAAGTGGTTCAACATATGATTATGAAATGTGGCATGGCATTATTGGTCATCATGCGTAATATGATGACGGTATCAATTTCACCCCTGCCGCTTGGTGGCGCCGCCACAGCAACACTGGTTCATTAACATGGTCATATATTTTTTGTCCACCCTTTATACACATTTTGGAACAAAAATAAAGAGGCCCATTTAGTTTGACACAAAAAGGTATACTTCTTTGAAGTCGAAGAAGTTGACTGTTTTCAAAATAAACGTAATTTTTCAATGAAAACCAAAAATCTGTATTTACTTTGTTGCTAAGTATGTTATAGTAGTAACTAGGAACTTGTTCACTATAACTTGTCAAAATCGACTGACATTAAACAAGTATCTTTAATTGTCACTGTATTATTGTTATTTGCGTTAAAATGCCGTGTCATAATGATTTTTCAAATTTACAAATGCGAGATATAGTGTGTCGTTATTTCCAGGAAAATTTTTGTTCGCCCAGAGCAGCACAGCGCTATGTTGAGCTTTATCCTGATAGAAGGCAACCAAACCATAAAACTTTTAACGCACTGTACGATAGATTGAATCAAACTAGCTCATTTCATCCCAAAAACAGAAATGCAAGAAGACCGAGTGTAATTGATGCTGATAGGGAAGACAAAATCATAGTTCGTATTGTAGAAGACGCTGAAACCAACACGAGACGTGTTAGTGCAGCAAATAAGCAAATCTTCGGTGTCCAGAATCATACGCAAAGAAAAGCTGCATCTGTATCATTTCACTCGAGTTCAACAGCTTTGACCGCAGGACTTACCAAGAAGGCGTCAATTTTGCCAGTTTATGAGAGAACGCTATTTAGAGGATCCAATGTTCTACAAGAAAATTTTATTTACTGATGAAGCCTCATTCACCAGAAGAGGTATGTTTAATTTGCGGAATACCCATACCTATGCTATCCGCGAACATCGTTTTCAACATGAATTTTCAATAAACATTTGGTGTCGCATTCTTGGAAATTGTATTGTGGGATCATTTGCACTGCCACCTAGACCTAACAAAGCAACGTATCTCTTGTTTCTGATAGATAATTTACCGATCATTTTAGAGGATGTACCTTACACTTTTAGGAGTGACTTGATTCATGCATGATGGTGCTCCAGCACATTACATCCGAGATATGCGCAATTGTTTTGATGAAATTTACCCTCAAAGGTGGATTGGTAGAGGTAGTGTGCACGCATCGCCAGCACGTAGTCCCCACTTAAATCCGCTAGATTTTTACTTTTGGGGTTATTTAAAGTCACTGGTCTACAAAGATCAAATAAATAACCGCCAGCAATTATGAGAAAAGATCGTACAGGGTGTTAATGATATCAGAGCTCAACAAAATTCATTTTTTAAAGTAAGAGATAATTTGAATGAACGAGTGAGAAAATGCATTGCCGTAAATGGTGAACACTTTGAGCACTTCTCTGATTTGTTGTTGTTTTGCTTCTAAAGTTGCAGTTTAATTTAAGATTAATTTAATAAGGTAGATTAATGCAATTTGCAACAATCTTTCCGATATCCATTTTGTTAAATATTTCTTTTTAATTAATAGTTTTATAGATGTTATCTTATTTCATCGCTTTGTTGAATTCTTAATAAAAATGTTTCTTTGGATAACGTACATTTTATTGTGCTAAAAAGTATCTACAACAAATACACATAATTTGCACTAAGATCGAGGCCTTCGAAAATACATAATGTTTGCGCATAATCGTTCATTTAATTTCATTGAAAAAGAACGTTTATTTTGAAAACAGTCAACTTCTTCGACTTCAAAGAAGTATACCTTTTTTGTGTGAAACTAAATGGGCTTTCTTTATTTTTGTTCGAAAATGTGCATACAGGGTGGACAAAAAATTATTACCATGTTAATGAACCAGTGTTGCTGTTGGCCACCAAGCGGCAGTGGGTGAAATTGATACCGTCCTCATATTACGCATGATGCCTAATACCATGCCACATTTCATAATAATACGTTGACACACTTTCAAGATAATTGAAAAAATAGTTTTAAGAAAAATTATTCAAACACCCTGTAAAACGAAAACGAGTAACATTTTATTAAGGCAGGTTGAGCCCAATCGCTTTATTTTTGTGCCAGCTATCACCCCTCAGCTAATGTCCAATTAATTATGGGGCACCCTGTATAGGGTTGCATAACAGGTTATTTACGACTATTTGGTGGCATTATCGACATTTTTGGAACGCGTATTCAGCGCACTTTGTGTTTTAATTATTTTTAAGTTACCTTTGGCAGGAATGAAAACAATCGACTTTTCATGAAATGCATTCGGGAAAATGGTAACATCTTACTTTATTGAAGAAGATGTTCAAATTTAGCCTATTTAGCTCATTGACAATATTAAAGCCTCTTGTCAAACTGATGAATCGAGTTTTTCAGTGATCCGTTATGGCACTTGTTGAAAGGCCATAACAATTTGGTCTTGCAACTGTTCCAATTTCGCAGGCCGATCATTGTAAACGACACTTTTTAAGTGATAAAAAAACGAGTGGATACAAATCTTGAGACCTAGGTGGCGACTCACTGGGTTTTCTGCCTATCCATCGGCTAGGAAATGTCACATTAAGGTATTCCCTTACCTCTCGACTGAAATGGGGTGGGGCGCCATCTTGTTGGAAGTAGACATTGAGGACAAAGTTTTGAAACAATTATAATACGGGGCACAATATCTTCTGGTAATAATCTAAGATTGTGTGGAATTGTTAGAGTCCCTCCAAAGAAGAAGGGTACAATTACATGATGGCTAACAATTCCGGGCTATCGTTCAGCTTTTGAGGATATTGGGTATGAGTTGCTTCCATCCAACGGGGGCTACTGTCAGACCAATATCGACAAGTGTGTCTGTTTACACTATCATTAAGGCAAAAGATAGCTTCATCAGAGGAAACAACGTAGTTTTAAAAATCTCCATTTTGTTGAACATGAATTATTTGTTCACAAAATTCAATCCGTCTATTAAAATCCTCTGCAAAAAGTTCTTGCAGGTTATGAACCTAAACTTTTTCCGGTGCAAAATGCGCTGTGCAGAATGTCGCTTCTTCTAGCAAGTTCCAATGCATAAGTTTTAGGAGTTTCTTACACAACAAGCAATACATCCAGTGTATTTTCATCTGAAGTAGTAGTTACAGGGCAGGCGAACTTGTGGAGCTCTTTTAGGCTCCCTGTTTCAATAAATTTGTGGTGAAGTCTGCTTACCGTAGACCTGTTAAGGGGTGGACGATCAGGTTGAACATTTTACGATCACCATAACCTATCATCTTTAAAACTTCGGTACATTCTTGTTCACTTAGCTGAGCCATATCACAAACAAGTAAATGAAGTACATTAACAAAAACACCGATGTTTTAATTCACAAACCAAAACGCTGGCAACTGTGGATCAGGCTAATAATGTTAACAAAACTGATTTTCTGGGCGACATTATTGAAGTGTAGTCTTTATTATCGCTTAGATAAATTCCAGGTCTAATAAGACCATGTATTTTAGGCTTTTTTTGGACAGAGATAAAATGACTTAAATAGTCTTTGCTTCATTTATTTTCATGAAAAGCCGAATGTATTCGTTTTTGCCAAACGTAACTTTAGTTTAGTTAATTAGTAGGTTGAACACGCTTTTCAAAAATGTGTCGCATGAGCCATTGTTGCTATTTAAGAAATTAAAGGGTTGTCCCCCTCCAAAATGTCGATAATACCATCAAATAATCTGTTATGCAATCCTACAAATTTTGGGTCAGGTGCCTTTCTCGGTTTAGAAGTTATAGCTTTGTTGTGATACTTTTGCGCAACTTTGTACGTAATTTTTAAAAAATATTTTCGACTGGATTTATTTCTATCTGTGATTTTTTTGAATCGATTAGACGGGAAAATAAATTACATTTTCCTTCTAATGTTACAACAGTTGGGCGACTAGACGGGAAAAATAGATTTTTCTTTTGATGTTGGTAGTGCAATTTTGACTTTTGATTTTAGCCCCACATTAGAAATGTTGTGTGTTGCTTGGAGAAGACATAAGTTTTCTTTTTATTGATTTATTTGAATCATTTTTAGTTTCATTTGGCTATTTAATTAACTTTATTTTTACTAGGACAAAGAAGGGATACATTTTCAAATTGATAGTGTCAAATTTTTGGCGTATATTAATGATACATCTTCTGACCGGTTTATAAAGAATTAAATAGTACTTTGTTTTCTACTACGTTTCTTTTGATTAAGGTTTATAACAGTTTTTCGTACTTACGCTTATTTAGACTATTAATAATGTAATCATCACCTGAAACAAAAAATATTTACATTAATTCTCAGAAATGCAGATTTTATAAAAAGGCGTTTTAAAGCCTCTCAAAATGTTACTGCAAGACAGACTCAAAATTAACGTCAATTATATAACACACTAAGAACTATTCAACAAGCTTAACGCCTAAAGTAAGAACAGGAAGACATGGGCAAAAGAAAAGAACAAAACTAAATAGCAAGGCCAAAAACATATTACAAAAACTCTGGACGCAGCAAGTGCGTTATGGCAGTGAATTTTTATAAAAATGCTTTGAATATCAAATATATCTTTTTAATGCAAGCAGTCATCAATTTGGTTACCGGTATAACCTATATAGTAGAAACAATGTGCCATATTTTATCAAAATAACTTATTGTTTGAAAATGTACAAAAATTTTCCGACAATATACCTTAAATGTTGGTTTTCTAACCAACAAATCTTGGGTTAATAGCAAATTGAGTTATTGAAATTTGAACCATTTAATGAAAATTTGCTACCAAAACGCACTTACTGCGTCTTGATTTTTTTTCTTACAAACATATTTCGATAAAAAATGCAATAAAATAAGGCTGTTCGAAAAAAAATTGTAGGGATCAGCAACGATCGACTTGTGGGCCAGCCGGTGATTGTCAAAATAATTTTATAAGATGCAGCTCAAGACACCCTATAATTAACTTATACAATTTTTTCTCGTCTCTTGTATTATAATAATTATATTCAGCTTTACCGTGTAAGCAGATCAAAACTGAACGTAAACTCGGATATGGATTCCAGGGGGCTTAGTTTGCGCTCATTTAAAGAAATCTTTAAAATTCTAAAGTCGCGGTCTCCTCATTGACGAATTTTTTGTACGAAAATTAGCTAAAAATTATGGACCGTTAAACCATAAACTTAAAGCCAAAGCATTAGAGAGTAAGAACTAACCTGTTGCATATCAGCCCTTTTGTAAAACTTCGATCCTTTATATGTGTTGATAAAACATAACAAACACTGTTTAATCCACCCACTAACATTAATAAAGGAATTATTTGCACTTGTATATAAAAATTTCCCAAATGACACAAATAATTCGTCGACTCAAACAAATAAACATATAAATAATCTCATACCAATACCATACGACATCAGTTACAGCGTCTAACAGACCTGCGTAATAATATAAAATGTTCCGTTACCACGGCAACCACATACTAAATCTCATATAAGCTATTGACAATGAAAGGTGGTGATATTAAACATAAATGTTTCAAATTTGAATAGCTCAATTTTCTGTAACCCTAGAAAGCTGAATTTTGGCACATAGTAAGGTCTTTCCCAAAGCAATATGTACACCAGATTTTATCGAAATATCTTTGTAATTTTCGGAGAAAAATTTTTTTTCGAAAGAAAACTCAAAATTTTCCCGGAAAACCGTGTCCGATTTTTCTGGCTAACGAACTCATCCAAGCTATTAATAAAAGAAAGGCACTTGCCGAGTTTTATCAAAATCGGTTAATTATTTTTTGAGTTATCGGTTGGATACATATATATATATATATATATATATATATATATATATATATATATATATATATATATATATATATATATATATATATATATATATATATATATATATATATATATATATATATATAAACATATAAAAATCGAAACTGATTTCGGATATGGGTTCTAGGGGCCCAAATTCGCGCTCATTTGCATAATTTTTTGCAAAGTCTCACCATCGATACTTCTATATTAGTGAATTTTTTTAAATAAAAATTCACTAATATAAGTTAATATCGTAACAAAACTAAATTACTACTGAATTAAAAATAAACAGAAGATACGGTCAAAATGTTTTTAAAGAAATGCTAAAAATGGCTGCTGTCTTAAGAGGCAAACGTGCCCAAACTGCACTTCAATCGTCCGTCACACGGAGACGACCATTTTAAATGTATAAACGTATGAAATGAAAGTTGTAGACCATAAAATTGTGTGTTCAACGACCACCTTAAATTGTGAATTTGATCAAGTACATACCGAGAAATTTAAAATATTCCCAAGCTTGACATATGCCATATAATGAATTTAGGCGACATGAATATAATTTTCTGAGAATCAGTATTGTATATTACACATAAAGTAAGTAGTATTTAACACTACACTGCAATTTAATTTTGGTTAAAATTGATAACCATTTTCTGGCATATATATACATACATACATATATATATATATATATATATATATATATATATATATATATATATATATATATATATATATATATATATATATATATTAGAGGGGGTTATGTTTTGCTTCACAAAAGTAGCGCGATACCAAGTTGTGACACTATTGTGAGACAACTAACAGGATCTTAATTTAAACACAATAACAAATAAACAATCAATCTCGATTAACGCCAATGTCTACGGCTTGGCCAGATAGTTTCTTGAATTTTCTTGAGCTATATCTACATTTGATTTTTACAGAAGACTACAATTTCATCGTAGGCGATGTAAATATTAATCTGTTTTCAAACTCAGAAACTTCTCATAAAAAATCTCAAAAATTGTATGACATAAAGTTCAAACTAACAGGATTCTTGGATATACGCTTTCGGATAGACAATTCGGTTTTAAAGCGGAAACTTCCACCATTGCTAACGACAGTAGGTAGGTAGTGTTTTCTTTTGGAAATAGGGAAAGCACATCCGAATATAAGAGGGAAGTTTAATTTGAAAAATAACCAAGCCATTCATCACATTCGTATATGATTACTTCAGACATCACTTCGCCCTTTGTACTAACATATAAAAATATATAAACATAATATATTCAAAATTAAGTCATATATTGTGTGACCAACTCATTTTGTGTTCAGTAAAGTTGGTATGTACCTGTACCTAAATAAATAGATATAAATACAACCAACTACTTAAAAAAAGGAAGTTAGAAATAAAAAAGGCCTGCTTGATTCCACTATTAATTTGGCAGGCAAAAGTCTATTTCATAAATAAAAGGACTTTCTGTTCGCAGTACAGAAATAAACAAAGCAAGCACGTGCATAACCTCTACTTCACATTTCATTTTTGAATCAGGGGGCATAATCAACTCGTGTTCTGTGCAGTACTCGGAAAAGATCGTTGAGTTGTTCAAAGTCTGTCTCAAGGCGCTAGTCTTCCTCCGCATGGTGGGTGCGCTGAGCAGATCTTACGTTAATGTTCAAAGTCTGTCTCAAGGCGCTATTCTTCCTCCGCATGGTGGGTGCGCTGAGCAGATCTTACGTTAATGTTCAAAGTCTGTCTCAAGGCGCTAGTCTTCCTCCGCATGGTGGGTGCGCTGAGCAGATCTTAGTTAATAAGAGATAAGAGGCTTATACACGATAAACGACACGAGTGTATATGTCTAAATTTCGGGTCCACTGACCAGGTGCCTCACGTCATATCAACGCACATTACAATTGTATGTGGTACGTAGAGGGGGGTGGGGGTTGCAGATTATTTCATACTTTTATTAATTGTGCATGCGTTTTAGTTCATAATAGCACTTCTTAAATTATTTTATGAAGATGTAGAATTGTATCTCGAAGGTACCTTTCTTGCGCACTGAACCGCATATGACAAGCTTCGGGAAATATGAAATTTTTTGGTATGTACTTGACCAAATTCAAAAAATCTCGGGACGCAGCAAGTGTGTTATGGTAGTGAATTTTCATAAAAATGTTTTTATTGCAAATATGTGTGTTTTTTTTAAGAAAGCAGACATCAATTTTGGTTACCAATATAACCTATATAGAAAAAGCAGGCATCAAATTTGATTACCAGTATAACATATATAGTAAAAACAATGTGCCATGTTTCATCAAAATAACTTGATTGTTTGAAAACGTACAGAAATTTCCAAAAGTAAACCAAAAGTATTACTGAAAAAATCCGTTTCCTGGTCAACCTTATAGGTTAATAGCAAATTGAGCTTTTCAAATATGAAGCATTTAATCAAAATTCGCAACCACAACGCACTTGCTGCCTCCAGAATTTCTTAACTTACAAACATGCATTATATTTCGATGGAAAATGCAAAAAAATAAGGCGTTTTCGACAAAAAAAAAAAAAAATTGTATCACCAACGACTTATGGGCCACCCTGTGATTGTCGCAATAATTTTTTAAGATGTAGCTCAAAACACCGTATAATTAATGTATACAATATTTTTTCATATCTTGTATAATAACGAATATATTGAGCTTTATTGATTTTTTTGCGAAAATTCGACAAAAATTATATACCATTAAACGATAAACTCTATAGCTAAGGCTACTGCCAAGCATCAGAGAAAGGTTCTATTTGAAATGAATTTTCTGGAAATATTTTAGTAAAATGAAGGACAATGACGGTTGAAACTAAGAGTTCGGTGTATGTAAAACATTCTTCTTGAGACATTTTCTTTCCATAGATCGTATTAGATTCAAGTTATTTGCCTAAATGTTGCGAATTTTGACGTTTTCAATTGTCACTTTGACGTTTTGAGGAAACCCCCAATTTATTTTTCTTTAAATGCCCATAACTTTTTTGTCTTTTAACCTACAGAGCTAAATTTTGGTATATATAACTTTATATAATAACGATATAACGATATAAACCAGCTTACCAAATTTGGTTGCCCTTACTTTGTTAATTTTGGAGATATAAATATTTTGCGAAAGAAAACACAAATTTTTCCGGGAAAACCTCGGCGGATTTTCCTGGCTAACAAAATTATCCAAGCGACTTGCGAAAGGAATGTACTCACCAATTTTGACGTTTAAAATCGCAATTTTGACGTTTTGAGGAAAAACCAAATTTATTTTTCTTTGAATGCCTGTAACTTTTTTATCCTTTAACCTACGGAGCTAAATTTTGGTAGGTAACTTTACTATAATGAAATAAATCCGCATATGAAATTTGGTTGCCCTTACTTTGTTAATTCCGGAGATATAAATTTTTTTCGAAAGAAAACACAAAATTTTCCGGGAAAACCAAGACCGATTGTCCTGGCTAACGAACTTATCCAAGCCATTTGCAAAAGGAATTTATTCACCAAATTTAAACAAAATCGGCCCATTATTTTTTGAGTTATCGGTGTGATACATATATATATATATATATATATATATATATATATATATATATATATATATATATATATATATATATATATATATATATATATATATATATCATATAAAAATTTAAACCGACCCCGGATATGTGTTCTGGGGGGCCTAATTAGCGCTCATTTGAAGAAATTTTTTCAAAATTCAAAAGTCGGGATCTCCTCATTAGTGAATTTTTTTTAAGAAAATTCACTAATTAAGGTACTAGTTGAACACACAATTTGATGCTTTACAACTTTCATTCCACGCGGTTTTTCATTGAAAATGGTCGTTGCCGTGTGACGGACGATTGAAAGTCACTATAATGCGTTTATTAGAAAAGTTAGTAAAAACCACAGTTTTTCGACCGTCCATTTCAGCCATACTACTCCACCGAATTTTATAAATTAAATACTCATTGGATGTAGAATTTAATGGTATTTAATCTTTGCAATAGCGAAGTATTCCCTAGAACCCACCGTGTCAGAGCTAGAGGCGAGAAACTGAAAAACGTCTGAAATTTTTTTTGACGCCCTGTCTCGAGCGGCGGTCTAGGTACCGTGCAAACTTAGTATACTTCTATTTGACGTCAAATGAACCGATCGAAACAATAATTAGCTTTCAAACACTTGTTTCCAAGAGACCCCCATAATAGACCCCAAGTTGACTGGCCTATAAGTACTTTAAACGTAAATTTGAAACACTATTCCTTACACTGCACAAACAATTTAGGTAGTATTCCATTTTCTACACATTAAAGTGTACAAATGTGTAATATAACAGGGTAGCATGGCGCTAGGGAATTCATTTTTGCATGAGTCATAATCTATAGTTAATTATGTAAAACAATATGTATATACATGTACTTAAATAAACAAACAAGCAATTTGCTATAATCGGCTTTTTGCATGTAAAGTATATGTTGATCACAAAATATATTAAACAATAGCATAAAATCTATTAAGAGCTGTTTAATTTACACTTTACTATTCGAAATACCACCGAGTATTTATAAATGTGACTGAGTTCTAAAAATATCGTGACTATAATTTATTTTGTTTAATACCGCGATGCATTTAAACCTTGAATATAGAGATAGTAAATATTCAAAAAGAAGTGGGAGGGAAATACAATTTGTAGATCCACAGCATGGACAAGGTTATTTTTAATTAAATAAAATCACAAAAGAAGTCTAACCTTTAAATCGTTTTAGCAGAATTTGCAAGAAAAATCAATCAACTAGGTACATTATAACGTTAGATACAATGCGACTATTTACTGAGGTAGCCTTACTCATTAACAGTTTGTGAGAGTATACGTAACGTAAGTCTAACGGGTGTTTTAAAATCTTTTGCCCCTTCTCATCATAGTCGGTCTGTCTGTGATGTAATGTTCTGCATAACTATTGAGAATCAAGTAGTGCTAAAGGCGCTGGGGACACATGAATCGCGATTAAATATAGTAGCTAACTGCATCCGCAACTTCAGCCAGCTGGAGGCAAGTAATATCGTCAACATGATTTGGGTAGTTGCGCACGCCAATATAAAGGGCAACGAGGTAACAGACCAGCTCGCAAAAGAAGGGCGACCAATGTCTCCAAACGGGCCAGAACCATACTGCGGGGTTGCATATGAATCCGTAAGACACGAAATCGAGACGATGCTGCAACAGAGGCATCTGGAATACTGGAATAAATCACCTGGACAAAGGCAGGCAAAAGCCCTCCTCAGGGAACCATCGAGGCAAAGATCAAAAGATTCGCTCAAGCTGAATAGGAAAGAACCAAAACTACAGTAAGTCCCCGCATAATGTCATAGGGACCTAACAATCGGGACGTTAAGTAAAACGACGTATAACGAATCATTGGGAATGATTATAACGTACATATTTGTGACTGCAAAATCATTAAGAAAAAAATATATTCACTTACGTATGTATTATGTACCTACATGACGTCGGTGATTGGCCAGAGTCGCGGAAATAGACCAACCCTGAAGTACAAAAACATATTTATGAATGATGACGTCATCATAAACTATTTAAATGACACCCATGTTTTTTGCTGTTTTCCATAGGCCTACTTACTACTTAAATGATGATGAAAAAAAATTGGTACCTGACATAAGAATTTTTTTGAAAAAATGGCATTATTTACTATAAAAAAAATGGAAACGTAAATTTAATACGCGTTTTTATTTAGGACGAGTTTTCTTTAGAATCATGAGATTTTCTTTCACTTTTCTAAAGTAATGAACTTGATTTTGTGATTTTTGATACGTTGTCATGTAACTATTTAACAGGTGAAACAAAAAGTAAAGTCAAAAACAGATTTTTAACAACACTCGTTGTGATAATTTGCTGATCATTTGCTGTTATCAGTATTTAGTTATCGAACTTTTATCCCAGTATGGATTTGGAATTCAGTGGATAAAGACAATAATGTTAAATCATGAATTAATTTCAATTATTACCTGCTATCTATCTAAATTAATTAATAGTCTTAGTGGTGAAAGTATAAAAGTGCTAGCAGTAATTCATTCTAATTCGACATTTTTTTTAATGGCACGTTTCACCGAAAGGGAAAGAATAGAGATATTAGTGATGATTGGATATGACGATATGCTTAGAAGTCATCTGGAATCATGCGAGTTATTTAACCAACAAGATCCTGATAGACCGTCAATTGCAAGATCTACAATAAGTAAATTGGTTGCCAAATTCGCAGAAATAGGACTACTAAGTTGCAAAAATCATAGGGAAAATAAAACTGTGAAATTCGTTAGAACTTGTGGTGTAGTGGTATGTATGTAGAAACAGAATGAACTGTCACACATTGCTCATTCCGTTGTGATGAATTCTTATTTATCTCCGAACGTGACACTACATTGTTTACGTTAAGGTCATAAATTTTAATTTCGCACTTGATCTCATTCGAGATTGCACGGACGACACGGCAGAAAGGAACAAGGTAAACATTTCCTAAATTATGTATATATATATATATATATATATATATATATATATATATATATATATATATATATATATATATATATATATATGGAAAAGTTTGACGGTTCTAAACACCACCTTAAAATTTTTTAAAGCTTGTTGCTCAGACATAATTAAATAAAAAGTTTATATATATATATATATATATATATATATATATATATATATATATATATATATATATATATATATATATATATTATTATGTTTGTATTTGTGATTTTCAATTTATCTGTGTTGCCGCTCCCCCTCATTAGCCCAGATAATCGAGAGTAAACTGTATTATTTGGATCTGAAGAAAATCACCACCATTCTACAACGCAACTATCCCCAAATAACACAGTGGAGAAGTATCATCCTTACAAAGTGCAATTGGATTTTTTTCTGTGCTGTTATTTATAATCGAACCAAGTAATTTAAAAGAGCTACAGCAAAGAATCGCGCTGGCTGACGTGGAGCAAATTAGTACTGACATTTCTGAGCGCAGTGTACAAAGTGTTTACACTCGTATTAGTCAATACCAAATGGTAGGTGGAGAACAATTTGTACATTTGCGCTAAGTTTTGTTTGTTTTCCCTGGTTCCATAATTTTTTCCTTACGTTACCATTTTTTTAAAGTAAATAATGGTATTTTTTCCAAAAAAATTTTTGTCAGGTAACTATTCTTTTCATCATCATTTAAAACGACTTATGACGTCACCATTCAGAATTACGTGACGTCGTTAATTTAATTTTTACGTCATAAGTTGGCAATTGAAAATATAAAATTGACCTGTCCCATCGTTTTTCTTGAAAAAAACAACGCATTGATTATGTTCAAAACTTTATCATCACGCTGTACATATAAGGTAATACAAATCAGAAAGTTTGTGTGAACGTTCAAACGATCGAACAATATAATCAATTTCAATTTGTCTGGCAAGACGTCGGGACGCATTGGAAGTTCGATGACATTCAACTTGATCGGGTGGAATCGGACTAGTTATTTTTATTTTCTCCATGTCACATCGATCGTTATAATGTCTCACTATCAAAGCAATCATGTTTTGTTGGCAGCGAACAGACGAATCTACAAAAAATATTACATAACGTACCTGTATTATTTTATCTTCTATTCTAGCCGAAGACAGAGTTATAAAAAAGGTAAGATGCTTACTGGCAATTAGGCCATTGCTGACCCTTTTTGTCCATCTAAACTAACCTACCCTCCACCTTGAGCTCCATCTCAACGACGACAGTGATTTGAAAAATCATCCGCCGCCGGTGAGTCTCGAACCGTCGTCCCCCGAGTCCGTATTGGAAAGTCTGAATCGACTTTCCCGCACGGCCACGGAGGCGCTGATGACAGATAGTTATATGTATATGAGTAGGTATTTAGTAAAAAATTATTAACATGCCTACAAGACGGCAAGCTTAATTTTATTCGTTAAACATTGGACACTTTTTTTTACTTTAACGTCGGCCTGTTTCCGCGACTATGGCCAATCACCGACCCAGGTAGGGTTTAATCTGGTGTCATTTGCCAGCTAATTGATTTAGAAATACAATACAGTATTTCATAACTAAAGAAACGCAGAAAATCTAAGAACAATTTAAATTTGGAGAAAACATTTTCTGGACAAGGGATTTACATGAAAACAACTTTAAAATTTAATTATAAGGTAACATTATTTGTGTTATCTTATTATTGTTATCAATTTCAGCAATTTCTAAAGAAACCCTATCGCGTTTCCAATTCGAGTAACAAGAACAAAAAATCAAATGTTCCTTATCCATCTCATCCTGGCTTCACCTCAAATAATTCGAAGTGGTTTTCTCATGTAGACTCACATGTCGAATACTTTCTGTGGAAACAAGTGTTATTATACTGTCTGCCAAAGATTATAATACAACTGTCTGCCATAAGTTAAGATAGGTAATCGAAAACTGATTTGTCCAAGATTAAGAGATTAATTAAGATTAACTTTTTGGATTCGGTGATCGAAAAAAGATCCGTTTTAAAACTTGTCAAGTGCTCAACGACAGTCATCCAAACAGACCTTCGATCAACAGATCTACAGCGTCGCGAGCAGTTCATTGATTTGATGAGCTAAAAAGGGTAAACAATCGTCCAACTCTCGGTAGACCGAAAACAGCAACAAATTATGACATTTCATCACAAGTTTTATTGAATGTTACTGATATACCACAAACCTCAATCACGCAACTTGCACCAGATCATGTTGTGTGTGAAATATCAATAAGAAAAATATTAAAGCACTCTAAGTACCATCCCCAAAAATCACATTTAGTTATTTTGATCACAGGTTGCATTTTGCAGCAATTATGATGGAAAGAACTGAAGCTGATCAAAATTTGTAAGAAATATTGGGGTTTCTTTTTCAGACGAAGTCAGATTTATGTTAAATGGTTCTGTAAACAGGCATAGCAGTAGACCGGCACCCTACTAATCCCCCATGTCAACTTAATATTTGGTGTGGAATATTGGGTTTCTTGGAACTACACAAAATCAAATTGTACCAAAAATAAAAGAGATTAAAGCAAATCAGATAAATGCGCACGCCTTGCACCAATAAGTATACTTGGAGAACCCAAATCACCACAACACATTTAAAAAAACCTGACGATCGTTTCACTAACCAAGTTGGCGTCATCAGAGGATGAATAATTCTGGTATCAACCAGATGGTGATCCACCCCATTTCGGTCAGAAAGTTCGTGTATTCTTAAATCACAATTTCCGAGGACAATGGTTTGGTCCGATTGAATGGGCTCCTAGATCACCAGACATGACCCCCGTGGACTTTTTCTTTTGTGGATACTTGAAAAATGTTCTGTATCGTAATAAGCCAACATCATTAGATGAATTAGAAGCTTTGGTGAATTAGAAGCTTTGGATGTTAAGAGCTTTTAAGCTTAGGTGTGAACTGGAGGTGTTAATTGTGTTTTCAATTTCCGGGCGCATTTGCAAATGTGGCATATGTCTAGTGGAATGCACATAGTAATAAAAAGTCTGGACGCAGCAAGTACGTTATGGTAGTGAATTTTCATAGAAATGATCTGGCACCAATTATATTTTTAAACTTTTTTCTTGCAACATATACATCTAAATTTTATTGTATACGTTACTGTTTATATCACAAACCTACCTAATAAATTTGGTTACCATAGCTTTTTTAGTTTTTGAGATAATTTTTTTTAACTCAAAATTTTCCCGGAAAACCTGTTCCGATTTTCCTGGCTAACGCACTTATCCAAACCACTTGCAAAAGGAAGGTACTCACCAAATTTTATCGAAATCGGCCCATTATTTTTTGAGTTATCGATATATATATATATATATATATATATATATATATATATATATATATATATATATATATATATATATATATATATATATATATATATATATATATATATATATATATATATATATATATATATATGTGAACATACAAAAATTGAAATTAGCTCCGAATATGAGTTCTAGGGGTCCTAGTTCGCGCTCATTTGAAAACATTTTTCAAAATTCAAAAGTCAGGATCTCCCCATTAGTTTCGTTCCGAAGCTATGAATTACTTTTCAATTCTGTTCCGTATTATGCTCAATTCGGTTAATGATGCTTATGGATCGCGATTTTTTTAGTGAATTTTTATTTTTTTAAAAATTCTGCAATATCGATGGTGAGACTTTGCAATTTTTTTTTCAAATAACCGCGAACTAGGACCCCTAGAACCCATATCCTGGGTCAGTTTCAATTAACATATATATACAAAAAAATTTCTCCGAAAATTACAATGCTATTTTAATGAAATTTGATGGATATGATCGCTTGGGAAAGACCTTACTATATACCAAAATTCAACTTTCTAAGTTTATAGAAAATTGAGTCATTCAAATGTGAAGCATTTAATGAAAATTCGCTACCACAACGCACTTGCTGCGTCCCGAACTTTTTTGTGATGCGTTTCCTTTTCCTTGTTGCTCACCGCATTTCTTTACTTTTCTTTTTAGCAGAGCATTCCATCCATCCATCCATATATATATATATATATATATATATATATATATATATATATATATATATATATATATATATATATATATATATATATATATATATCTTTAGGAATATTGCACTACACTGTAATCACTTTTAAATATACACTTTATTTGTTTGCTGTACGTTTGTGATTTCTTATTGGTTTGCGTGGACTGCAGTTTCGAACCGTCCCGGTTCATCATCAGCACGCTACTGGCTGCTATCGCTCCTGTCTGGTCTACGTCGGAGATTGTAGGTGGCGCACGCGCCGTGAGATTCTAGTGGTCGGTTTCCTGTTCTCTGATTGGTTGTGCCTTCGGACTGTGTCGTGTGTATCGGTCTTCTGTCTTGATCACTGTGGTTTAATAATTTGTCTATTTGTATGGCCTTTATTAAGTTTTGTTTAAATGTTTGTACTTGGATTTGTTCTGGCATTAATTGTTTTCTATTGTTTGTTTGTTGAATGTAGTATTGTTCCCAGATTTCCATTTTTTTGTGGTCTTTAACATGTTTCATTAGTTTTAATTGGGTGATGTCTGTCAGACATCACCCAATTAAAACTATGTCTGTCAGACATCACCCAATTAAAACTAATGAAACATGTTAAAGACCACAAAAAAATGGAAATCTGGGAACAATACTACATTCAACAAACAAACAATAGAAAACAATTAATGCCAGAACAAATCCAAGTACAAACATTTAAACAAAACTTAATAAAGGCCATACAAATAGACAAATTATTAAACCACAGTGATCAAGACAGAAGACCGATACACACGACACAGTCCGAAGGCACAACCAATCAGAGAACAGGAAACCGACCACTAGAAGCTCACGGCGCGTGCGCCACCTACAATCTCCGACGTAGACCAGACAGGAGCGATAGCAGCCAGTAGCGTGCTGATGATGAACCGGGACGGTTCGAAACTGCAGTCCACGCAAACCAATAAGAAATCACAAACGTACAGCAAACAAATAAAGTATATATATATATATATATATATATATATATATATATATATATATATATATATATATATATATATATATATACAGGGTCGCTGATAAGTCTGGAAACGGTCGATTATCCGGGAAAATATACAAGGTGTCGAAAAAAGTTTTATACAAAAGTTTTTGCGTTCTTCAATGTCTACTAGGCGGTGATAATTTCATTTATACAGGGTTGGTCATACAGGCGTGGCACACCAATATTAATTTTTTTTAATGGAACACCCTATATATTATTCGATATTTCAATCCTTCTCTTAATTTTGAGCAACATTTATCAGAAGCATGATGTACATAAACTCAATCGTTTCCGGGTAAAAAAATAAATAAAAATAAACGCTATTGTTTTTAAAATCTATTGGATGAAGAACAAAAATAAATGAAAAGTAGAATATCTCTTGAAAACAATCTGTGAGTGTGAAAAGAACCGGTTGCGATGTTTTTAACATTGTTTGGAATCCTATTTTATAAGATGTTCAAAGTGTTCTCCATTGACCTCCTGACAATAATGAATTCGCTTAACAAAACATTGCACTGCATTTACAAGAGCGTTTTGAGGAATGTTATTAATTTCATGCACAATCCTTGCTTGCAACAAAAGTGTCAAATATCGAGCAGAGTTCAAATTACCGTGTATAAAATAAGGTCCTATGATATGTCCACCAATAATAGCACACCAAACATTTACTTTTTGCGGTCTTTGGGTGTGAATTTGTTCCATCCAATGTGGGTTTTCGTCTGACCAGTACCTACAGTTGTGTCGGTTGACTTGTCCATATTCAAACAAAATGTAGATTCGTCGGAAAACAAAATGTGGTTGGCAAAGTTAAAATTTTGGCATAACTTCTCCATAATAAGTTCACAGAACTCGATTCTGCGATCAAAATCGTCTTCACTCAGTTCTTGCAATAAATGAATTTTATATGGACGGAACTTTTCCCGCTTCGTAATCTTTTGAATTGAATATCGACTCATATTGTGATTTAAAGCCAATTGCTGTGCCGAAGTTTTCGGATTTTCCACCACATCCAATATTACATTCAAAGAATTTTCTTCATTTGTAACGGTTACTGGCCTTCCAGTTCTAGGTTTATCCTTGATACCGCCAGTTTCGTGAAAACGATGCAAAGTTTTCGAAACTGTGGATTTGGAGATCGATTCCCGCTCAGGATGCAACTCATTGAACATAATCACCACTTGAGCAAAACTTCGTGTTCTATCACCGTACCCTATCATCATTAAAATTTCGATACGTTCGGTTTCACTTAAACTTGCCATTTTGCACAAAAACTGTTGACACTAAATTACTAATGTTTCAAAACTGTTGACACTGAATGAATGTTTGACATTCGTTGTCCTGGAAACATTTTAAAACAAAAGAATAATACTGCGTTTCTTATGGGCATCTTATCTTATCTTGGGATTCCAAACAATGTTAAAAACATCGCAACCGGTTCTTTTCACACTCACAGATTGTTTTCAAGAGATATTACTTTTCATTTATTTTTGTTCTTCATCCAATAGATTTTAAAAACAGTAGCGTTTATTTTTATTTATTTTTTTACCCGGAAACGATTGAGTTTAGGTACATTATGCTTCTCATAAATGTTGCTCAAAATTAAGAGAAGGATTGAAATATCGAATTATATATAGGGTGTTCCATTAAAAAAAAAATATATTTGTGTGCCACGCCTGTATGACCAACCCTGTATAAATAAAATTATCACCGCCTAGTAGACATTGAAGAACCCAAAAACTTTTGTATAAAACTTTTTTCGACACCTTGTATATTTTCCCGGATAATCGACCGTTTCCAGACTTATCAGCGACCCTGTATATATATATATATATATATATATATATATATATATATATATATATATATATATATATATATATATATATATATATATTTGTATTTTTTTTGTAATAAAGGCCAGCTGGAGAGCATTCATCTGAACTTCGCGGTCAGTTACACAGGTCAATGTTTGTTTTAATTTCGATAGGTGGCAAGCTATTGGCGATATTAAGATATATATTTTTTATTTCTTGTTTCTTTTTCATTAATTTTACAAAACACCAGACAAAGAAGGATTAGCTGGTATTTGTATTAAAGCACAATTTAAAGCAACATCCTATCTCCAATATTCACCTGTCAAAATCACCAATGGACAATTTTTAAAAAATGTCCAAATTATTAGCTCCTGAGCACTTTTCCGTTCAAGATTTCTTCCATAATTTCCTATAGATAACATAACGTAACTCTTCAAGAATCTGTACCTTATCAACGCCCGAGACGCAATTTGTTAACACCCATAATTCTTTAATTGACTGACCTCACATACATTATTATTGACCAACATTTACCTACACTGCAAATAAACTGGTGTTGACGTTGTAGGAGGACAAAAATATTAACTATTTCCGTTCTTTCAATTATAAAAACACGATGTCTACCTACCCAAAACTCGCATGTCAAGAAGCAATACAAAGTACACGGCGAGTGATTTTTGCAATCCAATCTTGTAAGCTACTAATTTAAAATTTATTACCTAGTCAATGAACATCATAAATTATGCTGCTAATTCCTATTATTAGACTTTACTACATTGTGTCATAAAAATACATATTTGCAGATTAAACGGATGTAGTTTGTGCAAAAGCTACTAACCCAAGGAAAGACCAACAGTGGTAACACCCAAACAAGCGTGTACAGAGTGGGCCAAATTGCTCACTTTTAAAGGGAAACTCCTATTCCTAAACGAAAACTGATGCCGGCGTCTAAGGCTCAATTTTCATGACAAGCTTAATGGTGACAACCGCATATCGATATCTATCACCGTTTCAGAGATAGGGGATGTTATTCAAAACTGTGAATTTTTGAAAAGTGGCAATAACTTTTCCCGATTGACATTGTTTATGCCTATGTCGAGGTTTTTGTTCAATTATCTTTTTTAACCAACAATTTTTCTACATTGTCAGCCCTAGCTTCCTTCCCTAACACAGGACAATGTATGAGGCTAGATGCATTCTGAGCATAATTAGAAACGCGTACCGGTTGTGCTCTTATTGGAGCTCGTCAGTGCCCAGTGCGCTATACTAATTGCAGCGAGAATACACCTAAAGTAATTCGGCTAAGGCATCCAGCCTCCTAGAACAATGTGAGATGTACAACAGGGTCGTCATCTCGGTGCGGAACCAAGTACTATGTTGTCACGGCAGCGCTACTAATAGGTGTTATCTCGCTGCAATTAGTATAGCGCACTGACGAGCTCTAATAAGAGCGAAACCGGTATGCGTTTCTAATTATGGTGAGAATGCATCTAGCCTTACTTACTTAATAAAGTTAATGAAATTTGATTTTTTTTTAAATGCAACACCTGGATATTATCACTAGTTGCTACTGAAGTTTACTATTCATTTTTGTATATCATACATATACCTAACTAAGTTTCTGACGCATGAGTAATTTTTTGTTGAAGTTCCTTGAAAAAGTTATTCCCATCAGGTTTTTAAGTGTGCAATGAATAATGAGTGAATTATTTATAAAAAAAACGGCTATTATACTGTAAGATAAGTAAGATATAGAAACAGGTGCAGGATATGCCTACGAGACAAAGTAAGTTGTATTATGTTTAGTATAGTTTATTTTGCAGCTAGATAGTACAAATAAGCTTTTGTTTGTGTATGTAGGAGACACAATATAGTTGCAGATGTAACGCTTAATTAAATAAATACAGGTATAAAAATTTCTGGAATTGTCACTATCAATATTGTTAAAATTGCAGCTTCTTCAGGACGCTCCTACTTCACAAATACTTCTAACGGCTCTTCTTCCATTTTTGCATACTTCTCTTCACTTGTAGCTAGCTTATTACAAAATTTATGAAAATTCGCTACTAACGCACTTGCAGCGTCCAGTTTTTTTCTTAAGTGAATTTTCTTAAAAACATTCACTAAGGAGGAGATCGCGACTTTAGAATTGAGGAAAAAAAATTTCGAATGATGTATGTATGTATGTATGTATGTATGTATGTATGTATGTATCAACCCAATTTTTCCCGTAAAATTTTGTTTGCTTTCGGAAAAGTTTTAGATCTCCGAAAATAACAAAGTTAGGACAACCAAATTTGGTACGCAGGTTAACATTCTAAGACGTAAACTATGTACTACAATTTAGATCTCTCGGTCAAAAAAAAGTTCGGGTCGCAGCAAGTGCGTTGTGGTAGCGAATTTTCATTAAATGTTTCAAATTTTAATAACTCAATTTTCTATAAACCTAGAAAGTTGAATTTTGATACGTAGTAAGGTCTTGCCCAGGGCAACATATCTACCACGTTCCATAACAATGGCTTTGTAACTTTCGGAGATAAAAATTTGTTTCGAAAGAAAACTCAAAATTTTTCCCGGAAAACCTTGTCCGATTTTCCTGGCTAACCAATTCATCCAAGCTAATAATAAAAGAAAGGTACCTGTCGAGTTTCATTAAAGTCGGTTAATTACTATTAACTAATTACAACTATAACTCGAAAACTATCAACTATGGCTATAGCGAAACCCGTACTACGTCGATGCAGAATTCAATGACCTACCTGACCAATCCATAAAATATAGGATGTTCTATTTGAAAAAGACAAGTTATGCCACTTTAAAGTTAGGTATGTTTTAACCCAAAATAAATATACCCTTTACAATGATGATAAATTATTCTTTAACTATTTCAAAGAATTGAGTGTCGCCTATTGATATTCCGAACTTAAGGCAGCAAACCTTAAACCCCAGCCCACAGCATACATTTGAAGTAACATATAAATCGAAGCTAAAAAAAATAAAGTCATAAGATTTAAGATAGCTCTAGGGAAAGCTATACAAAGTCACACTTATTTTTTAATCTCTATTCAAAAATATAATACAAAGTATAACATTCCATTTGAAATAAAGCAGTTGATAGCTTTACTTCCGGTATAACCAAAAGTTGCACAAAGCTGAATGTATTTTCCCGATATAGCCTAGATAATCACAAGAAAATTTTGTACAAAGTTTTTTGCCTAGCTTTTCCTGTAAGGAATATATATATATATATATATATATATATATATATATATATATATATATATATATATATATATATAGAGAGAGAGAGAGAGAGAGAGAGAGAAAGAAAGAGAGAGAGAGAGAGAGAGAGAGAGAGAGAGAGAGAGAGAGAAATTACACACTATTGGGACAGCCTGCATATATTAAATGGAGCACTTCTTATATTATTGCACTTCTGCATTTTCCATCAAATTGTAATACAAGCTTGTGAGGAAAAATAATAATTTTTGAGTTATTTTGTTTTGCAATTTTTAGCACAAATTAAAAATTATAATACGGCGTTTTTACCAATAGTCTGGAGTCCCATGAAAATGATGTGTTCAGAGAAGTTTTCGTTTAAATTGTCTCTCGAAAAAATCGAGATGCCGTATACTCAAATAGTGACTTAATTTGAAAAAATTCAAATTGCCGTGTTGGTGGAACAATAGCTATCCAGAGGGACGTCCTTCTTTTGACTCGGCAGTAGGTTCAGGGAACAATGGCTTGCCAAGGGGGCTGCCCAGAGGGACGTCATTCTTTTGACTCGGCAGTATGTTCATGGAACAATAGCTATCCAGAGGGGCGTCCCTAGGGTTATATATATATATATATATATATATATATATATATATATATATATATATATATATATATATATATATATATATATATATTGTAATATTATTTCAATTATTATAATTAGTGCTAAACTTATTTCACGATAAAATCAGGGAAAACGTATAAATTATAGTAATTTATATGTAGTTAAGTAAGTCACATAGATATTGTAATCGTTGACATTGAAGTGGCATCATCACTTCACATGTTTTTATAAACAATACACAGGTTTGTTGATTGCAGATTGCAATACTATATAACTTAATTTGCCGTATTGAGGAATGCTGACTAAGTATGTGTACGTAGTATTAGGAAGTAGTTTAAGTAAGTCTATATATATATATATATATATATATATATATATATATATATATATATATATATATATATATATATATATATATATATATATATATATATATATATATATATATATATATATATATATATATATATATATATATATATATATATATATATATATATATATATATATATATATATATATATATATATATATATATATATATATATATATATATATATATATATATATATATATATATAAGTGTGTTTGTAAACATTACAAGACTATTCATTTTGTTATTAACACGTTAAACATCGTTACTATGTCTGTCTAGTCCAGATTATAAGTTATCCCGACAACCCCCCAAATAACCTCCGCTCCTCAACATGCCGTCACTCTATTTTTTCAAATCCAACAGCCTGTATTTTGTGTTTCAGAAGTGCATGCCCTATGCTTCAAGTTTTTTATACAGACCATAGTTTTGGATATATTTACATTTATAATCACATACAATCATGTATGGATCACTTCTAAATTTTCTCAGTTTTTTGTTACAAAATTTTAATGCATAATTATATCTTGACAGGTGGGTAAATAGCTTGAAGAGGTTGGTTGGCCAGGAAAATCGGACCAGTTTTTGGACTTTTTCAAACAATAAAGTTTTTTGATGAAATATGTTACGTTGCTTCTCCTAGGTATATAGATTATACTGGTAACCAAATTTGGTGCCTGCTTTCATTACAAAAATACATATTTCTATTAAAAACAGTTTTATGTAAATTCACTACCATAACGCACTTGCTGCGTACACACGTTTTTTTCATTTATTATCCTTGTGTAGTTAAAGTCAAAGGTATTCCGCTTAGCCATTTCATCAACCGAAACACACAAACAAACACATTATACAACCAACAGAATAAACTTCACATCAACAAACCAATTTCATTTTTACCGTTTTATCATAACCTTATGGGAACCTTATGTCATTTGTGTAAATAATTGCTAACAGCCTCTCATTACAAACCCGCTGACAGTACTCTAGCAAGCAAACATACGAAATTCGGGTTGGTAATTACACCGGTAAGAGATATAAAAGAGATACGAAACAAGGATGAATCGACGAATAATGCTGTTGCTTGTCGAACCCCGGCATTACCTGCACGCGATCCCAGGTGCATTGACCCCGTTAACAGGAGCGGGGTTGGCTCGCCCTGTCGCTAGTCGACATAGTCAGTCACTTGTCCTGAAACTGAAACCAGTGAAACCACACTCACGGCCAACCCCAAAAATAAACACGTGGAGACGGAAATATTGGAATGGGAAAAGTCTGCGTAGGTGTGGTTGATGTTGAGAGAGGCCTACATGAAAGTTCGAAATTTATGGAGGACAAATGCAATGAGGCCATCGAGACGCTATCCAATTAAGCATTCGGCAACTAGTTTCAAATGTTCCAAAGGGAAATTATCTGTAGGTATATCAAAGGAAGTTTATTATAGTAGATGCTCGAAATATGTTACAAGGTGAAATAATCTGAAATTCTTAATTAGTTTTCATATATGCTACTTCTGTGCACGCAAATCCTAATACATCTAGGTAATGTGGACAGATTTCTCTTTACAATAGACAGCCAAAAGACTATCGTGACACTTCTAAAAATCCATATTTTTGCGACTATGTTTTGACACAGTAAATGCGTCATGGTAGCAAATTTTCATTAAAATGATCTGGCGCCCAGTTTACGAAAATTATATATATATATATATATATATATATATATATATATATATATATATATATATATATATATATATATCAGGGGCGGCTACTCAATAAGTGCGCCGGTGCTCCCGCACTGCCGCCTGCCGTGGAAAAAATAATATTTTTGCTATGCTATATTTTAATAAATTTTTATTTACTTTTTTACCTCCTGCATTCAACAAACAAAATTAGTATATCGAGGATCGCAGAGTCGGCAGCCATTGATACAGAATCAGAATATAAGTATAGTGTTAATACTTGCAGACGTTATATACATCCATATACATCAGTCGTGTATTTTTCGGCGCTCTGATGAAATGCGATACTTCAATGCGAAATGATCGCCTATCTTCGTCGAAAACGACCGAATAAGCAATCTGGTTGTGTGCTGTAAAATTCCACACTTGCAGTTTGCAGTGGACTTTTGGCAGAGCGTGTGTAAAACGAGTAAATACCTTCCTTAGAAATTCTATGTCGAATGATCGACTTAATGCGCTAGCAATGTTGGCAATAAACAGGGACTATGTATTTGAAACACCGAACTTTGTTGAAAGAGTTTTAGAACAGTTTGTGGCTATCAAAAACAGACGTATGCATTTTTCGTTTAAGGAATGAGTATAGGTCTGTTATGTTATAACTTATAAACTAAAGTGAATGCTGAGTGTTGACAGAATTGTGATTTGTGTTTGTAATTATCAAAGGAAGGGACTTTTTAACTACTATAACCTATAACTAACTAGAGGAAAACTTGGTAAGTAGTTAATAATTATTAAGTTTAGTAAGTAGGTTTTTTATAATACATTTTCGGGGAAAAAGAGGCGAGCCCTTCATTTTTAGTGAATTTAAAAAAAAATCACTAATAGAGAGGTATCGATGGAGACTTTGCAAAAATTTTTCCGGGGTCAGTTTCAATTTATATATATATATATATATATATATATATATATATATATATATATATATATATATATATATATATATATATATATATATATCCAACCGGTAACTCAAAAAATAAGCAACTGATTTCGATGAAACTCGACAAGTGCCTTTCTTTTATTAGTGCCTTGAATGAGTTTTGTTTAAAAAAAAAAAGCTATTTTAATGAAATTTAGTGGATATGTTGCGTTGTAAAAGGCCTTACTACACACTAAAATTCAACTTTCTACATTTTTAGAAAATTGAGTTATTCAAATTTTGAGTTTTCTTTTGAAAAACAATTTTTTTCCGAAAATTGCAAAGTTTTTACGATGATCGTAAAAGGACCTATGAAGACATTTGTCATTTATTCAATGAGGTTCAGCCTGACCGCCCACCCCTTAACAGGTCTATGGTAAGCAGACTTCACCACAAATTTACTCAAACAGGGAGTGTTAAAGATCGACCCAATTTCGATCGCCCAGTAACTGCTTCTTTGGACGAAAAGACGCGAGATGTATTGCTTGCTGCATAAGAAACTCCCAAAACTTCTGCATTACGGCTTGCTATAACAAACGAGATCTCCAGACGTTCTGTACAGTCGCTTTTGCATCGGGAAAAGTATTTCCCTGTAAGGTTCCTAACTTCAAGAACTTTTTGCAGAGGATTTTGATAGAAGGAATTTTGTGAACAAATAATTCCGATTATTCAGCAGAATGGAGATTTCTTAAACTACCTTGTTTCCTCTGATGAAGCTGCCTTTTACCTTAATGGTAGTGTAAACAGAAACAATTTTATTGTCGATATTGGTCTGCCAGTAGCGCCCATTAGATGGAAGAAATTCATACCCAATATCCTCAAAAACTGAACGTATGGACCGAAATTGTTCACCATTCATTACATTCTTTGAAGGGACTTTAAGACGTCCACCTTATCTGAAATTATTACGAGATGATATTGTGACCCGTATTACAGATTTGTTTTTAAATGTTTTCCCCAATGTCTACTTCCAGCAAGATGGCGCCCCACCTCATTTTAGTCGAGAGGTGTGGGAATACCTTAATGTGTGATTTCCTAACCGACAGATGTGCAGGAGTGGGCCATTGAGTGGCCAGCTAGGTCTCCAGATTTATCTCCACTCGATTTTTAATGAATTTGGGAGCCACTCATGACCAGATAAACGCACAAAAGCAAAATATTTTATCCGGATAACAAGATCTATTGTATATTACAAACAAAGACTACGTTTTTTTTGCGCAAAAAGGTTAAGAAATGGCAGAAAAATTACTTTGAAAATTTGATAACTTTCCCTCTTAAAACGTCAAAGTCGCGATTTGAAACGTCAAAATTGGCAACTTTTAGGCAAAGAACCTAAAGCGAATATGGGCTAGTAGTAGCAGTAGTGGGGAGGCCAACGCCAAGCAAGTAGGCCAGAAGGCCCTTTTTGCCAACCCCAACAACCCAGCAAACCAAGCTCTACTCTTCCTCGGTTCCGTGGCCAAACCGCCTCGACCTCGAGATGAAGGCCGTGACGGTCTTCAATTGGACGGTACTTACCTGATTCCTCTGCAGAGTCATCGATCCGAACAATTCTGCTCGAAGACTCCCAAATGCCTCACATTCACATAGGTAGTGGACAGAATACGGGCTATGTAGAGAAAATATCACAAGAAGTGTGTTTTACAAGTCCTTAAGTTTCAGCTTCAACCGTCATTGTCCTTCATTTTACCAAAATATTTCCAGAAAATTCTTTTCAAATAGACCATTTCTCTGGTGCTTTAGCACTAGTTTTAATTATAGAGTTTATGGTTCAATTGTCTCTAATTTTTAGCAAATTTTCGTAGAAGAAATTCGCTAATGAGAAGACCGCGACTTTTGAATTTTGAAAACATTTTTTCAAATGAGCGCGTACTAGTTCCCCTAGGACCCATATCCCAGGTTGGTTTCAGTTTTTATCTGTTTACATATATTCAGGATGACACATTTCTACGGTAAAGCTCAATATTACTGTTATTATGCAAGATACGAGAAACAATTGTATATGTTAATTATAGGGTATCTTCAGCTATATTTTATTAAATCTGATCTCGACAAACATGTCAATTTTAGGTTAAAAATGACATTCTGCAACGTGAAAACGTCACCTCTACATTCAACTTCCTTCGAGTAACAGTTGCAAATCCCAAATTTTTAAATACGAAGTAGGAGCTTGTGATACCTCATTTGAAAGACCTCTTCATTCTCTGCTCAAAAATGCTGGTGTTAAAATTTATTGCAAAAATTAGCAGTAAAAAAAAGAAATTTATCCGATTGACGACCTTTGCTGCAACACACTAAACACACTAATCCCGTTTCTTTCTTTCTTTATAGTGATAAAGTAAGCAAAAACAATTTTAGTGTCTTTTTTGGACAGTATCAACGAAAAAGAAGACATAACAAGTTGTCAACATTCTTTTTTTTTTTTAATTTCAACAACACACCACGAGGGCTTACAGCCTAAATACTATTGTACCGTGGGTGTTCACAACGAGGAAGGAGGCAACTTGTTAATTCTGGACTTGAAGGTTTGGAGGTTCGGAGGAGAAGGAAAAACATGTTCCGGCAAGGAATTCCACAACTTGGAAGTCCTCGGGACAAAAGAGCTGGCATAACAAGATGTTCTATGTCTGGTGACCTGGACAATAAAAGGGTGCATTCGCTCTGTTCTCCTGGTAGATCTGGTGGGGGCAGCAGGTGGGGCAACTGTGGAGAAAAGCTCCTCTGAGCAGTGCGCGTGCAGATATCTATAAAAGAGAGAGAGAGAGAGGTCACCAACGGCACGTCGGTGGGCAAGGGATGGCAGCCTTTGGGTGAGGGTAGGGTCACCGATGAGACGTATAGCTCTCTTTTGAATGGAGTCCAGAATAGCGAGTGTAGAAGCGGCAGCTGCACCCCAGATGTGGGAGCAGTATTCGAGGTTTGGCATTATTTGTGAAGTATATAAGGTATAGAGATTAGCTGGTGGAAAGTATTTGCGAGCCCGGAAAAGGAAACCTAATTTCTTAGCAGCCGCTTCTGCAATTGATGTGACATGTTGGTGCCAATTAAGATTTCGATCCACAGAAATGCCAACAAGAGAAAAGGGCTCATTACTTTGAATAACTTGGTTGTTCATTGTGATGGGTCTAGGGCTGGTGTATTTCTTATGAGAAAGAAAGCAAGACTGAGATTTGGTGGGGTTAAATTGTAGAAGATTTCTACTTCCCCAGTCTAATATTTTTTGGAGATCCACGGAGACAGAACCCTCCATGAGTCTGCGATCCTCATCTAAGTGGGCTAAAGAGATAGGCTTAGAATATTGTATATTTGAGTGGAGGGTGCTGTCGTCCGCGTAACTGTGAACTGGGTTGGATGTGCTAGAGAGGAGGTCATTGATGTGGAGAAGAAACAAAGTAGGGGCTAAAGCTGAACCTTGAGGAACTCCTGCATTAATTGGATACAGTTTAGAGGAATGGCCATCTACAACAACAGAGATGCTTCTGTTGGAGAGGAAAGTTGCTGTCCAGGTAGAAAGTTTTGGTGGTAGGCCATAGGCCGGAAGTTTATTAAGCAGCGCTGCGTGCCAAACCTGGTCGAATGCTTTGGATATGTCTAGAGCAACAATCTTGGATTCACCGTGTAGTTCGATAGACTTGTTCCAAGAATGGGTGACAAAGGAAAGGAGGTCGGCAGTCGATCTGCGCTGACGGAATCCATACTGCCTGTCGTGGATTAGACTGTGTTTTTCAAGAAATTTTAGTAATTCGGTGTTTATATACTTTTCCATCACTTTAGAGATCACTGAAAGGAGAGAAATAGGCCTGTAGTTGCTAGGAAGCGCTTTCGATCCTTGGGGACGGGTTGTACTCGAGCAGTTTTCCAGTTACTTGGGAATATGCCTCTATTGTAAGATGTCTGAAACAGACGAGTCAGGACAGGAGCAAGTTCTGGTGCGCATTTTTTGAGAACAATTGCTGGGATCTCGTCAAGGCCAGAGGCTTTCCTGGTATTAAGAGAAGAGAGCATCTTTGGTAACTTTTTAATTTTCAAAATGATATCCGTCATTTTATGCGCGACATTGGGGACTTTTGGTGGTTGAACATTTGGAGGTGGGTTGAGAGTAGAATTGCCGGCGAACAACGAAGCAAAAAGTTCAGCCTTGCCCAGGGCGGTAGAAACAATTTCATCCCGAGACAAGAGGTGGGAACGTGCTTTTGCAGAAATTATTCCCAATATATTTAGCAAGAGTCCAGAAGGGTTTGCCGCCGTTGGAGCTTAGGAGGACTTTGTTTTTGATGTGGTTATTAAACGAGTTTTATGCCTCAGAAAGAATGCGGGCATAGCGGTTTCTTGCGTCGTTATATGCTTGACGATTTTCTTGACTAGGATTGTGTAGAAGCGTTTTGTGAGCTTTGACATTTTCAAGTCTGGCCTTGTCACAGGATTTGGAGGACCAGGGCTTTTGAGTGGCTGAAGAGGTTTTCTGTGTACGTGGAATAATTAATTCCATGCCAGCTTGGATAATTTCGGTGACGTTTTGTGAGATATCAGAGGGATCAGGATGAGAGAAGCAGACAGACGCCCATGGAAATGAGGAAAAGTAATCCCGCATTTCGTCCCAATTTGCGGAGTTGTAGTGCCAAACGATACGTGGGTGTGATGACTGTGTGACCTCGGGTTGCATTGCGCAGGAAGCGGTGACCATGCCGTGGTCTGAGCGACCAAGGGGGGCGGTGACTGATATCTTATACCATTCAGGTTTTGTAGTAAGAAGGAGATCCAAGGGATTTGAGCTGTGTGTTGGAATACGAGGAAAGTAAGTAGGTTGCTGAACCATATTGGCTAAAGAATTGCTGACTGCAAAGGCCTCCGCTGCTCTCCCTTGTGGATCGGTTTTTGAAGATCCTAGCCCGTTCTTATTATAGACATTGAAGTCACCAAGAATAGTGACCTCGGAGGAAGGATATTCAGAAATCAGATAGTCGGTTTTTTCAGAAAGGTATTCAAAGAGCTGGACAAAGTTGTCAGAAGGTGACCGGTAAATGCAACAGACGAATTTAGTTGCAGCCCTGAGAGAGAGTTTTATCCATAGTGTGTCTTTTCTTCCAGCTTCTAAATTGGGAGGTCTGGTGCAGGGTAGATTGCTACGGACGTATGCGCACACGCCTCCATGCAATCTAAAGGAAGTAAGGAGCTCACACCCTGGAAAATTCAAGTGATTAGTGGCTGTTTTGGCACTGATTTGGGTTTCGGTGAGGAAGAGGAGTTGGGGGCTGTTAGCCTGGAGGAAATGGTTGACGGAGTTCAGGTTAGAATTTAGGCCACATATATTCGAAAAGGATATGTTAAATCTTGATGTTGGCGCCCCCTGTACACCCCTCTCCCGGAGATCCGAATGGAGGGGTATTTTACCTCCGGAATCTTTTGTACAAGGAGGAGTCATCAACACTTTTGCTTATAAGGGAAACCGAATCATACACCAGAACCGGAAACGTCCGTTGGGACTTCACCGGCTCCTTGATGTATGGGGTTGTACCTCCTCGGGCGTGAAAAAAATCCTTTACTATTACGTAAAGGAAAATTCCACTACCACCTGCTATTCTTGATACTTAGGAATGTTAGTTTTGTTTAAAACGCCTCAGCAACTTGCTGTGTGATTGTAACCGCATGACATTAGTTGTCAGTTGTTAACTGCAGTTCAGAAACATGGTTTATTTAACAGAAATGTATAAAATATCAATTCTACAGTTCATTGATTACGGAGATAAAATACGATCACAAATAAAAATTATCAGCAGAAAACTTAAACGTCAAACCTTTATTTTCTTATAAAATAACCAACAACACTAATTAACGTTGTTTTTTGCGGCCACTGTTGCTTATATGTTACCCCCGGTCACTCATTAAATTACATATTTCCTTCCTGTGAGGAAACTTTTTAAAATCTGTTTGTTGTAATATATAATTTATAGATAAAAAAGGTTTATGTTTCTTATAATAAATACACATATGTTATCTATTGCTGTTCAAAACGATGGCATTTGGCAGTGCAAAGATAACTGACCTTATTTGGCGCTTGACAACTGTTTGCACAAATGTTACATCGCCATCCATGTAAATCATGTGCAGCCAGATCTGGTTACCGTATTATGTTTTATTGTTGACGCTTATGGAATTTTAATAAACATGGTTTTTGCTTCGATTACCTTTATGTGCAGTAAAAGTTATGACGCAACAAGAACGTTATGGTAGGAAATGTTCATATAATTTTATTTCTAATAGTCAATCACATTTAAAAAGCACGCTTTTATGTAAGCCTATTACTAAGCAAGAAATTTGTTCTCGTTATTGACAACTCGCGCGGATAGGCTAATAAATTAACATAAAATCATACTGAAACTGATAACTAATTGTTGCATTTGTCAAGTTGCTGGAGTTAAGGTTATTGAGTGCATCAGTTTTAAAGTAGCTGACATTTGTCAAATTTCTATAAATTTGACCAGTTGACTTGAATCTTTGTATGCGTATAAATCTCGCTTGGGCATTTAAGAGAGTCGATCAATAAGTACCCGTGTGTGACAGTTTTCTCGATAAAATGGAAAAAGTGCAATATCGATTTGTAATTAGCTTTTTATTTTTGGATGGAAAAAGATGCGAAGAAATAAAAGCTTGAATGCTGTCTATGGGGACCTTTCACCATCTATCACAACCATGATTGGTTCAACTAATTTAAACGTGGTCGTACATCCGTGTTTGAATGTGAACGGCCAGACCGCCCGGCAGTCATGGTTACCTAGGAAATCGTTGAAAAGGTCCACATGATTCTCGCTGATCGGCGAATTAAAATGCGCGAAATAGCAGAGGCCGTAAGCGCGTCGTAGGTAACGACAATCAATATTTTACATGAGGAGTTAAGTATCAGAAAGGTATCGGCCCGATGGGTGCCGCGATCGCTCACACTAGACCAAAGGCGAATACGCCTGTCATTGTCGAAGCAGTGTTTGGACCACTTTAAACGAAATTCGCAAGGGTTTTTGCTCGAGTCGTCGCCATTGATAAAACCTGGATGAGCACTGATAAGCACACTTGGAGAACCCAAATCACCACAACACATTTGAAAGCAGAGGATGAATAAATCTCAAATTATCTCAGAATTATTCACCCTCTGATGGCGCTAACTTGGTTAATGAAGCGATCGTCAGGTCAGGTCACCTTGGTACTTACCAAATTTCATCCAAATCGGCCCATTATTTTTTGAGTCAGAAAAAATATCTTGTAAGAAAGGAAAGTGTTCAAATTGATCAGAAATGCTTTAAGTGGTTTTCACGTGCAAGAAGTCAAAATATATCCATATCAGGCCCACTGACAAAGGCGAAGGCGAAAGAATTAGCCGAAAAACAGAACTATGGCAACTTTAGTGCGTGAACAGGATGGCTTGAGAAGTGGAGGAAGCGACATAACATCAGTTACAAGTGCATTGCGGGCGAATCAACTGACGTAAGTCAAGAGGATGTTGATCAATTCATAAAAAGACTCCCTTCTATTTTACCTGGATACCGCCCAGATTATCTCTACAACGCTGATGAAAGTGGTTTATTTTTTCGTGCTCTTCCCGATAAGACTATGGCCTTAAAGGCTGAAAAATGTGTCGATGGAAAACTTTAAAATGAGAGACTTACCAGATTATTTTAAGCGAATATGGCGGGAGACAAAGAGAAATTGTTATTGATTGGAAAAGCAGCTCGACCTCGAGCTTTGAAGAACGTTTCTATCAAAGATTTGCCAGTCATCTGGAAATCAAACTCCAAAGCTTGGGTGACCCGAGATATTTTTTTGTAGCCAATAAAATAAAGTGAATAATAACAATTTTATTATCAGTAACACCTGACACAAGTGAAGCCTGTAAAGAATTACATAGTCCAGTCTTATGATAGTGATATGATACTTATGGTAAGTATGTAGACAATGTTCAAAATGTTGGGCTTCCTACACGAAAAGACCTCTAGAGATTTTGTTGTATACTATGTCGTATCTGTAGCAATCGACTGCTGATAACAATAATTATCTGCTGTGTGACATGTGTCATCAAAACTAATCAAGCAAAAGTTTTGTTTGTCGTGCAAACTGGATACGTATAATTTTCAACTTTGCTTTTTCAAATTAATTATTAAATTGTTGGTAAAATGCGTTTATCAATAGCTCGCAGAATTAAAGTTCTAATGATGATTGGTTATAATGACAGGGTCCGAACTCAGGCAGAGATGTGTATTCTGTTTAATACTAAATATCCGGATATTTATCATTATATTAATCATTAGTGAGTCGAAGAGATAAGAAATTTCGAGAAACGTCTAGCATGGAAGATTTGCCAAAAGCAGGTCGCCGGTCTATAAGTGAAGAAGTGAAATTAAACGTCTTATTGGCAGTTGAAGAGAATCCCCACAGTAGTGTTCGTCAAATTGGCCAAGACAATGGAATTCCATTTCAGACGGCACATAAAGTATTAAAACTTGAAAAGCTTCATCCTTATAAAATACAGCTTTTGGAGGAACTATCCGATGACAATCCAGATCGAAGGATGCAGTTTTGTGCAACATTGATGGATAAATGTAATGAGAACTCTTTGCAAGTACCGAATATTCTGTTTTCGGACGAATCTACTTTTACACTACATGGAGAAGTTAGCTGTCAAAACTGCAGATATCGGGGAAGGGAAAATCCAAGATGGATGCCAGAGAATCACACACAATATCCACAAAAGGTAAATTTTTGGACAGGAATTGTAAGGATTGGTCGCAACTTTTTTGATGGAACTCTAAATGGACCATGATATCCACAATTTTTACAGCAATATCTCATTCCGACGTTATTTAACTTATTTGCTGATGGACACAATGCTGGTATGGTAAATCATAACTCGTGGTATCAACAAGATGTAGACGCCGCGCATTATAACGCTAATGTTCGACAGTATCTGGATCAATAATTTCCCAACAGATGGATTAGCAGGTGTGGTGCAATCGAGTGGCCAGCAAGATCACCTGACCTAACTCCCTTAGATTTTTTCTGTAGGTTCATTTGAAGAGTGCGGTATTCAAAAGTAAACCAGGTACTATCGACGAATTAAAAACTCGGGACGCAGCAAGTGCGTTATGGTAGTGAATTTTCTTAAATATGTTTTTATTGCAAATATTGTTTTCTTTTTATTTAAGAAAGCAGGCATCAATTTTGGTTACCAGTATAACCTTATAGTAAAAACAATGTGCCCTGTTTCATAAAAATAACTTTATTGTGTGAAAATGTACCAAAATTTCCAAAAGTAAACTTAAAGTGTTCCCGAAAAAACTCGTTTCTTGGTCAACCTTATAGATTAATAGCAAATTGAGCTGTTCAAATATGAAGCATTTGATCAAAATTCGCTACCATAACGCACCTGCTGCATCCAGAATTTCTTTTCTTACAAACATGCATTATATTTCGATGGTAAATGCAAAAATGCAATAACATAAGGCGTGTTTGATTAAAAAAATAAGAAAATTTGTATCACCAACGACTTATGAGCCACCCTATGATTGTAGAAATATTTTTTTAAGATGTAGCTCAAGACACCCTATAAGTAATATATAAAAAAATTTCATATCTTGTATAATAACGGATATATTGAGCTTTATTGATTTTTTATGAAAATTCGACAAAAATTATATACCATTAAACGATAAACTCTATAGCTAAGGCTACTGCCAAGCATCAGAGAAAGGGTATATTTTAAATGAATTTTCTGGAAATACTTTAGTAAAATGCAGGACAATGACGGTTGAAACTAAGACTTCAGGGTTTGTAAAACATTTTTCTTGAGACATTTTCTTTCCACAGACCGTACTAGATTCAAGTTATTTGCCTCAATGTTGCCAATTTTTGACGTTTTAAATCGCAACTTTGACATTTTGAGGAAAATCCCAATAAATTTTTATTTAAATGCCTATAACTTTTTTGTCTTTTGATCTACAGAGCTAAATTTTGGTAGATAGCTTACTTATAATGATATAAACCCGCGCACCAAATTTGGTTGCCCTCACTTTGTTAATTTTGGAGATATAAATTTTTTTCGAAAGAAAACTCAAAATTTTCCGGGAAAACCTGGGCCGATTTTCCTGGCTAACGAACTTATCCAAGCCATTTGTAAAAGGAAGGTACTCACCAAATTTAATCAAAATCGGCCCATAATTTTTTGAGTTATCGGTGTGATACATATATATATATATATATATATATATATATATATATATATATATATATATATATATATATATATATATATATATATATATATATATATATATATATATATATATAAACATATAAAAATTGAAACTGACCCCGGATATGTGTTCTAGGGGTCCTAATTAGCGCTCATTTAAAGAAATTTTTTCAAAATTCAAAAGTCGAGATCTCCTCATTAGTGAATTTTTTTTAAGAAAATTCACTAAAAACAAGAATTAGAACTGAATGTACAAGCAATGCTCCAGCGATTATAAATAGAGTTCAACAAGAATTTGTGGACTGTTTGGAATATTGTCAGGCACAAGAAGGCCGGCATTTTGAACATTTGATTAGATAAGACTGAACTTTGTAATTCTTTATAGGCTTCATTTGTGTTATGTGTTACTGATCATAAAAATGTTATTACTCACTTTATTTGATTCCAACAAAAAAAATGGTGTTGCTGAATAGAGAATTGGATAGCTTTAAAAAGATAGATGTATCACACTACCCACCATCCAATTCCAAAATTAGCTTTTTAAAATAAAAATCGACCTATTTTTGAATTTTTCTTAACGGTCCCTTTCAATTTTATTGAATTTATGCGTTACTTTATAGACATAGTGTATAGAATAAACTCTAAAACTGTAACTATTGCCAAACCATCAGAGAAAGGGTGTATTTGAAGTTAATGTTCTGCAAATATTCAAGTAAAATGAAGGACAATGACGGATGAAGCTGAAACTTAAGGCTTTATAGAACACAGTTCTTACGACCATAAGCCGTATTAGTTTCAGGTTCTTTATCTAAAACATGTCAACTTTGACGTTTTAAATCGCGACTTTGACGTTTTAAGAAGAAAAACTATAATCTCTTTAAATGCTTATAACTTTTTTCTTTTAACGTAGAGATCCAAATTTTGGCAAATGGTTTACTTTTCATGATATAAACTCGCGTACCAAATTTGGTTGCCATAAGGTCTATTATTTGCAGATATAAACATGTTCCCAAAGAAAACACAAAATTTTGCGGAAAAACCTGGTCAGATTTTCCTGACTAACGAACTTATCCAAGCCACTTGCAAAATGAAGGTACTAACGAAATTTGTCAAAATCGGCTCATTATGTTTTGAGTTATCAGTGTGACACACACACACTGACACACACACACACACACACACACACACACACACACACACACACACACACACACACACACACACACACACACACACACACACACACACACACACACACACACACACACACACACACACACACACACACACACACACACACACACACACACACACACACACACACACACACACACACACACACACACACACACACACACACACACACACACACACACACACACACACACACACACACACACACACACACACACACACACACACACACACACACACACACACACACACACACACACACACACACACACACACACACACACACACACACACACACACACACACACACACACACACACACACACACACACACACACACACACACACACACACACACACACACACACACACACACACACACACACACACACACACACACACACACACACACACACACACACACACACACACACACACACACACACACACACACACACACACACACACACACACACACACACACACACACACACACACACACACACACACACACACACACACACACACACACACACACACACACACACACACACACACACACACACACACACACACACACACACACACACACACACACACACACACACACACACACACACACACACACACACACACACACACACACACACACACACACACACACACACACACACACACACACACACACACACACACACACACACACACACACACACACACACACACACACACACACACACACACACACACACACACACACACACACACACACACACACACACACACACACACACACACACACACACACACACACACACACACACACACACACACACACACACACACACACACACACACACACACACACACACACACACACACACACACACACACACACACACACACACACACACACACACACACACACACACACACACACACACACACACACACACACACACACACACACACACACACACACACACACACACACACACACACACACACACACACACACACACACACACACACACACACACACACACACACACACACACACACACACACACACACACACACACACACACACACACACACACACACACACACACACACACACACACACACACACACACACACACACACACACACACACACACACACACACACACACACACACACACACACACACACACACACACACACACACACACACACACACACACACACACACACACACACACACACACACACACACACACACACACACACACACACACACACACACACACACACACACACACACACACACACACACACACACACACACACACACACACATATATATATATATATATATATATATATATATGTATATATATATATATATATATATATATATAAAGTCTGAAACTGACCTCGAATTTGGATTCCAGGGGTCTAGAGGACCTAGTTCGCGCTCATTTGAAGAAATTTTTTCAAAATTCAAAAGTCGCGATCTCCTCATTAGTCAATGTTTTTAAATAAAAATTCACTAAAAAAAATGAAGGTCATAATTATTTTCTTTTGTGGACCACAAACTTTCAGCCCTGGTACATCCCCTTAAAAAAACTGTTTAGTTCAATTCTTGGCTATAAGATACAGAGCTTTGCATGTCCGTTCGATCAAACCTTCAGACACTTATTTGTATTACTTACCATAAATTATAAGTGCAAAAACTTCAGCTTGTCAATCAAACATAATATACCAGCATTTAATTTATAATTCAGTTATTTGCTATGTTAATTCATACAATTCATATCTGGAATAGATATAAATATAATACGCTTATAGCTTAGAGCCGACGTCAGTTTTGCTATAAATATAGAATACGAATCAGAATAATCAATTTTTGAATTCGTTGCCATTTACATAATATTTATACAGTGTGATTCAGAATAACCGCAGCATCACTAGAATGGTGATTAGAACCATTTAGTTGCTTCAAAAATGCAAACACAAATTTTGTACCAGCTTTCTTCACAAAGTATACTCTCGATTATTCGTTTGCGGATTATCCGTGCTGAGAAATTGATCAAAATTTTAAAATTATGAATAGACCGAAATTCCAATTTTTTTAGATTTCTCTCGCACAAATGTAATAAATATCCCTGATAAAAACCAATGACCATTTAAGTACGGGTCTGCCTATTATAATTACTACGTTGCAAAAATCAGGAGGAAAATAAAACTGTGAAATTCGTTCGAACCTGTAGGTAGTGTAGTAGTATGTACATGCAGAATAAACTGCCACAGATTGCAGAAAAGAACAAGATACACTTTTCTTGAGAAGGACACAGCTGTTAAACATTCTGTATGCACTTTTTTTCAATATATAAAAGCTACAGAAATTACTTAGTTCGTGAGTTGATTTTCGATCGCAAAGCGAGTTTGTCTGTTCATGGTCTATTTTCTATTAAATTCGGTAGACATACAGCATGTCACTGAAACGGAAAAGACACATTTTAACCATGAAACAAAAACTTGAAACCATAATTGATCTACTGTAAGTTTTTCATTTAACCTCAATTATTTTGGTGCGCCTATGTGTGCGTATGTGTGTTCATACATACATACATACATACATACATATATATATATATATATATATATATATATATATATATATATATATATATATATATATATATATATATCCGTGTTTTTCAATTATCCGTGTTGCTGATACCACACCCCCCCCCCCCCTGTTAACCCGCATAATCAGGATTACACTGTACTACGGCACTTGACCGATATGATTCAGATATTGATTTTTAGCGAACTTTCCTAGAAAAAAATCGCCTAATAGGAGATCGCGACTTTTGAATTTTGAAAAATGTTCTTTAAATGACCGAACAAGGGTGCCCTGGAACTCATATCCGAGGCCAATGTCAGACTTTATATGTTAATATATAGAGTACTGTGCAAATTACTGTGAACACAGGCAGATGTCCGTTAAACACCGCTTACTGAAAGAAAAAAAGGCTGGAAGTACTAAGTGCGCTAATGTTGAATTTTCATAAAAATGTTTTTAATAGCAAATATGTCTTTTTTTAAAGAAAGCAGGCATCAAATTTGGTTACCAGTATAACCTATATAGTAGAACAATGTATCATAGTTCATCAAAATAACTTTATTGTTTAAAAATGTACAAAAATTTGCCATAATAAACTTTAAATGTTTCCAAAACGAACGAAAAAAACGAACCTAGGTAAATAGCAGATTGAATTATTGAAATTTGAGGCATTTAGTGAAAGTTCGTTACCATAACGCATTTGCTGCGTCTCAAGTTTCTTTTTTCTACAAACATGCATTATATTTCGAATGCAAATGCAAAAAGGCAATAATATAAAGCGTGTTTGATTAAAAAAAAGAAAATTTGTATCACCAACGACTCATGATTGTAAAAATAATTTTATAAGATGTAGCTCAAGACACCCCATAATTGACGTATACAATTTTTTCTCGTATCTTATATATATATATATATATATATATATATATATATATATATATATATATATATATATATATATATATATATATATATATATATATATATATATATATAGAGAGAGAGAGAGAGAGAGAGAGAGCTTTACCGTAAAAATACGTAATGCGAAAACATACGAAAACAAATAAAAACTGAAACTAACCCCGGATATGGGTTCTAGGGGGCCTAGTTCGCGCTCATTTGGGGAAATCTTTTTAAAGTGTAAAGGTGGCGATCTTCTCAAAAGATAATTTTTTCTACGGAAATCCGCTAAAACTTATAGATCATTAAACAATAAACACTATAACTAAAACTCTTGCAAAAGCATGAGAGAAAGGGTCTATTTGAAATGAATTTTCTGGAAACATTTTAGTAAAATCAAGGACAAAGACGGTTGAAGCTTAAGGGTTTGTAAAACACGCTTCTTGCGACATTTTCTCTTCATAACCCGTTTTCAGGTTATTTTCTTAAATTTTGACATTTCAAATCGCGATTTGGACGTTTTAGGGGGAAACCCCCAATTTGTTGTTGTTTAAATGCCTATAACTTTGTTGTCTTTAAACTTACAGATATCTAAATTTTGTAATATATATATATATATATATATATATATATATATATATATATATATATATATATATATATATATATATATATATATATATATATACAGACCACAGTCTCAATACGATTCATGTCCAGTGAGTTCACAGGTCAGTAGGTAATCGTTTGTACTTGAAATGGAAACAGGACACCATGTATCATACTCATCATCATAATCTTATTGAAAGATTGGTTCGACAACTGCTTTAACTTTTTCCAGTTCTCTGGGCAAACACGTTTCTAACATCTGTTTATATTTTTCACTATTCATCATGCTTTCGATAGATATAAGTTTCCCTGTTTCCATATATTTGGTAAGTTAGAGAAGAGAACAAGCTTTTGGAATATGGAGATGGAGAAAAATGACAGGGACAACGTATACCGATAGAAACACGAATAAAAGTGCTAAAATGTCAATTATTTCGTTATCTCTCTACAGTACCTGCTGCACCGAAAGAGATGAAATCGCATTAAAAACAGCCTATTTAAATGCACCGATGTGAAGAAAATACTGGGTGAGAAAGGAGAGAAGAAGAGACTTAAGAGAAACGCCAAACAAAAACTCTGGAAAGAAAAATCTTGTTTCTTGACAAAAGCTGGAATTTATAAATTAGCTTGTACACATTGTAACGCAATCTACATAGGTCAAACTTCTAGAAATTTTAACACCCGATACAAAGAAAATATTTCTGCATTTAGAAATAACCACGCTGACAAATCTACATTTGCAAAACATATTATTGATACCGAACATAGACCTACAGTAAATAACCGCATACAACCACTACATTTTTGTAATGACAAACGTAAACTAGATGTTTTTGAAGCTTTATAAGTCAAAAAGCACACACACGACAATAGCTGCCTTGTTTTAAATGAGCGAACTGATTTAATGAATTCCCCTTTCTTGGATATTCTTCTTTCGCATTAAATAATTCAAAGAAAATAAATTTTACTATTTTTTTCAAAAAAGTTGTAATAAGATAAGTTATGTATTTCGATATTTTCATTGTATAGAGTCTGCTTTATTACTGTTATTGTTTAGTTATTTTATTGTTGTAACTGTTATTATAGTTATTATTGTTATAGGCTAGTTCTATTTTTATGTTAAATATTGACATACATCTCGTAAACATTTTGAAAGCCTCATCCGTCATCTATGTTTCATTTTATTTTCAATTTTGATGAATTTTTTGATCATAACATCATAACATAGCAACAGATCTTTATTTGTAGTTGTCATGATTTCGTATTAATTCAATTTTTATCTGTCTGAGGATGCTGTCAAGCAGCGAAACTAGTCACAGAAACGTTGAAGAACATCTAGAATTCAGAAGGGCTGCTTGCTCCAGTTTGCTTACACCTACAGAAACGAAACCCAACAGTGAAGCCAGATAAATAGTCTCCAAGTCTGTATGTAGTATGGACCGGTTTCACCAAGTAAGAGCAACAACAATCAATGAATACCCTGGAAGCAAGTTTTGCGATGAAGATGATGTGCTACACAATCTTCCTGGATGTTCTGAAAATGGACTGTGCATCATATGTGATGTAGAAAGGGTGGGAAGACAGATGCTTGCTGAAAGAAATTGAAGGGAGGAAGGCAGAATTTGTCGGTCATATTTTAAGATATGATAACTGTCTGACAACATTATTTGACGGACACATACTTGGAAAAGGGGAAGGGGTAGGGCAACAGGAAAACTCCTGGAGAACCTGACACAATTGATGAAGTGAGGAGGCCACATGAAATGAAAGGAGGTATTATAGAGACAGTCATGGTTGAGATGACAGGTGTTAGAAAAAAGTTATACGACAGTGGAAAGATGAATGAATCAATCAACAGCTAATGCTAACAATATACCTGTATCAATTCTTTCGCGTAACTCTCTAATTCAAAAAAGAAGTCTGTACGTAACAAGTGCGTTATGGTAGTGAATTTTCATTAAAATGTTTTAATAGCAAATATGTCATTTAATGAAAGCGAGCATCAAATTTACCAGTATAATCTATATAGTATGTTTGGTTGGCACCATATTTCATCAAAATAACTTTACTGTTTGCAAAAGTAAAAAAATTTCCGAAAATAAACATAAAATGATCCGGAAAAAAAGGGACCATTTTCCCGGCCAACAAACCTCTTCAAGGTATTTACTCACCTACCACGATATAATTATTCACCAAAAGCTTTTCAAAGAAGCTTAAAAAATGGATATGAGTTCAAGGGGGCCTAGTTCGCACTTTTTGGGCGAACTTTTTTCAAAATTCAGAAATTGCTCTACTCATTAGGGATTTTTTTTTCTACGAAAATTAAGAAAACGAGAATATTTGTATCACCAACGACTTATAGGCCACGCTGTAATTGTCAAAATAATTTTATAGGATGCAGCTCAAGACACCCTATAACAAACGTATCTTGTGTGCCTCTGAACCGAATAATACAGGGTTCGATCCCAGGGTGAAATTGCTCCCTGACGTCAGTGACTGGCCATAGTCGTGGAAATAGAATTATTATGAAAGATCGCCACCAAGATCACCTGATCTGAGTTCAATAGATTTCGGGGTGCACCATAAAAAACAAAGTACATGCTCGTCCAGTTGATACGGAAGATGATTTACTCAACAGAGTAGTGGCCTGTATAAATAGCTTGCATGTCAATCAGTTGCATAGAGGCGTGTGCGCATACGTCCGTAGCAATCTACCCTGCACCAGATTCCCCAATTTAGAACCTGGAAGAAAAGACATACTATGGATAAAACTCTCTCTCTCGCTCTTTCTCTCAGGGCTGCAACTAAATTAATCTGTTGCATTTACCGGTCACCTTCTAACAACATCTTTGTTCAGCTCTTTGACTACCTTTCTGAAAAAACCGATCTGATTTCTGAATATCCTTCAACCGAGGTCACTATTCTTGGTGACTTCAATGTTCATAATAAGGAATGGCTAGGATCTTCAATAGCCGAGAGCAGCGGAGGCCTTTGCAGTCAGCAATTCTTTAGCCAATATGGTTCAGCAACCTACTTACTTTCCTCGCATCCCAACACAGCTCAAATCCCTTGGATCTCCTTCTTACTACAAAACCTGAATGCTATAAGATATCAGTCACCGCCCCCCTTGGTCGCCCAGACCACGGCATGGTCACTGCTTCCTGCGCGATGCAACCCGAGGTCACACAGTCATCACACTTCCGTATCGTTTGGCACTACAACTCCGCAAACTGGGACGAAATGCGGGATTACTTTTCCTTATTTCCATGGGCGTCTGTCTGCTTCTCTCATCCTGACCCCTCTGATATCTCACAAAACGTCACCGAAATTATCCAAGCTGGCATGGAATTATTTATTCCACGTACACAGAAAACCTCTTCAGCCACTCAGAAGTCCTGGTTCTCTAAATCCTGTGACAAGGCCAGACTTGAAAAGGTCAAAGCTCACAAAACGCTTCCACACAATCCCAGTCAAAAAAAAAACCGTCAACGCAAGAAACCGCTATGTCCGCAATCTTTCTGAGGCAAAAAAACTCGTTTAATAACCACATCAAAAACAAAGTCCTATTAAGCTCCAACGGCGGCAAACCGTTCTGGACTCTTGCTAAATCTATCGGGAATAATTTCTGCAAGAGCACGTTCCCACCTATTGTCTCAGAGGATGAAATTATTTCTACCACCCTGGGCAAGGCTAAACTTTTTGCCTCATTGTTCACCGGCAATTATACTCTCAACCCAACTCCAAATGTTCAACCACCAACAGTCTCCAATGTCGCGCATAAAATGACGGATATCATTTTCAAAACTAAAAAGGTACGAGAGATGCTCTCTTCTCTTAATACCACGAAAGCCTCTGGCCTTGACTGCTTTAGCCCCTACTTTGTTTTTTCTCCACATCAATGACCTCCTCTCTAGCACATCCAACCCAATTCACAGTTACGCGGACGACAGCACCCTTCACTCAAGTATACAATATTCTCTGTCTCTTTAGCCCAATTAGATGAGGTTCGCAGACTCATGGAGGGTTCTGTCTCTGTGGATCTCCAAAAAATATTGGACTCGGGAAGTAGAAATCTTGTACAATTCAACTCCAACAAATCTCAGTCTTGCCTTCTAGCTCATAAGAGATACACCAGCCCTAGACCCATCACAATAAATAACCAAGTTATTCAAGGTAATGAGTCCTTTTCACTTGTTGGCATTTCTGTGGATCTAAATCTCAATTGGCACCTTCATGTCACATAAATTGCAGAAGCGGCTGCTAAGAAATTAGGTTTCCTCTTCCCGGGCTCGCAAATACTTTTCACCAGCTAATCTCTATACCTTATATACTTCACAAATAAGGCCAAACCTCGAATACTGCTCCCACATCTGGGGTGCCGCTGCCGCTTCTACGCTCGCTATCCTGGACTCCATTCAAAAGAGAGCTATACGTCTCATCGGTGTCCCTACCCTCACCCAAAAGCTGCCATCCCTTGCCCACCGACGTGCCGTTGGTGGACCCCCCCCCCACTCTCTCTCTTTTATAGATATCTGCAGGGGCACTGCTCAGAGGAGCTTTCTTCCATAGTTCCTCCACCTGCTGCCGCCAACAGATCTACCAGGGGAACAAAGGGAATGCACCCTTTTACTGCCCAGGTCACCAGACATAGAACATCTTGTTATGCCCGCTCTTTTGTCCCGAGGACTTTCAAGTTGTGGAATTCCTTGCGGGCACATGTTTTTCCTTCTCCTCCGAACATCCAAACCTGCAAGTCCATAATTAGCAAGTTGCCTCTTTCCTCCTTGTCACCCACGGTACAATAGTATTTAGGCTGTAAGCCCTCGTGGTGTGTTGTTGAAATATAAAAAAAAAGTTGAAGAAAGTGACGAATGACGCGGTTCATTACATAATTCTAAAGTGTTCAGAACAGAATGGCAATCACGTTGCACACCTTATTTAAGCCAGCATGTTTGTTTGCACATTGAAATAATATATATTAAAGTTTGATTGGTAATTAATAAGCTTCCTTATTTATGAGTTTCACTGGTGCTTGGACACCGGTATTTGAAATTGTGATATCGAAGAAATACCAGTGTTGTAGATTCGTTCAGTATTCCAGGCCACAATCTTCACCCTATTGTGTTTTTATTTCCTTCTCAAGTAAGGAATATCACAGTTCGTCCGATAATCCGTAAACTTATAAATGGTAAAATTTACACAAACTGTATTTCTAGAAAAAAAATTGGGAAACTTGAGTGAACTACTTAATTAATTCGGTGAAATTTACAAAAGCATGATTTATTCAAAAAGTATGGTAGGGAAACCTAATACAGTCAATAGACAATTATTTTTACCATCAAATAATGTTATAAAATACAGGGTGTTACATTTCAGAATTGTGCGACTTTCTAGATTTATTTCCCAGTTGAGTAAATTGAACTGACCAAATTTTTTAATGCATTTTTGTAGAAAATGTTAGCTGTAAATTGGCTTTCTTAAAAATGCGAATAAAACCTCTCGTGATTCGCGGTTCAAATGGTAAGCAGACAACGGTTTTGTCTGTTTTATCTTTTCTGAAAGTCGTAGATTACGCTAACATTTCCTTTGTTTTATGTTCATTGACCAATTTTTTAACTAATCAGACAGAGTAACCATTGTACTTAGCTACATTTTTAATATATTGAAGTTCTCTGTTGTATCTTTTTTTTATCTAAGGGAAAGTGTATTAATCTATGTGGACGAAGTTTTTGCAATATTTACCACAAATGTATGCAAAGTAGATGATTTTATTGCCAAATTAAACAGTAAATTTGACTCCATTAAATTCACCCATGAAATAGAAAATTTGCTAGGTAACCCTAAGGATAAAGATAAAACCATAGTGTCGGGAATCTGTGAAATAGGTTGTAAGGATTGTGCGCTTAAATATGTTGGGCAAACTAAAAGAACTATTGAAACTAGATTTAAAGGACATTTAGCGCAACTGAGATATGACACTATTGATAAATCATGTATTGCTCAGCATATTTGCGATAATAATAATCATGTAAGTAACGAAAATCTCGAGTCAGTCAAAAATTTCAGGCATTCGCGACAGTTAGATGCTTACAAAAGTATATATAAAATGTTTCCATGAATAGAGTAGGTCCGGTTATGTGTAGTCCATTGTTCGAACTGTTACGTTAATAATCAGCGTGTCGTTCTTAGAACGAATATTTGATAACGATACACAGGTTTACAAAAGCAGATATCCAATTTTAATTACAGGGGTTTAGAGGGAGTTAAGATTCAACAGTGGGGGTCTGTCTGTATACTTTTATAGAGGACGCTCTTCGCAACTGCTTGACAACTAACGTATAAATAGTAGTTCTAGTTTTTATTCGCTTAGTTTATTTGATCCCTCTAATGACGCTATCATTATGAACGAAATGATCGTTAGGTCTAAAAACTGTATTGATGAATTGGGTTCTCCGAATTGTACTTATTAGTTTATGGTTTGTCTATAATTTTCAGCAATTTATCGTGGGAGAAATTTGCTAATGGGGAAACCACGACTTTCGAATTTTAAAAAGATTTTTTTCATTTAGCGCGAAATAGCTCCCCTAGGAGCCATATCCGGGGTTAGTTTCCGTTTTTATCTGTTAACATATATACAAGGTGACGCATTTCTACGGTGAAGCTCAATATTACTGTTATTATACAAGATAAAAATTATCTCAACAATCACAGGTGACCCATAATAAGTCGTTGGCAAATTTTCTTTTTTTAAATCGAACACGCTTTATATTACTGCATTTTTGCATTTTCCATCGAATTGTAATGCATGCTTTTTTCGAGTTATTTCAATTGTTTTGCAACTTTTCACATTTTTGGTACATAGATCAAAAATTGTAACGGCGTTTTTACCAATAGAAATCGGAGTCTCATGCAATCGACGCATTCAAAGAGGTTTTCGTTTATATTATTTCATGAAAAAAACGAGATTCCGTATACAGGCGCTCTCAAATAGTGACTGAATTAAAAAAGCATTACGTGTCGTAACTCAATTGTATCAAATAGAACAGTCTGTATTTTATGTTTCAGAAGCGGGGCATAATAATAGGTGTTTAATAAGTTATTTGAAAAAAATGTCTTAGGATTTTCGTAAAAAATTATTTGTACGTTTTCATGCAAAAAACTTTTTGGGGGGTTTTGTGCAAAACTTATTTCATGAAATATGTTACATTATATCTGATATATAGGGTATACTGGTAACCAAATTGGATGACTCCTTTCATTAAAAAAACACATATTTGCTATTAAAAACATTTTTGAAAATTCACTACCATAACGCACTTGCTGCGTCCACACGTTTATGCATTTAACTATCTATCATGTGAACTAGAGATGTAAATTTACGAAAGAAAAATGAATAATATTGTTCGAGAATGATAATTTGTGTTACAGTCACATTGCCACATGTTTTTTGTTCACTGAATAATTTAATATTTTTTGTGTCAGACATATAAAGCCGATAAAAATAGACTCAACTTTTATCAGTTTCACTTCGACTGGTTAATGGGGTTAGGGGTCACGCTTTGAATTAGATTACTTGGACCTAACTAATTGAGAGAAGTGTACAACAAAAAATACCATATTGAATGTTTCATGCTGTTGTTGTGTTCAGTGAAAATGTTAATGTCAACGAAAGTACATATCTTCAGTTTAAAAATAAAACATAACTTTGAAAGAAACATTACATAATGTACAGTGGCTTCCACCAAGAATGCAACAGGGTACAGCTCTTGCATTTCTTTTATAATGGTTTGTTTGGATGATGCATGTTTGTTATTTTAAAAAAACACTTTAACTCAGATTAGATGCATCTCTGTTATCATAAGAGAGACATACCGGTTTCGCTCTTATTAGACCCGATTAGTGTACCATGCCTATGATCGCTAAAATGCCTTTTTTTATATAGGAGGGGGAAATGCTCATGCTGACCCATTCACGGCCCCGTAGGTGTCGTGGGATATCGAGGTACTGTGAGACTGTACTCACTAAAACCCCCTCCCTGGGAGTACCGGACCTTAGTCTATACCTCCGTCGGGGAGATTTCACACAATGACTTTTTGGGTATGAATGTTTCCATTTTGTTTTTGCCGCGGGGGCGTTAGCGGGTAAGTAATTCTAAAATGCCTCTAAAACAAATAGACTAAATATAGCAGTCATGCCTGAAAGTACCCAGTAAGACGAATCCCTAGTAGCGACATCTCTGTATATACTAGGTGCTAAGTTATCACCACAACAGTGATGGACACAAAGTGCTAACCACACAGGCTGTGCAGAACAAACAAGTGATTCTTAAATCGTTGGCACTATCACTACTTTTGTCTTGCTAATTAAAGGAACTGTAAAAGTGTTCAATTAAAACATAATATAGCAAACTTTCTCAGTGAAGCGATGGGCAGATGTACAGTGGGTCGGTATATTGTTAAGAAATTTGTAATTTCGAGGTTTTCTCACTTCTGTAACATACAGTGTGTCGCCGGATTGCCGCATGAATAGGTGAAAAAGGCTGTATTTTTTTGAGTTGAAACTTATTGTTTGGGAAAAGCCCTGCTTGAATATGAAATAATTTGTGTCATAATTTTAATTTCCAAAAATCAATTCTGTCTTGGAAATTCACAAAAACTAATTGTTTACACTAGTAAAGTGCCTTTTCTCTAGGAGACATGAAAAAAATCCATTGAGAAAAGATGGTCGAAACGAAAAACTGAGTAGGAATACAAAATTTTAAAATCCTAATCCTACTTTGATATTTTGAAAATCTGAAAACAAATAGTATGCTATGGAAGACGAATAAAATAATGTTTTGACAGTTGTCAAAAATAGTTAATTGCAATTATTGCCGTAGCAGTGCTGTAAAAACTGATCCAAACTTAACTGTGAAATATGGAATGGATCTACCTAATTCACTGTTATGGAACTGGTGAATTATCTGATCCAGAGCTTATTAGACTATTTCATTCCCATTTCCTCAATTATCTAAATGTCTAATAGAGGGATAAAAAGAAGGCGATCCTGTTCCATTTATTATCTTGAACAACTTTTGTTAACGAATTGTTTTAATATCTTCAGTAAGGAGGGTGGGTGGAATGAAAATTATGGAAAATATCAAAGTAGGCTTGGGATTTTAAAATTTTGTATTCCTACTCAGTTTTTCTTTCCGATCATCTTTTCATAATAACATTTTTTCATATATCCTAGAGAAGGGACACTTTACTAGTGTAAAAAATTAGTTTTCTGTAAATTTCCAAGACATACCTACCTGATTTTTTGGAAATTAAAATTATGACAAATTAGTTTCTAATCAAGCAGGGCGTATTCCCAGAAAATGAAGTTCCAACTCAAAAAATTACAGTCTTTTTCACCTATTCGTGCGTCGATCCGTGGACACACTGCATATGTTAACATCTATTATCTGTAAATAACACATAGTTATTTAAATAATTTTAAATTATACATTTTAAGCATTCTTTAAAATCTTATCTTTAGTGAATTTTCGTAGAAAAAATTCACTAATGGGGAGATCCCGACTTGAATTTTGAAAATTTTTTGCAAATGAGCGCGAACTAGGACCCCTAGAACCCATATCCGGGGTCAGTTTCATATATATATATATATATATATATATATATATATATATATATATATATATATATATATATATATATTAGTATAAACATATAAAAATTAAAATGTCCCTAGATATGGGCTCTAGGTGTCCTAGTTCGCGCTCATTTGAAGAAATGTTTTCTAAATTGGAAAGTCGAGATTTCCTTAGTGAATTTTTTTAAGGAAATTGACTAACAAAGCAGAAGGAAAACAATGCTCTGACTGATAAACTTTAGGGAAACAATTTTTAACTTTAACGAATTTTCATTTTAAAAAAATTGACATTGTTTTATTAGTCACAAAATTAATATGAAACCCAATTACTAAAGATAGCAAGATACTCTTAAAAAAACGTTTGTTAACAGAACACAGACAATCATCGCAGTCTACAGGCGATGTCGCATTGTCGTTGCAATAATGATTGTCTCCAGCGGCTCTTTTTATTTCATTGTAGCTTCCGCTCTTCATCAATTAGAACAGGTATCCCGGGAGTTTCTCTCTTGGTCTACTTCCTTTTTCTCGTTCTTGTATTAACTTTTGTATTTCTTATGTCATTTACAGTTTCTTTGGTCGTTTTTTTTCTGTCCAGTGTTTAAATGGTTTTTTTCGGCAACCGTCCGGGAAGTACCCACTTCCCGAACGCTTTTTCTTTGAGAAAGTAGCATTTCTCCGGCCTAGGGAAGCCGGGAAGAATCACATCGTTGTTGTCATTGTGAATATTAAAATCTTGGTAGGTATGATTTTGATAAATACAGTTGAACATTACCACGGTGGCAGGAAGTCTACCAATGTCGCTGAAGGATATATAGACAATTCACTAACAAACAAAATTAAAATTGCCAATACCATTCAAAAATTATCAGATGAAAACAATCAATATGAAACGGAAACTTTACCTTCTTGTTCTGACTACAAAAGGCATTTAAATATACCAAGCATTTCAAACAAATTAAATCCTTTCAATATTAGCAATTGCTGGAATTTTAATATAAATATTAATATAAATAAGAATTATAATGTCTCTGTTAGTACCTATCTTCTGTTCGAATATAAAAAATAATAATATAAAATAAAAATATAATAAAGAAATCTGTCTCATTGATTTGTTATTCTACACGGTTGCCGAAAAAATAGTGTACGCAACACGTCCGAAAACAGTTTGTTTGGACTCGCAGACTTCCAGGACTCGCCTACGGCTCGTCCTAGAATTTTGTCGACTCGTCCAAAAAAACAGTATTTTATGGACTTGTAACGTAAATTACTATTATGTCTCCTCGCAGATATTTTCAACTTTCCCAGTTCCTAATATCTTTTAGTTTCTGTACATTGATTTTTTTTTGTATTTTTTGTATTATTTGCTTCTCTTTCATATGCCTGCTTCAAATCAAAATAAGATAAAAATTTCGGAAACTATGGCCCAAAAAACAACAAAGGAACCAAATGTTTTGCTTTATCTTGCAAAACAAGTACAGATTGGGCGGCTCAACTACATTTCTACTTTCTTGAAAACAATAATGTGTACCTAAATATATAGATTTAAAAAAAAGAACTAAAAACTGGACAGGCTTAATCTCCTGTACTTGGAAAACAATGTAGGGTCTCGCCTAAACACCAGATTAAGTTGGACAAGAATCAAAAACGTTTTTAGGTACTTGTATGTCACGACTTCAGAGACCAATTTTCTCCACATAAATTCATGTTAATGTTTTTGAGATTTCAAGAACAGTGCAAAAGCTTCATGAAGCTAAGTTCCTTGGTTTTAAGTATTAAATCTAAACACACGAACATCTCATTTCAATGTTTGGTAGCCGCGGAATATAAAAAATATAATAGTTTGTGTAATAAGCACCTAAAAATAATCGCCAAAGTTCCTTTTTAGAAATAACATTTTAATGCTGGAACTTGGTGAAAATAAATTTACCTACCTAACAACATTCAGGATAAAGCATTTGATTAAATAAATATTTTAGATTCTATTCTATAACATGTAATTATCTACAATAAGGCTTCACTATTATAATAGCCCGCCGAATGAAAAACATGTTTTAAGTGCAGGATGAGGTCATTTCTACTTTGGTGATGGCATCCACGATGCGCCCGCACAAATTTAATCAGATTCATCAGATTCAACTGGTCAACATACATCCACGGCCATCTCCACGGCCATCTATCACTAAATTACCAAATTAAATATGTAACAAGCATAAGAATCATCTTAACAAAAATAGACGATGACAGCAGAAAGAAATAGAAAACTAAAAAAGTTATAAATCAAAAATGAAACGGTGACCGCATATGTGTGTAATTGTTTCTGGTTTAATACTTAACAGACAGAGCCCCGCGGTTCTGAAGAACCGGTCATCGGCCTTTTAACTGACTTGCAAGCCTACATAGATAACCCGATACTAACTTACCGTAGTGATATAACACTAATGTTGTATAGCAGCGAGTTTATTAATGGGAATTGTTGATTGCCTTATTTAAAATAACTAGCGGCTTTTTACCTATGAAAGGAACAAAGAAAGCAAATAAACCAGAATGGTTTGTAAAAACTTTAACAGTTATTGGCTGTTTTAAATATAAACCCATAGCTTAGATTATGTTCTTGAAAGTTCAGTTAACCTGCCCTTTTAAATACAGGTGAAAACTGACACACCCCTATCAGTCAAACTGTCAAATTGAACAATTAAAAAACCTTTGCTTCCTTCATGACTAATCGGAAAAAAATTGATCGATTTTCAACCATCTTACCTTTTTTGTGTAAGCTTAATCCAACAAACTTCAAAGTTCACTGTATTAAAAACGTTTAAAAAGGTGCACAACACAGAAAATATAAGGTTTTTTCACTATCACTAACAGAAGCTAATTGAGCATACGCCCCGGCAGTTATTACATAAAGTTTCTGACAACAAAATAAGTTCGATACTACGACACAAAAAGATCACTTTTATCACCTGCAGTTCCTCTAAATTAATTAGAAAACTTACAAATCTCCTTTGCGTACCCTCAGAAGTTTCATCTACCACCAACTCCCTACAGTCTACAGTTAAAACTCAAGCCTAATGCGCTAGCGCAATTAATTACGAACCGATCCTTGGGATTTGGAAGGTTGTGAGGATGAGAGTTGATTGCGAAATTGATCCTAATAACTATTACACTTTAGCGCCATTGTCCAACAAAAGCCGCGACACAGACAGACACCAACGCCACCGTGTAAGGAACGGTAACTAAAACTGATGTTTTAGAAAGATCGATTTGCGCTGTTGCCGGATGCAGATATTTTCCTAGCTAAGAGAGTCAAAATCTAATTTTGCTTGTATAATAATTATACTATTAGGAAAATTCGTTTTTTCCCTATAGTGCTCTTGCTTGTTCTAACAAAGCTGCATCGGTCTTTAAATATAAGTTTTATAAAAAAATTCGGGAGGCAGCAAATGCGTTATAGTAGCGAATTTTCATAAGAATTGTACACTAAATTATACGGCATATTTTTCCTCCCTCAGGGCTAGTCCGCGGTTTTGCCGCCCCGATAGTACTGCAGCCCTTGGCCTATTGTGCATGTATACGGCATATTAGTAAAGTTAATACGTTAAACTTACACAGACCTTGAAGATCGATTTTAGAGGTCCTAGTACGCGTACATTTGAAGAATTTTTTCGAAATTGTTACCATTGATATCTCTCTACTGTAAAAAAAATCTTGCGTTCTAACTTCTTTTGAGAAAAATGTCCAAAACTCAATTTTCTATGAAGCTAAAAAATTAAAATTTGCTATTATCTGTAGATAGTGTAAGTCTCTTTAAAAGAAACTTGTATTACAAATTTCATTAAAGTTATACAAAAGATTTCCAGAAGAAACTTAATTCATATTTAGAAAAGTAAAGTATCTGCCAAATTATAAACGTAGCAGTTATTTTTCCTTATTAATCGCCTGTGTGATTTCGTTTCAGTCAACCTAATCAAACCGGGTTTTGCAATATCAACAATAACAAAATTATAATTTCAGACGGAAAGGTGACAAATTTATTCAGGCGTAGTAAACAAAAATGAGATCTTGTTCAAAACATATGAAATCTGTGTACTATTGTTTCTCCAAATGTCAAAACAAAACAAAAAAACATATATTCATTAAGCTGGATTCGATCGCGTAACCTTCTACTTAGGAGGCAACGACGATCTCCCCGGCGCTATCTGAGTATACTTCAACCAACGTTTTATTTGAGTAATAATCGGCTTCAAGCCCCGGATATAATATTCTATTCAGAGTATACGTAATTAATTACATAATTAGTAGAATTACCATTGAAACACATCCCACGACTGTTTAGGTCTTATATGACGTCTTATGTTTAAGTTTAAAGATAAAAGAAACTATTTTAGAATCATTTTGTAGAGACTTGGCTTGATTTTGTTTACGTTTATATTAGGTATAGTATACGACAGAATAATATATCTATGCTGCAAACTTTGTTTAAGGTCGTTCATAAAGCTACATATATAGTGTCTTTTAATAATTGATTGAATTCCCCAGTTAAATTACTTAGTAAATTGTTAATTTCATGTCGTCTGTCATTTTCCATAATTGCGGCCACGATTTCACGTTCGGGTATTATGTTTTATGCCTGGTATATATTTAGTTTGGTTACCATTGATGTATTGTTTATACCTGCCGTATGAATCAATATACGCCTGGCAGTTAGCTACTCTGTCTGACAGGCATTAGACTTTAACTACTAAGTCGTTTCGACGCATGTCTTTGGAATTTTATTTTTAATTTGAAAAAAACTCTAAATATTCTGTACCAAATTACTTAAAATTTACAACATAGGTTTATTTGCACTATTTCTAGCCACATGTAAAGTCTCATTCCAGTTACTCTGATACTTACAAAAATGTATGGTTTTCAAAAAGTTTTCCCCAATTTTCCACCGGAAAAACTTGAGCATAAAAGATGATTAACGAACTCCACCTCGGTTTTCGCCCAAACAAGATTTTTGCCAAGTTTGATTGAAATCAGTTTAGTATTTTTTGAGTTATCGCTCGGGTTCATATATATATATATATATATATATATATATATATATATATATATATATATATATATATATATATATATATATATATATATATATATATATATATATATGTATAAACATATAAAATATTTAACGGACCTTTGTTTTGGGTTCTAGGGACTCAAAATCGCGTTCATCTGGAGACATTTTTTAAAAGCTTTTTATCGTGACCTCACTAAAATAGATTTTTTTTAAATGAAAATTCGCTAAAATGACAAAAAAATTATTTTTATTAATCCTATTGCTCTTCCTTGGTGAAACATTTCCATACTAAATACAGATATAGAGACTTCTCTGGCTTCACAAGTGTGCACGCAAGTTTACGGCTGATGATGCAGTAAAGCGGCAAAACCGGTTAGATAGAAGAAAACCAACACTTGTGAAGCCAGAGAAGGAGTCTATATCTATATTTATATCATATATTTTTATAACAAACATTCTATAATTATGGTGAAATCCATTGAGACACAACTATGGATACATAATTTAAAAAGTTCGAGACGCAGCAAGTGCATTATGGCAGTGAATTTTCATTCAATGCTTCAAATTTGAATAACACAATTTTCTGTTAACTTACAAAGTTGAATTTTGTTATGTAGTAAGGTCTTTCACAAGGAAACATATCCACCAAATTGCATTAAAATACCTTTGTAATTTTCGGAGAAAAATATGTTTTCGAAAGAAAACTCAAAATTTTCCCGGAAAACCTTGTCCGATCTTCGTGGCTAACGAACTTATCCAAGCCATTAATTAAAGAAAAGTACTTGCCTAGTTTCATCCAAATCGGTTAATTATTTTTTGCGCTATAGGTTGAATATATATATATATATATATATATATATATATATATATATATATATATATATATATATATATATATATATCTGTGTGTGTATAAAAACATATAAAAATTGATACTGAATCCGGATATCGGTTCTAAAGGTCCTAGTTCGCCCTGATTTGAAAACATTTTTGCACCATCGATATATTAGTCTTTTTTTAAAAATACAAATTCACTAAAAAGGCGATCCATCCTGCTATATTGTCTCCGGCTGTGTCAGACCAGGATGTGCACAACGCGCCGTTGTTCACGAATATACAATATTGTATTCTGTGGCTAACTTCAAAGTGCATTTAACCGTAAATTTGAGTAGTTTGACACAAATACTACACAAAACATTCTTAAGCTTGGTTCATACACTCGCGAATTGCTAAATCGCAGCGAAGCATATCCCTATTGGTTTATTTTAAATAATATCGAAATATGGACCTATAGGAATAAGTTTCGCAATTCTTAATTTGACATTTCGCAAACTCACTTAAGCTTAGTTCATACACTCGCGAATTGCTAAATCGTAGCAAAGCATATCCCTATTGGTTTATTTTAAATGATATCGAAATATGGACCCATAGGAATAAGTTTCACAATTTTTAATTTGACATTTCGCAACATCCGTAAGCTTAGTTCATAAACTCGCGAATTGCGAAAAGCTAATTGCTAAACTTATTCCTATTGGTCCATATTACGATATGCAAAACTGATTCCTAGATCCATTTTAAATAATATTACGATATTATTTTGAATAAACCAATAGGGATACGTTTCGCTGCGATTTCGCAATTCGCGAGTGTATGAACCTAGCTTAACGCAGAAATAATAATAGATGTATACGTATTTTTAGAATCACTGTTGGAATAATTATTAAGTATAGTTTTATGTTTACGATAATTGATGAAGAATGATTTTGTTTATTTATTTATTTACTTGCTGAAAATCATACACATGTCAGTACAATGACGTTCTTAAGCCTAAAGCCTAGTTCATACACTCGTGAATTTCTAAATGCGAATTGCGGAGCGAATTTCTATTGGTCCATTTAAAATTATATTACGATATTATTTAAAATAAACCAATAAGGATAGTTTCGCTACGATTTCGCAATTCGCTTTTCGCAATTAGCGAGCCTAGCTTTAGACTTGTGTAGTACCTTATGACAAATTTTTTTTTTTGATGCAGAAGGGGAAAATGCTCATGCAGACCCCATTCACGGCCCCGTAGGTTCCGTGAGATATCGAGGTACTGTGAGACTGTACTCACTAAAACCTGGGAGTACCGGACCTTAGTCCATACCTCCGTCGGAACGAATTACACACAATGACTTTTTAGGGTATGAATGTTTCCATTCTGTTTTTGACGCGGGGGCGTTAGCGGGTAAGTATAAGTTTTGGACGCTTATGCTTGTGTGGAAGTTGTTCGTCGTAGTCGGTGGCACTACGGAGGAGAGCATTTGGGTGAGAAGCGGCTTTTGCGAACTGGGTTGTGGATAGTTGAGTTATAAACTCAAGTATCGAAGGCATTTCCAGATCAGAGTGAATCTGACTGTTTCGGACAAACCATGGCGCTCCGGTAACCATTCTCAGAATTTTGTTCTGGATGATTTGAAGGGTGTTGAGGTGTGTTGCGGCCGCGGTGGCCCATGCAGGTGATGCATAGGTCAAGGCTGGCCGGATAATGACTTTGTACATGAGCAACTTATTGTGGAGCAACTCATGGACAATTTGGAATTTCTATTTAGAAGTGGGAACAGCTTCGAGATGAACATCGAGGCTTTCTTTCGAGCGTGATCGACATGGGGGCGCCATGTTAAGTGTTTGTCGAGGAAAACCCCGAGGTATTTGGCTGAATCTTGCCAGGGGATTAGACGGTTGTCTAATGAAACGTGTTCGTGAGGTGTGTGTCTCCTCTTGGAAAATAGTACAGCTGAACATTTATCGGGGTTTATGGCTAGAAGGGATTTCCTATACCATGATTGCAGCTCGACTACGGCGGTCTGAAGTCGTTCGGTTATTATCCTCGGCTGAGTGGAGCTGTTGAGGATGGTAGTGTCGTCTGCGTACAGTGCGTATGTCACGTTAAGGGGGGCTGTCGGAATGTCTGCGACAAATATATTGTACAGCAGAGGGGAGATAGCAGAACCCTGCGGAAGACCAGCCGTGGCTGGGTACGTTCTGGATCTGGCTCCAAGGTGTTTGACCTGGTACTTTCTCTGTTGCAGGTATGACCTCATTAGCAGAATCAGAGGGAGAGGACAATTAAATGATAGAAGTTTGTTTAGGAGGCCCGCATGCCAAACCCGATCGAAAGCTTGAGCAATGTCAAGAAATATTGCACCAGTTGACTTGTTTATGTTAAATACTTTGCTGATGTTTTCCACCACACGAAGTACTTGGTCAGTGGTGGAGTGCTGGTGTCTGAAGCCGAATTGCTCATCCGGGAGGATATGATTTTCTGAAGTGAAAAAGCTAGCCTTTTCTGAATCAGTTTTTAGGCGATTTTGCCGATGACTGGTAGCAGGCTAATGGGCCTGTAGTTCTGAGGGAACAGCGGACCTTTGCTGGGTTTCGGGATGTTGATAATGTCGGCAAGTTTCCACATGGAAGGAAAATGTTGAAATCGCAGCATGGAATTCATAATCGTAACTAGGAATACCACGGCTTTGCGGGGGAGGTTTTTCAGGGCTACGTTGGAGATTCCATCGTATCCCGGAGCTTTCCTATTTTTTAATGCTTTGATTATTTGGGAAACTTCTTCGAAAGTTGTGGGCTCGATAGTTGTGTCTGGGGTGGCGCGAAGCGCACTCATGACGTAGCGGTGCGTTCTTGCTACGTGCGACAGTTCAACGTTGTTATAATTCGGGCTGAATTGCAACTCCAGATGATCTGCGAATGCAGTAGCTTTCTCCGCATCCGTGTATACGACACCGTTACGGCCGTGAAGCGGGGATATCGGATGTTTTTGGGAGAGAAGGGCTTTTGCCATTTGCCAGACGGAATTGTCTTGGGTAGACAGGGTTTGCAGGCGCTCCTCCCAACGATTGTTGCGGAGTTCTTGTAGGGCGGATCGTACTTGTTTGATGAGTCTGTTAGCGTCTCGTTTGTCGGTGGGGTTTCCGGTGCGTTGAGCTAGTCTACGCACGCGGTTCTTTTCGAGTATCATTTCCCTGATACTGGACGGAAAAGCTGGCAGATTGCTCTGGGAGGGGTAGGTCCTTGATGCATGTTCGATAGAACATTGAATTTTGGACTGTAGATTATCCACTGCACCCTCGAGTTCGGAGATGCTGCGGATAACCGGAATATTGCCAAGGGTGTTTTTAAGGTGATCTGTGAAGACTGGCCACAGTACCTTTTTCCTTTGGAGGGCGAGTTTGTCGCTGACGTCGCCGAGCTGCAATATGACTGGGTTATGGTCCGACGAGAGGTCGTTTTGGGTTGTTATTTCATGGAGAAGGGTGGTGTTCGAGATTATTACTATGACAAGCACGTCGGGGCGACCTGCACTGCCGAAATGTGTAGGTATTTGGGGAGCGTCAACCGTGCAATTTGCACGGCTGTCGACGTAGGCTTGGAGGAATCTCCCATTTGTGTTGGCATTACGAGAATGCCAATTGAGGTGTTTGGAATTTAAATCGCCAGCAATTATTATGGGCTGGTTGGTATCGAATAAAAGGTCTAGGTCGGCGTCTAGAATTCTCTTTTGTGGCGGATTATATGCAGAAATGAGCTTAATTGGGCCTGCAGAGGAAGTGTTGACTACGATTTGCGTAGCCTCGATGTTTTGCAGGGCTGGCGTGCTGAGAGGATGGTGGTCAATATTTTTCTTGACATACACTGCCGTGCCGCCACCTCTGGAAGTGGTGCGGTCATTGCGGTACAGTGTATAGTTAGGGAGTTTCGGATTGGTTGGAAGACGCATTTTGGTTTCCTGGACTAGAATAACGTCCAGTTTTAATCGTTGGGCGAATTCTTGGAGCTCATTTCTTGCAGGGATTGTGGATTTCTTCGAGAAATCATTTACTTCTTGAAGATTGACACGATTTCGGGGATTAGCGGGATGGCGCAGGTGATCAGCGTCAGCAGATCAGGGGAAGTTTGGAGAATGTTCAGGACCTTCCCCGCGACAAACTTCAGCTGTGTGAAATTGATCGTGGTAATAAGGGAGAGTGCACTGGACAGGTCTATGGCGGGAGCTGCCTTTGCAGTGGAAGCTGCTTTTGCAGCGGGAACTGGGTTCGGCTTGGGTGTTGCCGGTTTCGGGATTGTTGAGGGTTGGACGGGGCGAGAAGATCCAGTGGCAGTTGGAGTTCTGTTTGTTGGGTTTGGGGAATTTCGGGCAACGTTTAGAGTTGGCGGTGTGACCCTTCTCGCAGTTGCAGCAAGTTGGGTCTACGGATAGGGGCTTTTTACACTCCACAGACAAATGGGGGCCGCTGCATTTTACGCAGCGATGGCACTGGTTCGGAAGGTTCTTTTTGTGTAGCGACTCCACCTTGACGCGGAGTTCGCACACAGTTTTGATGCCGAAAATTGACCTTTCGGACTTAGGGAGGTTGGTCATGATGAGGGGCATGGGGATTTTTTTGTTGCCCCTACCTCTGCGACACATACGGTGGACACCAACGGGATGGAGACCTTGTTTGATGAGGTCTTGTTCGACCTCTTCTATGGGCATGGTTTCACAGACCCCCCTGAAGACAATCTTTAGAAGTTTGTCCTCCTGGAGCTGGTAGGAGTGGTACTGTAGCTGCAGGCTATCCATGATTCTGGTAGCCTGTCTGAAGTCGTCCGCTGTTGTCAAGTCAATTCTCACGGAATCTGTGAGATTCTTGGCCTTGACGCAGCTGATTTTATGGCGGGAAAAGTAGCCAGAAAGATAGGTCCACTTATCCTTGTTGTGGAGGTATATCGGATGAAGATGGGTAGGTTTGGGAGCGGTACTTGCGGTCCGCTCCTGGTCTTGGCTTGCCTCGGAGTCAGACTCGTAAGACATTGATTCGTCATCGGATGGGACTTTCCGTTGACGATTTTTCCTGTTTCCAGGAGATGGAGGCGGTGACGCCTTACGCTTTCCAGCTTTTGCGGCCGGCTGGGAAGGGCAGGCTCGCTCGGGCTGAGCAGCGGGAACGGACGGTGGCAATGGGGGAGGGATCGGGGACGGGGATGGGCTGGGTTCAAGCCGTCAAAGCGGCTAGAAAAGCCGCTCTGGGGTCTGATGACAGGGAACGGAAGGGTACGATAAGCTCCCGGAGTTGCTTGGGGAGCCTATCAATGGTAGCCATGTCGGCCATGGCTATAATGGTTGATGCAGGGGTGCTCGATGTACCCCTCCACCGGGATATACCCGAAGGAGGTGGTCTTATATCTTTTGGGTGTCCAGCAACGTTAACCAGGGTAGGGCGAATACTGGATCAAAAAGAGACGAGAGAAAAACGACCGCGAAGTTTACGGTCGGAAACCTATTAATAAACGCACCGCCGTGAAAACGGCAGTAACGTCTGCGGCGAAACTTACCACCGAATCGTTGCTCACGACCCAACGTATGTTACAAGCACCGTGTATAGAACACGACACCCGGAACAAAGTAGGCGGAGTCTCACCTCGGCGCTGGTGCGGCTGCACGATGAACTACGCTGGCTCTCTGCTGGGCTGGCTCTGCTGGCTCTTGACGGACCTCTGGACGGGGCGAGGTCGGACGACTGACTAGTGACGAGAGACTGCCGTGTCGCAAAATTTAATAGGATCATTCCAAAATATGTTTGACAACTCACATCTAAAGTTCAACACTTAAAATTTTGACATACGAAATAAAATGTTTTCCATCTATTGCATCTGTCCAGAATTTTATTGGTCACTAATCTTTAAGCTACATTATGGTAAAAACAATGGACAATAAAATTTGTTTTGTAATAACGATTTTCAGAACTTAAATCTGCTAAGGCGATATTAATTGTAATACAAGTCTGATTGAAGCCAACTATTTTTTTTCAAGCTATCTAATATACTTTTTAGTGTCGTTTTAAAATCAATGTTTTCTTGAATATTAGGGTTTTATGCAATAATTTCGCATGAGTGTAATAATAACTTTAACTATTATTCTCTAAATTATGTGCATTTATACTCAATTATTAGGTGAAACATCATTTAAAGCAAGCATTTATTGTCACCAAAATCAAATACAAGACCACGGAATAAAATTATGTTACATATTACATCTTTCGAAAAAAAATATCACATAAAATGACTTTGCCTAAATGTCACTTCTCACTGGATATCACTTCTCTTTACTCTTTTAACTTGTTTTTAGTGATTTTAAATAACTTAAAAAACTTCGTCTTTATTACTTTTTTTTAGCCAATATGGCCGCCACGTGCTAAACATTGCCTTCAAGTCACTATCTAAAATTCCTAACCCAATATTATGCATCACTGATCGTCCCAAAAGTTATGTTACATCCGTCTCTATGAGAGTTAAGTTAATGAATTCTATGGAGCATATTACTTCTATGGTCACAGGCAGCGTGTAGAATGAGTTGGTAGCAGCGAATACTCTGTGATTATATTCAAGAGGGGACTAGAAACCACAGAAGGAAGAATATAGAAAAGTACTGGAACTTATAAATAAACGAGACGCAAATGGAGCTGTCAGTCAATAAGTGATAAGCGATAATAGAGGGCGAAAAGTGAAATATAGTAATATATTGTAATAGAGAAAAATTTTGTTGGTGTGTTTATTGTCGGAAAATAGTTAGTTATAATAAATTATTTGTTTGTGCAAGTTTGTGTCGCTACCTGCTCTCTAGCACACTGATCACACTAAGATATATTATTTGATATATTGCATACCTTGATCGTAGTCTTACCTGTCTAATTAGCGCCTCCGTGGCCGTGCGGGAAAGTCGATTCAGACTTTCCAATACGGACTCGGGGGTCGGCTGTGATATAGTGTAGTATTATAATACACAATAATCTTACACCCTTATGGCAAATAGAAGGCAGATGTTTATGTGTTAGCGCGCAGGATACGTCATATGCGAATCTATTTATAAGTTTATTATTTGCTTTAACTCATTGTTGAACGCTAAAATATATTGTAATATAATAATAATATATTTCAGATATCGCACTGATAAGCGCACGTTGAAAAATCTGGACATCAAGATCAGCAAAGCATAAGCACCGGATGGACTTCCAGCAATTATTTTTAAAATTTGTGCTTCTGATTTAAATCCACTTTCATGGTGCTTCTCTTCGGTGTTATTAATGAGATGGGGTGTTTCCATTTACTTTGACGATTAAGTGGGGGAATTGGCCACACGGATTTTGTTACGGGTCTATTATGACACCCTTGGTCTGGAAAAACAAATGACTGATCAGCCTATCTCTAAAATGGGTGATGGACGGATCATATTTTGTACGAAGTTAGTGATCCTGACTAGAGGCGCATATCCATACTATCAATTAACAAAACAAAACTTTCTATCGATTTGCGACGTTTTTTTTTATTATTTATTTGAATGCGTTCAACCGACTAAGCATAAATAATAGATAGTTTGCTAACGTTGGCGTTGGCACAACGCAACCATTGTTCCTCGAAATGTCATTCTAGACTATTCACTATTCTACCTCTACCACTGCTGCCAATTTAACATAACATTTGCTTGTAGTCACAGTGATAATAAAGCTCTATGACCAACTTACTTTCCCATAGACAAAGAATTTTACAGATGTGGCAGATTTAAGAATGCAGTGAAATCTTGATCGTTTTATATATTTAACTCCGTCACCTTCATATGTTTCCCAGACTTTCTCTGTTTCTTTAACGTCGGTCTATTTCAGCGACCATGGCCAATCACCGACGCCAGGGAGCAGTTTCACCTCATTATTCTGGAAATTTTGCCGAACCCCTGCTTTTCTGTAAGGAAGGTAGGAATCTTTAACATGACCAACATCCCACGGACACGGGACCGATGGCTTTACGCCCCCTCCGAAGGGCGGAACATTAAGACATTCAACTTGCTCAAATACAATGCCACAACCTCGGTTCATGTTAATTGTGCAGTATGTACTGAAAAAGTGAAAGGGAACTTTTCCGGACTTAAATACCTGATATTACTTAGTGCTATGACTTAATGATATACCGTATTAGTGTAACAATACATCAGAACGCGGGGACTGAGACTTTATCTAAACAGTGCATATTTACATGGAATTTTAAAGGTTTGCTCAGTGGCCCAGTAATAATGTGTAATTCCGAAGCCAAAGGTCGTTGGTTTGATTCTCAGTAGAAACGACCATTTCACTTTTAAGTGTATTTGTAACATTTACATCTAGCAAGGCTGTGACATTGTGTGTGATAAAGTTAAATGTCTGCACATTCCGCCCTTCAAAGAGGGCTTAAAGCCTAGGATTGTCCCGTGTACCGTGCGATTTTGGGCTCGTTAAAGATTTATAACCTCCTTACACAAAGAAGGGGTTTCGCAAAGATTGCAATAGCCGCAAAAATAGGTCGATGTTAAACAAACAATAATTTGTGGAAATTTTCGTCTTTTACTCAGAAAGGAAAACTTTTGGTGAAGAATTATTGGACTTTGCTTTTATAGTAGAAAAAGATTATGCAGGGGTACCTACACAAATGTTCGTTTTTTAAAATAGTTAAAAAAGTCAGATATCCTATTAAATTGAGGCGAAAGTCAAGTGATATTTGAATGTCTTTTCCATTCGTTTGAACCGTTTCTCCTCTACATGATGTTATATACTACCACCAGTAAATATTTTTTTGCACGACGCGATGAATATTCATATTCTAAAATAAATACTTATATATATATATATATATATATATATATATATATATATATATATATATATATATATATATATATATATATATATATATATATATATATATATATATTGGGGCAGTTTTTGGCGTCTGTTCATTCAAAAGAATAAAAAATGTGTAAAGCAAACGTTTTTAGGCAACACTTATTTCTGCATTACGCTTAATAACGTAAATAGTAGATACGCTTAAAAACCTGTTTTTAATTGATATAATTTAACCGTTTAAACGATCAGCCATTTATCCGTTCAATAAATTATCTATTCAGTTGTTCAATGAATCTGCTCTTTTACCGGCTTGCGAAACGTAAATAAAAATAATAAACTTAAAATAGGCTTGGTTAAAAAGAGTAATGAAAAACAGGTTTTTCGAAAAACCGATATTATCTTTAATAACCGACAAAATATGAAAAATTCCGAGTCCTCTGTATTTTATATTAATGAATTTGACTCCAACAAGACTTGACAACCATGCTTTTGTTCTAATTTGCAGCAGCCTAATCATCAGTCCCTCAGTTGTTAACGTCAGTTGTCAGCTGTCAATTAGATCAAGATTTAGGTTATAAATCTGGTGTGTTGTGTTTTCATTCTCACTTCTTGCATTCGTTTTGAAACGTTTGCAAGTTTCGGAGCTTGTGTTCAGATTTTGTGAAAAGTTTTCTCACAGTTCAGTTTTAAAAGTGATAACGAAAGATGGGTAGACGGAGCAGAAGCAGATCAAAATCACCTACCGTAAGAAGACACGATAATAGAGAACGTGAAAAAGTTAGAGAACGTGAAAGGGACAGGGACAGAGATCGTCATCGAAGAAAACGCTCAAGGGAGAGATCCGTAGAACGTCCAAGAGACAGATCCAGAGAAAGGAGAAGATCATTTGATAGAGATGTTCGTAGAAGGTATTCTAGAAGTAGGTCTCCAGGAGATAGACAGAAAAAGAAACTTCCAGAAAGACCACCTGTAACGGCAGCAGATTTGGAAGGCAAGACCGCGGACGAGCAAGAAATGCTTAAAATGATGGGTTTCTGTTCTTTCGACTCCACAAAGGGCAAAAAGGTAGAAGGAAACGACGTGGGAGCTGTACATGTTATTTTGAAGCGAAAATATAGACAGTACATGAATCGTAAGGGTGGTTTTAACAGACCTCTAGATTTTGTTGCGTGAATGAACTCTAGTTATATTTGTCACACATTTGAAAAATTGTGGACAGAACCTTATATATCTTTAGTTTTTAGTATAATAAGTAGGTACTCAAATATTTATTACCAAGTAAGTAGTGATGTTGCCCGATTAAGTAGGTTATGTAAATAAATCGGCCAAGAGCGTAATTTTACTGTGTATGATCACCTTTAAAATAATATCTCGTGTAGATATATTTTAATACTGAGGTATCAAATATTAACTTTCAGATGGTAGGAGCATGATAACAACTAAGATCCACCAAAAAGATTGGAAAAGTTTAGTGATTTGTAGTTATAGGTAGGTATTAAAAATGCAAGTATGGTATTCAATAAAAATATTGTTTAACAAAAATAACATACATGTGTGAATATAAAACCATTTCACTACAAAATGTTGTACAATGAATCTGTTACATTTCTGTTGTATTTGTTGATTCATTGTATATATGTAGTGTTTTTAAGATTGTATTACCTATTTCTCTAAGGATTTTTTGTAGACCAATAACTATACCATCATGTCCTTTAGGCCTGCTCCTCTTTCTTTTCACAATGGGTAAAGTAATATCACATATATTCACCGTGTAATTGTCTTTAGTTAGAGTGTAACTTAAATTATTGCAATGTTCTGTTGGTATTACTCTTGGTTTCTGCCATTGGCTTGTCAATTATTTCAATTTCACAGTTTTGAGTATTTTCTATAGTGTTGATGTTTTTTATAACTAGTATACTTTTCAAAATAAATTGATTATTATTATTTATTAACCTTTAACTACCCACGCCCTGAAGTTTCACGTAACTACCCGCGCAGTGTATTTTCTACACCACACATATCACTGTGAAATTGAGTATATATTATTGTATTGGGACAAGAAAATACACGGTCTTGATGAATTATGGTATTTATTAGAAATTTAACGATAAATGATCATAATAATTAATAATAAACAAAGAGAAACTGATGAAATTAACTTATATTTTTATTTGCTGCATTCACTGCTTCGTTCACTATTCTTGCACGAATCGCGTGTAACAACAGTGGTCGTATGTTGTTTGCATACTGATTTATTGCAACTGTCGCAGATAATTGTAACTCGATTTTTTTTTCTACCGCAGATGAAACATCTCGTTCGTATTTATGCAGGTGGTTCCTCTTCACTCCCTTCTTCTGGTGTCTTGTATTTTGTCAGGAAACATTTGATGTCACTTGGCAATGACTCCATACTGGCACGTTCAGACAGATGTGGCTTCATCAAAGCTAAAGAGAGTATTTTCAAAAATTCCCTTCTGTGCTCGTAATGTGTATCGACATGAGTAGCATTATAAAGCAGTTGACTATTGATTCCCGCTATGTTTATCAGTTGAAAAAATATAGCCAATGGCCATCTCCTTGTTCTTCTAAATACAGAATATGTGCTACACATTTTATCGACAGTATCAACTTCGCCTTTGGTGATGTATTGTAATATTATATCAGGTTTAGTCGGCACTGGATCTATAGCTCCATCCTCGTGCATCGTCGAAAGTAATACTACAAATTTATTTATTTTTGGTACATAAGAGACTAATGTTATTTTTTTTGAAATCCGAACGGAAGATTTCACAGGTCTGCTTTTATGAGGCAAAAATTCTGCCGATAATTCCCGGTTATTTTTTTTTAAGGTTCCAATCATTGTAATTTTATTTTCTAATAATTCTTTTGCTAGCGGATAGCTTGAGTACCAGTTATTGCATGTCAAATTTCTGTTACTATCTTTTATTTCCTCGAGCAAGAGGTGAATAATCGCACTAGGTGTATTCGACATGCTATAGGGCCCATCCAGTTGTTTTCCACAATAGACTCAAAATTCAATACATAAAATGTTTTTGCATCACACATTACAAAAGCTTTTAATCCATACTTCGCAGGTTTGCTTGGTAAATATTGTACAAAAGCACAGCATCCTCGAAAAGGTATTAACATTTCATCAATGGTTATGAATTCGTTTACAGAATAGTTGTTTTTGCAGTTCTTTACGAATTCATCTATGATCCACCTTATTGCAGCCAACTTATCTATCTGCTTTCTTTGGGTCCTTGTACTTTTGTCGTCGAATCTAATTACAGAAAGCAAAAATAAAAATCTATTCTTGCCCATGCATGCTCGAAAAATTTCAGAACCTGGTCCATAGTTCCAAAAAATGGGTATGATTTTGTTTCTTGTATCCTGATAACAAACCTATAAATGCTTGCATTTCTATTTTTGTTACATCTTTCGCGTCACATTCTCTGATATATTTCGATCTAACATTTAAAATGTGTATATTTGTGCATTCAGTTATATGTTCAATAATTTCATCGGTTAGTATTCACATAAAAGCATCTACTTCATTTTGTATGTTTCTTGCCTCTTGTTTAGCACCGGGGAAAATTTTCACAAGATTATTAGCTCCCACTTTACTAAATTTGCTCTTCAGCGAATTTTTGTGCCAACTGGTCAATCCATCTTTAGCCATGAAGTAATTGTGATTTTCATTCTCTTCTTCCAAGCCATCGGAGTCGTTACCTTCAATTTCTGATTCAGAGTCGTGTTCATTTTTCTCTATATATTCGTCAGTAGACGTATCAGTATCATCGCCCGGTATTTCGTTTTCTGAATCAGAATCGCAAATCACTTGGGCCAGCTCCTCCAATTCCGCTTGTGTCAATTTATTTGGGTTTCTTAATTTTACTTGGTCCTTAAAAATTAACAAAAATGTTGTAAACTCGACAAAACTAGTAATTTTATAAACAATGGAGAGCCCTAACATGCAAACCAGTGCTAAAACATTATCTCGATTATACTTACATAACTACTCGCGCTGTGTATTTTGTACACCAGAATGCAGTGCACGAACGAAAATGCAGAAAAACACAGTTCAACGTACCACTATCAAAACAATACTGTGTGAGCATTTCGCAGACACACTGGTCATAGGTTACATGGACTGGCAGAGGTGGGGGGAACCGCACCGTGATTCAACAGCATTTCTTGGAATATTGGTGTACTTTTTACACCAGCGCGGGTAGTTAAAGGTTAAGTAATTTTGGTTTATCACAAACTGTTCTCAAACTACTTCAAGGGCTTCATTTGATGTCTCGTTTGTTAAACTGGTCATCTATATTAGCCTTATCTTCTGTTACATAAATGTTCTCCATCTTTTGTTTGACTATAGTTACATCTTTGAGTTTTCCCATGCCGTCTTTAACTGGATTATCTGTCTAAGTTCAACGTGGTATCTTGCATTAGCTTCCTTGGAAATTAAGCTGGCTAGTGACTTTAGCAACACCCAATCTTAATTGAATTTCTGGTGTGAGTTTAAAGTAACCGGTGATTTTATTACAGTATGATTGTTAAGTAGAGGCTGAAACACATTATAACATTTTTCACTGAGTGAATTGTTTGTAACGAATAACCACTTACTGGACCAGTAGTGTTTTCTCGTCCAATGTTCATTGCATAAACTTTCTTTGTAGATATCCATACCATGTTCTTCCCGTTTACCTAGAATATGCTGGCAAAGTAAAAGCATTAACATGAGATTTACAGTTTTGATTGCAGGGTCGTAGTTATATACCGCAAGGTTTTTCTCTTTGCTGCCGAGATGGTCTAGCTTCTCTTTTTTTAATATGATACATATTCCTTATTGAAATATATATTCACAGCTTCTACAAATTCTACGTAAGACTCAAAAGTCTCTCTGAGTTTTATATATTTTGCTTTTTCCATTTTTTAATAAATACACTTAGAAGCCACATTACATGTACATTTATAAGTAAAACTAGGGTATGCTTACAGCAGAATTGGACACCATATAGGAACATACCACAGACCGGCAGAATCGACAATACAATAAACTCGTTCCATCACATCTGCTCTATATATTGAATTTACAGGCGCACATTTATCATATTTGCAATGATTCCGTCGACTGACGGAATTGTCGGTGTGTGTATACAATACCACCGGCGGAGATTTAGCTACTCCGTTAAATAATTAGAATCTATGTCAATCATTTTGTGATTGTCTAGATTTGCCCAATAATTGTGGTAAACTTTGCTTGTTATTTAAATTTTATGCAATTTCTGAATTTATATAAATAAAGCATATATTGTGCCTATAGAACAAACTTGCAATTGGATGAAATTGTTAAACATAATGATATTGTTTCAAAGGGATATCTAAAAGAAAAGAAGACCATGTTTGACCATAATAATCTTTGATATCTCGTAAATTTTTTTTATAAAATTGCAGTATAATAATTTATGTTAACTGTAACCATTATTAATAGGAAAATATATTTAAAAAAAACTTTAACCAGGTCATTTTACTGTAGAATCAGAAGAAAATGCTGAATGTCTCATATGTTATTAAAAATGCTGATTGAATTGTTCAGCTGCAGTATGTATTTCAATATACCAAAATAACATTGTGAGCTGTATAACAGGGTCGCCATCTCGGAACCAGGTATGTTGTCACAACAGCTCCAAATAACACATAAAATAGAGACTGTGTACAACAACCAATTAGCAATTTTGTAAATTGTCAGCCCTGGCCCATTTCTTCCCTAATATCGGTACAATGTATGTAAGGCTAAATGTATTCTCACCATAATTAGAACTGCAGACCAGTTTCACTCTAAATAGAGCTCATCAGTACGGTATACTAATTACACGGAGAATACACCTACAAAGTAATACGGCTATGGTAGCCAGCCCCCTAGAACATTGTGAGATCTACAACAGGGTCGCCAGCTTGGTGCAGAACCAGGTAGTATATTGTCACGACAGCTCCAAATAAGCAGCTACCATAGCCGTATTACTTTATAGGTGTGTTCTCGCTGTAATTAGTATGCCATACTGATGAGCTCTAATTAGAGCGAAACCAGTCTGCGGTTCTAATTACAGTGAGAATACTTGGACTAACAATTTACAAAATTTGTTAGTTTGTTGTACACAGTCCCTATTTTATAACATTCTGGCAGGCAAACTGAGTGTTTGTGTGTTCAATAGGCATATACAGCAATGTGTTCACCACTTGGTTTCTTGAACTGTTATCTCAGAATTTTTCAATTTTGAACTGAACTTCGTATCCATACAACAGTATGATTAGGTGTACAGAAAGACAGTATTTATTTGATCAGTTATAGTTTAGTGTATTATAATGAAAATACTGTAACTTAGGTGTACAGAAAGACAGTATTTTGTTAGTTTATAGTTTAGTGTATTATATTGCAACCTACATATAAAAATGAGTAATGAAGCAGCACTATCTCATCCAAAACGGTCACGGTTTGAAATGAAAAGACCATCGACGCATTTTGAACTCAAAAGTATTCTCATGGTAGTGATCATAAATTTGATTTCGTCAGTAGTGAATCAGAATTCATCCCGTCGTCGGAATCTGAGTACGATAATATAGCAGAACCCATGAAGTGGTTCTTCTCAACTAATATTTGATGGTAGTGAAGAAGTTCATGAAGCAGAGGTGAATGTTGGAACTGCAGGTAAGAACTGGACTTTCAATTTTTTACCTCCTGGTGATTTAAAAGCAATAGAAGTCAGAAAAAACTTATTGGTCTCAGATCCTGGCGATAATCCAATCGATTTCTTCAATTTACTTTTTGATGAGGAATTCCAGAAGCATATTGTTGAAAAGACTAACAAGTATGCCATTAGTGTGCTATTCGTCAGTGAATCTGTTCCATCAAGAATAGCTTCGTGGAAGGAACTGACTGTGGAAGACTTTCGAATTTACATTGGTCTTCTTCTACATATGGCAACAATTCAACTTCCTAAAGTGCAAGACTATTGAAAAACACATAGACTTCAGAATTCCTATTTTTCCAAGAAAAGGAAAAAGGAGAATGGTGGTCACCCTGGACGACTGACAGAAAAGCTACCCTCGACCACCCGAAGGAAGGAACCAGCCTCTCTTGCACAGTGACCGTCGTTCGTAACACACCTAAATTATATATTATAGCACATTCAATTTTCTTGAGTTTTTAGTGTAAACCTTATTCGTTAATATAAGTATTATTAAACAATTCGAGTTACTTCTATTATACGTAACAATGTTGTTGACTCTTTTGCGCTTCTCTCAGCTTTAGAGCTGCATGTTTCTAGGTTGAGTAGCCGTGGGGTTGGCTTACTTTGGATGGCTCGACCTCGCATTAATTTGCTGCAGGTTTCTCCCATATATAATATGTGTAAGCTATATAATATATTGAGTATTCAGTTGGGTATATTTCCGTGTACCTCTGAGGACTTTAAAACAGTGTGTCACCAGCAGTTGATGTCTGCCTAGCAAGTTTATTGTTTTTTTTCCTTTTTTTTTCCTGTTATATATTGTATTTTTGTTTTGTTTTGTATCCCATCCTGTAATTGGATCTTCTGTAGGATGGTTGTAAATAAATAAATAATTCATAAATGTATTACATGCTTTAGGGTTAATACACGTACAATTCAGCAGATTATGGGTAATTTACCTGAAACTAGGGTTCAGCAATCCAGACCATTTTTAAATTGGTTGGCTACGATACGCCAATGACATCAATGATAGTGTAGTAATGTACCTAAGATCAACCACAACGGATATAAAAAAATAATAATAATGAAACTTAAATCAAACACATCCCCAGGATGGGACGGAATCAAAGCAACACTGGTCAAGAAAATGAAAAACATTCTTGTACCAATTCTTTCTAACATTATAACCAGAAAAATGCAAAAGGGAAATTTTCCAATCGAACTTAAGATAGGAAAAGTGACACCTAAGCACAAAACTCGTAGCAGACAAAATCCCAGCAATTACAGACCTATCACGGTACTAACAACCTTCTCAAAAATATATGAAATGGTCCTGAAGGAACGCTTGCTTGCTTTCTTAAAGGCAACAGGTTTTAACATGATAATTCAACATGGTTTCGTGAGTACAAAAAGTACACAAACAGCAATAATGAAGTCACTAGACGTGATCTATGATAATCTGGATAAGAAAAAGACAGTAATGGGTACCTTTCTGGATCTTTGTAAGGCATTTGATGTTGTCGATCACAAAATACTTCTAAGGAAACTAAAACAGCATGGTATCATGGGGCGACCTCTCAGAGTTCTACAAAGTTATTTGACACACAGACAACAGTTTACTGTTATAGGAGGGGCGGCGAGTGAAAAACTGAAGTGGTGACAGGTGTTCCACAAGGTTCCATAATTGGCACTATGTTGTTTGTAATATTTATAAACGACCTCAGTAAATGTGAAATAGGTCATTCACTGGTGTTATATGCAGATGACACGACGATTCTCTATGTCGGTGACAGCAAAACAGAAGTAATTAATAAAGCTCAAATGGATCTCCAAGTAATTAAAAAGTGGACTAACACCAATAAAATAGGACTCAATGTAGAAAAATATAAATTTGTATTCTTTAATAACTCAGATAGCAACATATACCAACTGAAACAAATGTAAGTCTGTAACTGTCTCAAACCTCCAATATAATTGTAACATACATGATCATAAAACCAGGACGAGGCATTTCACCTCGACTTAGCTTACTACTGCACAACTGAATCTTTTCTAGCTGCATTGAAACATATAATGTTTCGCCGCAGTTTGTGTGCTAATTTGTATTCAGATAATGCTACTACATTTTCAGGTGTCTCAAAGAATTAACTAAATTGTTTAACCAAACACAGTTTCAAAATTGTATAACAAATGAAGGTATTTAATGGCATTTTATACCTGCAAGATCACCCAAATTTGCCAGGTTATGGGAGGCAGGAGTTTAAGTCAGTAAAACACCATTTAAAAAGAGTAAAGCGTAATTCAATCTTAACCGCAGAGCAAATGTATACACTTTTATCTCGTATTGACGCTTGTTTAAACTCCAGAACATTAACATTATTATCCCATGATCCAAAATGATTCACAACCTTTACCTCTGGGACATTTTCTGATCAGCAGCCCCCCCAATCAATGGACTTGTAGAACACAGTGTACTTAAAATCCCACAAAACAGACTATCATATTATCAAAAAATACCAGAATTGCCAGAACATTTTTGGAGACGATGCTCCAAGGAATATGTCTACGAGGGCGGATCAATAAGTCCGTGACTTTTTGAATTTCCCGCAGGAAGGGCAACACTGATCCTGTCAACAAGCATCTGTCAGTTGACTCCTGTCGAATTTTGAACAAGCTGCGTCATTTGGTTTATGTTAGATAGCCATTGAAAGCAGACAACCTCTTGAGTTATAACGAAAATGGGAAAAAAGCGAATTTCGTGTTCGCATCAAACATTATTTTTTGCGGAAAAAAACATCACTCAAACCAAGGCTAAGCTTGATAAATATTATGGGGACTCTGCACCACCAATTTCCATGGTAAAAAAGTGGTTTACTGAATTTCGTTGCAGCCGTACAAGTACAAATGACGCCGAACGTTCTGGACGCCCAGGTGAGGTCGCTATACCCGAAACAATTGAAAAAATTCACAATATGGTTTCGGTTGATCAGAGATTGAAAGTGCGGGAGATTGTGGAAGCCCTAGGCATATCACATGGCTCAGTGGTATCGATTTTTCATGATCACTTGGGTATGAGAAAGCTATCTGCAAGACGGGTGCTGTGTTTGCTCACTATCGACCGCAAACGTAATCGTGTGACTTCGAAGGAGTGTTTGGCGTTGTTCAACCGCAATAGGGACGAGTTTTTGCGCAGTTTCGTAACCGTAGACGAAACATGGATTCACCACAACGCACCAGAGACCAAGCAGCTGTCAAAACAGTGGGTTCTCCGTGCGAATCGGCGCCGAAGATGGCGAAGGTGGGTTTGTCAGCCAGTAAAGTCATGGCGACCGTTTTTTGGGATGCATGCGGTATAATTTACATTGATTACCTTCAAAAAGAAAGAACAATCAATGGCGAATATTTTACAAACTTATTGGATCAAATCAATGACGATTTGAAGAAAAAGCATTTGGCCAAGAAAAAAGTTATTTTCCACCAGGACAATGCAAAGGTGCACACATGTGTAGTCTCCACGGCGAAATTGCATAAATTGGGCTACGAATTGCTGCCTTATCCACCCTATTCTTTGGATTTAGCCCCGAGTGACTATTTCTTGTTTCCAAACTTAAAGAAATGGCTCGGCGGAAAGAGATTTGACTCCAATAATGAAATCATGTCACAAACAAATACCTATTTTGAGGACCTCGACAAATCTTATTTTTTGGAAGAGATAAAAAAATTGGAGAAACGTTGGACAAAGTGTACAGAGCTCAAAGGAGACTGTGTTAATAAATAAAATGCATTTTTGTAAAAAAAAACTGTGTTTCATTCAAAAAGTCACGGACTTATTGACCCGCCCTCGTACATTACAAGCTCGCACTAAATGGTATAAACATCCAACTACAGCTATAAAAAAATATTGTTCTATGGGAAGAAGATAACTGTCCACCTTTAGTTTGGCCAATGGAGAAAATAGATGTTTATCCCAGAAAACATGAGCAAGCCAAGGGTCGTAAGTGTGCTAACTCGAAATGGTGTTGGTGCACTTAAACAACTCAAAGAAGAAATACAAAGTAGAGATACTTATTTGCAAAGATTGCAGAGAACAACAAAGGATTTTGAAGATGAAGCCTTAAATATTGAGCGGCAACTTGACAATAAGCAGAGGGAATTCGAGAAGACATTAATGGTCCACATGAAGCAGCTGGATATTCTGGAGGAGAGAAACAACAGGCTAATCCAAGAAAACTTAGCAGTTACTGAGGAGATCTGTAGGCTTAAAAGTGAAGCAGCGGTTATTTCTGTGGAAGAATTAAGGCAGTTGAATGAAATCATTGTCAAGCTGGAGAGAGAACTATGAGACTACAGGGGAGAAAATGGTGTGCTGCTAAAACAGGTGACAAAAGGTAAGGGCGATATTAAGAGGTTGCAGGAGGATTTGAAACAGTTCGATTGCATTAATCATAATATGGTAGAGACAATAAGGATTTTGGGGGGTGAGGATAGCAGATGTGTGCAAGACATGGTAAGTGTGCATCGTGAGGTGGACCAGGAGAACAAAGCGCCGAGTAATAATGGGGAGCAATCAGGTCACAATAAAACAACTAGAAATAGCGCCGGAAATTCAGTGTCGCCAGTGAGGGGAGTTGACAATGTTGAAAAGAGCGGTAGAATTCTAATATTGTGTGATGAGACTGGAAGCAGTTTGGGGGGGTTTATTGAGACAACGTTTAAAGAATATGGATATACAAACAATCATAAAGCCAGTTGCGCTGTTTAGTGTTACTCTAGAAGACATAGATAAACTGTCAAGTAGTTTCAATTTAAATGACTTTATAATAATAATGGCAGGGTCGAATGACTTTCACAGGAAGAGGTTTTTGCTTTTCAGAAACATAAACAATAGGATTAGATTCTGTGCACATACAAACATTGTATTTACATCATTGCCAGAGAGTAAATTTGGGGGAAGAACGAAATCTTTTGTTTCTAAGCTCAACAAGAAACTCTGTGAGTATGCATCCATGTTGAATAGATATTCGGAGGGTAGTGTTTCTTGGTTACATATCAATGGTAAAGATGGACTTAGATTGCAGAATGAAAATGTTACCAAATTAATTGTAGAGAATATTAAGAGGAAATCTATCCCTAAAAATATAGTATTTGTGAAGATTGTTAATAATGACAACATCTCAATAGACAGGGATGGGAATTCACTTGCTAAAATGAATGGCCAATGTGTGGTCGATAACGAAAAATATAGTGCAAGCTTTCCGAAGGGAAATTTTCTGGACCTCATGATGAGAACTATAGGGACATAAGTTTAGAGAAAGTCTGTCTTAATGGGCAGCTTTCCGATTGGTCCTTGTTTGATGGATTTGGTGGACTGGGATGCCGCTTGGTTCATCTGAACATTCAGTGTTTGTCAAATAAGACTGATTTGTTGGAGTTGTTTTTGGATAGAATAAATCCATTGTACTTGTATCTTTCTAAGAATTGGCAGCGAGTGGAGGCGTTCGAGATGATTACGATTTCAGATTTTAAAAAGGTTGCTGGGTTTCGTCGGCGGAACGGAGCACATGGGGGAGTAGTGCTATATGTGAGGGAGGATATGTTTGAGATGGGCAAAGAGCTCGTTAGTGTGAATGATGCGTGTGATGAATTTGTATTTGAGTGTGCAGGATTATCGGCGCGATACTCTACTGCTGTTTTTGTTGTTTATAGATCCCCTTCTGCAGATCACAAAATGTTTTTGGAAAAGCTTGATAATTTGTTAAGATTCTCTCTTTGTAGATTTTGTACAGTTATAGTTTGTGGGGATTTTAATGTGGACTATAGGGACATAAGTTTAGAGAAAGTCTGTCTTAATGGGCAGCTTTCCGATTGGTCCTTGTTTGATGGATTTGGTGGACTGGGATGCCGCTTGGTTCATCTGAACATTCAGTGTTTGTCAAATAAGACTGATTTGTTGGAGTTGTTTTTGGATAGAATAAATCCATTGTACTTGTATCTTTCTAAGAATTGGCAGCGAGTGGAGGCGTTCGAGATGATTACGATTTCAGATTTTAAAAAGGTTGCTGGGTTTCGTCGGCGGAACGGAGCACATGGGGGAGTAGTGCTATATGTGAGGGAGGATATGTTTGAGATGGGCAAAGAGCTCGTTAGTGTGAATGATGTGTGTGATGAATTTGTATTTGAGTGTGCAGGATTATCGGCGCGATACTCTACTGCTGTTTTTGTTGTTTATAGATCCCCTTCTGCAGATCACAAAATGTTTTTGGAAAAGCTTGATAATTTGTTAAGATTCTCTCTTTGTAGATTTTGTACAGTTATAGTTTGTGGGGATTTTAATGTGGACTTTAGAAAAAATAATGAGCAGATTAAGTATTTTCAGGATCTGCTTGATTCATATGGAATGAAGCCTGTCATCGAGGCCTCAACCAGGTTGGGTAAGACTAAATCAGGATGTGTGTGTGAGAGTCAAATAGATAACATTGTAATAAATATGCCCAGCTGTATGTCAGGTATAGTTGAGCCTGGATTTTCTGACCATTTTGCTCAATACCTTATGTGGGATAAGAGGGATTCAGGGGATGGGGGAGAAGTAAGTCCTCAGGCATAGATTTTCAGCTGGCGCACTCAATGAGTTCAAATTTCATCTGAGTAAAAATTTGAGTCAGCACAATCTCCCAGTCTTCATGGAGGATTTTGACGTTTTTTGCAAGGTGTTTATGTTTTGCTTCCAACTGGCATTCCAAAAAAACAGGCTTAAGGCTCATAGTGGTCATAACATCACTGACTTTGAGGCTTCTTCCTCCTTGCAGGCGGAGCTAGACACCCTGAAATATTTGAATTTCTTGAGAAAGTGTAAATTGTTGTAGTGGTGTAGTTGACTTTGATGTTAAATATGTGGAATACAGAAAATATTATTTACCAAATATCTGCCGGGAGAGACACAGTTACTTCAAGAATATGATTAATAATTCGGAGAACAAGACAAGTACCTTGTTGAAGATTGTAACGATGAAGACGGAAAGGCAGGCACTATAAGGCAAGGAGTTCAAAGTTGCTAACCGATGGTGGAAATACCATCGAAGACAGAACACTGATAGCAAATATATTCGCTGATTTTTATACACGTAATATTACTGTACGTTCGAAAGTTAGGTTTTATTCAGATTGCCCTTCTGTGTTGGTCCCAAATTGTATGTTCTTTTCTCCCGTAACGGGTCCGGAGGTTATAGGTCAACTTAAAAATAATAAGTCAGCTTCAGTAGATGAGGTTCCAGTTGGCTTGCTAAAGTTTTGTGCAGAAGATATTGTTGACAACCTTGCTGCAATTATGAATCACTCTGTTGAGGAAGCCAGGTTTCCAACAGAATTGTCTTTGTTGTTGTTTATGACCATCTGAATAAGAGATAATTTGTGGTGGGTTTGGTTTTTGACCTATCCTGTGCATTCGACATGGTTGACTGGAATTTACTGTCCCATAAAATGGAGCGAATGGGTGTTAGAGACAATATTAATGGATGGTTGGTCTCATTTATGAGGTAGACAACACATGGTTGTGGATGTTGACAGAAGTTGGTCAGAGGAGCATGAAGTGGATGTAGGAGCTCCTCAGGGCAGTGTCCTGGGTCCTCTTTTATTTTAATGTATGTGAACGATATGCCGCATCACATTGCGACTGGAAAAGTTTTTATGTTTGCTGGTGACATAACAATTATAATATCAGACAGTGATATGAATCAGATGACAGCTAATATCTCGGCTGCCTTTAATTCTATCATCAAATGGTGTCGTTCCAGTACCATTATGGTGAATCTGGATAAAACTGGTTTTGTGGAATTCACTGGCCTTCGCAGAGTAGCAACTGTACACTGTCAGTTAACTGGGGAGGTTGCGCATATTCCAACTTGTAAAACAGTTAGATTCCTGGGTACAGTTTTGGATTCGGCACTGTGTTGGTCACAACAAATATTGAATGTGTGCAGTAGGCTGAATTCTGCATATTATTGCCTTTTCAACTTGAGAAGTACGCTAACTAGAGAATCTATTTTAAATATATATTATGCACATGTACTGAGTTATAATGTAATGCTATGGGGTCAATCGGCTGACATAAATCGAGTTTTTATATCTCAGAAGAGGATTATCAGGTTAATTTCTAACTTAAAGCCCACAGTGAGTTGCAGAGGGACCTTTAAGGCAAATCGGTTACTCACAGTGTATGGCATTTATTTGTTTAAACTGTTAAAATCCATACATGTTGGTAAATACATAAAAAATAGTGACATTCATTATTATAAGACAAGGCAGAGCAATAAATTGCATTTATCAGAATTTTCATTCGTGTATGTAAAAAAGTCGTCATTGTACATTGGAAAGTTAATTTACAACAGCTTGCCTGAGGATCTGAAAGCAGAGAGGGACAGTAAACAATTTAATAAAGGATTAAGAGATATATTGGTCGATACGTGTTTATACAGCATTGTGGAATTTACTTAGCTTGCTGGTGTGTGTGTGTGTGTGTGGAAGTAAGTGTGTATGCTTTGAGATGAGAGTGTAGCATGCTTGCGTCTGCGCTGCTGTATTGGAGTTGTGATATAGACTTTGGGTGCTTCATGGGCTGTCATTTGCTCGACCATGAATATGTCTTGTACAGTGTTGTGTGGTTTGTTTTGGTTTTGAGTGTCTTGATTGTTACATGTATGTGGTATTATATTGTATGTATTGTGTGGAACTTTTATAAATGACTTACCATGTGTACGGATTACTGTACCTCAAATGGTTAATAAAGATAATAATAATAATAATAAGAAGAAGGTCTGTGTTCTTCATATCGAGACCGTGTATACAAACTAATGGCTTTATATATTTTAGCAACCTATCTAAAATCGTATGGACATTATAATTGACTTACCTTATATTGATATTTTTATTAATGATTAATTTATATTTAAGTAGAATCATTTTTTTATATAATATAGGTACATATTATCATATTCTACAGTAAAATATTTTGAGGGCAATTCGTTCAAGGGGGGTGGCATGTCTGTACTGCTCAACATGACATCCCTGTAAGCCACCACTCCTAAGAATATAAGCTCATTCTGTTACATAAGAAAACCATTCTTGTTCTTAAGGTTAAAACTAAGAAACGTTGTGTTACATATCTCAGTTGAGATACATGTATATATTGTACAGTTAACATAAGTGCATATAATAGACTTCTCGACTCTATTGACCATTGAGCAATTTCTCCTCCGACCCAGACCTCCTGCCGGGATTTCTTATTACGGATTGTTTATACGCTTTTTTAACTCCTCTAAAGAAAAGATTCAATTTGATTCTTACAACAGGCTCGTTTGGAATATTTCTCGTGTAATCTCTGTGTTCAAGTCAGGGGACAACTCTTATGTGTTATGTGTCTTTTTTACATCTCACGAAACATTGATCTTCCTCTTCAAGGTACTGGTGAGGCCACGTCTTGAATATGCTTAGGTAGTTTTGTCTCCGGCGTACTTGGTGCACATTGATAGCCATGAAAATATTCAAAGAAAGTTTCTGAAACTCCTTAGTTTTTCAATTTATGGTCAATACCCATGCATTGGCTACCCACAGAGTTGTTTATTAAAGCACTTTAACTTGGCTAGCCTAGAGGACAGGAGACGGTGCAGCTGCATTGTGTTTCTTTACAAAATTATAAGTTCAGCTCTTGATTGTCCCTCTCTACTTAAGTCAATAAAATTTAATGTTTCACGTATAGAATCACGTTTTATCTGCTGACGGTACATATGGAGCTGTTGAGCTTGTCTCCAGTCTATGATATATGTACAAATTACTCCAACTTGCAGGACAGCCTGAATATGTTCTGTTGTTCTATCTCTTTTATAAAGAATTGTTTCTGTCATTAGTGATGTAAGGTATTGTTTTGTATGTCCCCATCGTTAAGTTGGCTTCGTGCTGTTGGATGGTGTGTTAAATAAATAAATAAATAATGTATCTTGGCGTATCATTCAATAAGTCACCTAACATTAACTATGGTGTTACTATTTAATTAATCCAAACAATGCAACTATCTTTCAACTAACTTAACATAACCCAAAACGTAATTTATATATGGTCCTTCGAGTAAACACTTAACAGCGGGTGGCACTCAGTGAAGAAGAGGTGAAAGCTGCAGTTAGGGCACATTTTGAGGACAAACTGAAAGAATATTTTTTAGCAGTATCGAATTGTTGCTGAAACAATGTAATAAGTACATTGATGTTAGGGGGGACTATATTAAAAAAAAAAAATTAATTGTGAGTCTATGCGATTTCTTTCAGTCTGCCGGGAAATTTTGGTGCTTACTTCGTATATATAAAAGGCTTTGTAAAAAAAGTCTAATTCACATAATAACTTTACTGCTTACCTAATGGCTAACAAATTGTACAAAACGTATAAAAAATAGTACCTATAGAATACTACGAATTCAAAAATCACAGTTTCATAGTTTTCTTCTTTTAGGTGGCTGAGAATTTGTCTCATCCTCATCCTCAGCTTCATTGTCACTTTTATCTTGAATATCATTCTGAACATTTGTTTCATCTAGTTCAGAATTTTGGCTTGTGAAAGTAGTTTCATTTGGATTACCACCTGCTTTTTCTAAAACTTCTTTCAAATGTAAAATTCTAAAATCTCTAACCGTGCCTTGCCCAACAAACTTTGACAGATCAACCTTTGTCTTGTTAGACAGCTGAATTACAAATTTGCTAAACTGTTCCAGTTCATAAATAACTTTTGGTATCAACCTTGTTTCTTTTAACACTCGATTCTTCAGTTGAGAAGTATCGACATGTTTCTTTTTGGCTTGTGAATTCTCTGTCTCTGGTTTCTGACTGTCTTCAAGATACATAATAAATTTATATACAACTGGAGCAAGCTGTTTACCTGCTAATTTAACCAAATGTTCAAATCTGAAAAAAAAAATTTATTAGTGATAATTGAGTTATTATTTACTTTCCGCACATACATTTGAGTTCTATGAAATTTTGTATACAGACGTCCCAACTAACAAAAATGTTCTATAATTTTTAAATAATAGTGCAAATTTGTTGTGTTACTGTTATTATTACTGCTCTTCGAAAGCAGTTTTGTTCTATCAAGACTGCCAAGGTGAGTATTTAGCTTCTCGCAGCAAAATGCTTCTTTAAATTTATTGTTTGAATGTTCTTAGAGCAGAATTACAAAACATTTTAGAGATTTCGTTTTTCGTTGTTTTGTAAACATCTATACAACAATAGTTATAGAATATATTAGCTTACAGAACAAAATTGTTCTGTAATGGCTTTATAACAACGATCTTCCAAACATATCTGTCAACTTGCAAATATTTATAAAGCTTTTCTTTAAGTTATTATGTGAGCAATTATAAAACAGTTTTGTTAACATTTTCTACGATACAATATAGCTGCAAATAGCATAGTCCACTTGAACGCAGGTGTTAAAAAACTAGTATATTGTTGGATGGAACGCGACTGTAATAGAACACTTAGAAAACAATTATAGTATAAAATTATTCCTTTGCATAAAAGTGTGTTTGCTGGAATCTTTATAAAACATATTATAGCTTTTTTAAGAAGCACCGTTATATACTTTTTATTTAGTGGCAAATTGTGTATTTTGTAGCCTGTAATTTCTAAACATGTCCAATTTGCAATCAATAAATAAATGGAAACAGGTGCTTTTCGAGGGAAAGTCAATAAATATAAAAATATTTTAGAAAGTAGCAAATTTCTTAATAAACATGTTAGTAGTGTTTTACATAGTAAGCAGCACAACAAACAACAATTTGGGTTTGAGGTTAAGTCACATTGCTACTACATTTATGTTGCATAAATATCACAGCTAACGTGAATTTAGCACTATACTGAGGTGTAAGTGTTGCCGAAAATGCTTTTATAGAACAATTAAATACACCATATGTTATAGAGCTATGCGCAGGTCTTTCTCAGTGCAGCAATGGGAAACATATTATTTTAAAGCTCTATAAGTGCTGTTTGTGTAACAATCTGCTTACTGCGCCATCTGAAGCCACACTGTCAATATGATCATCAGTTTGCCCAAATATTAGGGCACAGGACCGTACTTACCCATAAACAGTTGTTAATGGTTAGTTACCCATGATCATGATACAATAAGTATAGATATTACATACACATTACATACAGATACACATCCTCACACATGCACGTGCACACATTAAGATCCGAAATTATTTTCTGACTTAAAATTAATTAAAGTGAAAAAAATTGGCTTTGTTATTATTGACTGCGGGGGATTATCGTAAAATGAAAATATCAAAATCCTAAAACTTTTCCTTGTAGGAATGGGGAGAAAAAATATAGTAATAATGTAAAGCATACATAGAGACTTGGCAAATATCGGTGGCGCTTGTCTACTTTTACTGTAAAAGCCAAACTTTAAAATTGACAATAAAATTGACAACGAAAAATTTAATTTCGAGTTGATTTTTACAAATTAAAGAAATATTCATTATTTCGAGGGCCCTTCAAAATTTATCGTATATGTAGCATATTTTACACAGAAAATTTTCTTCGCAGGTGAAATCCATCTTGCTGGTAGCCAAAACTCTATTAAGGCTCTATAACTGGCACCATGGTAATGATTTTTAGTTTTATTATTGTTCCTTATAAAACTGTTTTATAAGTATCGTATATCATATTCTTTTACAGCTCAGTAAACATTTCTAAAACTATTCTATAACACCTTACACATCCCTTATAAAATAAACTAAAGTGTTGTATAAACCTGCGCCCATTTTGCGTTTATAAGCGTTATATAAACGTTACCAAAACGTTTATAGGAACAGTCATGTTTTATAAACCTTCTTATGACTACAATAAAACATCAAATTGCTAGTTGAGGTGTTTTAGTGTGTAGATGACAAAAATCACAATAAAAGTGAGGACAGAAGCAATGTTTTGGAGTTATTTGGATTTTTTGTCGGAAAATCGTAAGTTGTCCTCACTTTTGTGACATGTTTTTTGTCATATTTTAGACATTTTCAGGGATCGTCCATCTTGTACACACCATACACAAAGTATATACGACGCAGTGCTATCGGAGCGGGGAGGCCGCGGACGAGCCCTGAGGGAGAAAAAAAAAGTATATACGACATAGCTCATCAATATTTATCCATTTATTTTCCAACTTTTCAACGTTATCTGCTAAAAATCCTGTACTGTAATAAAAAGCTGAAAATGTCAGTTCTAACTATTTTCTTCACATGAACTTAGCTAAGTAGGTGTTATCTTAAAGTTTTATTTTATACTGTGCAGTTGGTTAACCTGTCGCGTTTCAGCAGCGGTAAGTATTTAAATTTAAAACAAGTAAAATTTTACCACAAACTAGAGAATTAAAATTTACAAAAACATAAAATTGCATCTTGTAGATATTGTTTTTTTTTTGTAGTTACATTGTCAAATTATATCAAGCTTTTTTTTATTTCTTTTTAATAATAGATCAAACCAGTTCAGTAACATGTATGCTATTCATGGTTGTTTTATCTGCCATGAGCTATTGTCTAATATAAGAAACAATAAAAAATTATAACGATAAGATGCTATAGTTAGAAACATAAATTAAAAATGGTTTATAAGTTAGTACATTATTTGGTGGGCTTACATTCGTATGTACACATCCATACTCACACACACACACTCACATGCGCCCAAATACCCATACATACTTAAATTATATTTTAACTCTGATCGTGGACCATTAAACACATCTTGTGGAAGTCTTTTTCTTAGTCTTCTTTGTTGTAGTCTTGCACCAAGATTGTAATGTACTGCTCCAGGACATTCAGTTAAGTTGTTCAGGAAGTTGATTGCACTTGTTTTTATGAAGTCACTGATCACTGGTATGTTTAATTCGCAATGTATTTGCGTGTTCCTAATGAACCACGGTGCATCGGTGATGATTCGTAGCACTTTGTTCTGGAAGGTTTGTGCGATATTTACTGTTGAATTTGACGCTGTTCCCCATATTGGACAGCCATATGTGAGAACTGGTCTAAGAATACTTTTGTAGATGAGAGTTCCGCATTCAATCTTTAGTGATGATTTTCTGTTTATAATGGGGTACAGAATTTTTAGATGTCCATAAGCTTGCTGAGTTCTGTTTTTGATATGATGCCTCCAGGTTAAGGTAGTGTAGGCCTAAATATTTGACGGATTCGTGTTTGTGATTCCAAGGGATTGCTTTGTTATCTATTTGTAACGGTGGCAGATTTGGTCCTCTTAAGAGTGTAAAGATTTTTGATTGACTCTTTGATGAGTTTATAGTGATTCCCCAGCTCTTGCACCATTTTGTAACTTTGTTTAAGGAATTTTGTAAAAGGTTCCTGGATTCGATTAAGCTTTTGTGTTGTGTTGATATCGCTGTATCGTCCGCATACATTGCAAATAAGGAGCCTTGTTCGCATGGTATGTCACTTACATATAAATTATATAGTATAGGTCCCAATATGGAACCTTTAGGTACTCCTGTGTGAATTTCTTTAGTTGTGGTAAATTCAGCGTTTATTCCTACTGCAAATGTTCTATTTTGTGTGAAGCTGGCAATGATTTTGAGTAGATAGGAGGGTAAGTCTTGGATTTTAGCTAATTTGAAGAGGAGCCTGTCGTTCCATATTTTATCAAAAGCTTGTGTTGCGCCAAGAAATACTACGGTGGTATGTTTTTTGTTTTCGAATCCTTTGACAATAATTTTATTTAAACGAAGGTGTTGATAAAGAGTTGAATGCTTTTTTCTAAACCCGAACTGTGTGTGGGTAGGGTATTATGCTCTTCCATAAATTCGTTCAGTCGCCTCAGTATCAGTTTTTTGAAAAGCTTGCCTTAAGTGCATAGCAAGCTGATAGGCCTATAGCTTGATGGGTGCATCTTGTTTTTCCATGTTTCAGGAACATGATAATTATAATGTGGAAAATAGCCAGTTTTCAGTCATGCATTAAATATAAGTGCTAATGTATCAAAACACCTTTTGGTCAGATTTTTAAGAACTATGTTCAGTATGAGATCATGACCAGGGGATTTTTTTATTGGTATTATTTTGATTCAATCAGATATTTCGTCTGAGGTAATTATCGAGAAGCTGTTTGGGCTTATATTAGGAAGCACATTATCAATAAATGATTTAATTTCTTTGGTGAGGGTGTGATTTGGTAAGGGCGCTGGAACATAAACGTTTTCGAGATGCTCGGCAAATATTCTACACTTGCCCTTATCTGTATCGTGAACTTCGTTGTTAGTTTTTAAGCGGTATGTAGTTTGTGGGTGTCCAAGTATTTTTTTGGTAGCTCTCCACATTGAGGGATCTGCTGCTTCTAGTTCATTTATATATTTTTGATATGATGATATTATATGTTCATCAAGTTCTCTTTTTACTTGGTGGCTTAATTGATTAATTCTGGTTTTCAATTGACTAGTATGATTATCAAGCCATAGTCGTCTGACCCTGTTTCTCTCTTTAATTAGATCTGGGATATATTGAGGTGTTATGCATGACTTATTTGGTCTTGATAGTTGATTTGGAACAATGGTTGGTTCATGAACTGCATGCACAATGCATGTTGTTAAATGTTTTACAGCGCTGTCTATATCTTGTCGTGTGGAGAGTCTGCGTAGGGGTGTCAAACGTCTGTCGATATCTTCTTGAAAGTTTTTCCAATCAACCCTACCATTTATCAGTCTTGGTGGTTATTTGAAGGGTTCTGGCTTATCACAAAATGATAGCAGAACTGGTAGATGATCTGAGTCTAGTTCTGTGAGTACTACTTGATGAGCTGGAGTAATAGTGTTTCTTATTAGGGCAATGTCTAGGATATCCCCTAGGTAGTTAGTGCGGAATGCTGTATATGTTGGTTCGCTAGGTGCGACTACTAAAATATTGTGCTTACTTGTTATTGTATTAAGTCTGACCCCATTTGGGTTATTTGCTCTACATCCCCAGATTGTATTTTTGGAATTCAGATCACCAAGTAGTAGCGTAGGGTTGCTATCAGGGAAGATAGAGGTGATTCCGTACGTATGCCGTACTGAAGAGCTCTAATGAGAGCGAAACCGGTCTACGGTTCTAATTGTTGCGAAAATGCATCGAGTCTTACATACTTTGTCCCTATATTGGGGTAGAAATGGACCAGGGCTGACAATTTTCTAAATTGTTAGTTAGCTGTATCCAGTCTCTATTTTTTTAACACTTTGTGTTATTTGGAGCTGGCGTGACAGCATACTACTTGGTTCCGCAACTAGGTGGCGGCACGTCCACCACTTACTGAGTGTTTTAAGACTGGCTATACGATAGCCGTATTATTTTTGGTGCATTTTTGCTGCAATTAGTATGCCGTACTGAAGAGCTCTAATGAGAGCGAAACCGGTCTACGGTTCTAATTGTTGCGAAAATGCATCGAGTCTTACATACTTTGTCCCTATGTTGGGGTAGAAATGGGCCAGGGCTGACAATGTTCTAAATTGTTAGTTAGCTGTATCCAGTCTCTATTTTTTTAACACTTTCTGTTATTTGGAGCTGGCGTGACAGCATACTACTTGGTTCCGCAACTAGGTGGCGGCACGTCCACCACTTACTGGGTGTTTTAAGACTGGCTATACGATAGCCGTATTATTTTTGGTGCATTTTTGCTGCAATTAGTATGCCATACTGAAGAGCTCTAATGAGAGCGAAACCGGTCTACGGTTCTAATTGTTGCGAAAATGCATAGAGTCTTACATACTTTGTCCCTATGTTGGGGTAGAAATGGGCCAGGGCTGACAATTTTCTAAATTGTTAGTTAGCTGTATCCAGTCTCTATTTTTTTAACACTTTCTGTTATTTGGAGCTGGCGTGACAGCATACTACTTGGTTCCGCAACTAGGTGGCGGCACGTCCACCACTTACTGAGTGTTTTAAGACTGGCTATACGATAGCCGTATTATTTTTGGTGCATTTTTGTTGCAATTAGTATGCCGTACTGAAGAGCTCTAATGAGAGCGAAATCGGTCTACGGTTCTAATTGTTGCGAAAATGCATCGAGTCTTACAGGTGATGTCTTGTTCAGATATACTTAGATGTGGTGCCTTATATGCTGCTATTACCTTTAACTGGTTGCTGTTTTTTATATACAGTTAGATGCACACAGCCTCCATAGATACTAGGTTTGGTAACATTTTATTGTAATGAGAAATGTTTTTCTTAATAAGAATTGCCGCACCGCCTGAAGCGTGAGATGTTTCACGGTCCTTCCTGTATATTTTGGAATATTAAAGGATTCTTCTTTAATCAGGTGTGTTTCGCTGATGCACATAATATCTACGTTATGTTGGCATAAAAAGTTTATTAGTTCTGTTCGCTGCTATATCAAGCTAAAAAAGGGTGTATTCCTCTATTATATTTCATTTTCATAAAGTACGTGCACGCCCTGTACTCTTTACATGTCTGTAGATTTCCCTTCTTTTCATTGATAATCGATCTCATAAGATCTTCCATTGAACTCATGTTCACAAAAAAGTTCGATTCTTTGTCGTAAACAAGGAAATAATAAACTTTTCCTAATTTTATTCAAATATTGCGGCAAATCACAAAAGACATAAGCAGAACGACCAACATAAATGACACCAACAAATGATATTTGATACTGCTTTAGTGATTTCCTATGTCGACGTTGACATATAAAATCAACCATACATTTTGAATTCTGAGATTATTGCAAGAAGCAAAAGTTAGTAGTAAAATTTTTCAAAAACGAAACGTGAAAACCATGAAAGGTCAAGATCTTCAGTGAAATAAAAGCATTACATGAGATATTTATATCGGTCATGTGAAGCGAGATATATGCTTCACAACATGTCGCAAAAGTGAGTACAACTTATGCTTTTCATACAAAAAAATCAAAAAAACCTCAAAAGTTTGCTTTTCCCTCATTTTTATTGTGATTTTCGTAACCTACACCCTACATGCCTGTATACAAAATTTAATAAGAATCGTACATATGTGCAGAAAGTAAATAATTACCGATAGTTGTATAGAATATTCAAAAAGAATAAAGTATTTTAAATAAAGTAGTTTAACTTAATAGTTGCTTTTACCTTGCTCCTTGGAAAACAACATTCACTTTAGATGATCTCATTGTGAAATATCTTGTTAAAGAGCTCAATGTACAAAACAACAGTGATAGATTTTTCATAATTGATTCTGATAAATTTCCCAGTGGCACAGTAATGTTACATACATTGCTCATCATAGAAACAATGAAACAGAGATGACAGCAAATACCCCTTTCTTTGCTTTTCAAATATTCCCGTTCTGAAAAAAAAAAAATTACAAAAGTCACAAAGAGCAGACACATTTAGTTTGCTTCAAAAATTACATGGTCGGCCATAATAAAATATAAAATAGATAAACCAAACACTAAATATGTTTACACAAACTGCAAAAAATATACACATATACAGGGTTAGTGAAAAGTATGGAAAGGCGCTTGTATTTCTTGAGCTATTCATTATTCAGAAAAAATGCTGGTACCAAACTTTTTCGACATATTTTTGTGCTACAAATTGCCCAAACAACTTTGTAGCTATGGCAACCAAATTCTCTTAATGATTTTTCTTTAAAACAATTCACTAATGAGGAGATCCCGACTTTTGTAAGCCCTCTAGAACACATATCCAGGGTCAGTTTCAATTTTTATATGTTTATATATATATATATATATATATATATATATATATATATATATATATATATATATATATATATATATATATATATATATATATATATATATATATATCACTGATAACTCAAAAAAGAATGGGCCGATTTTGATAAAATTTTCTGAGTACCTTACTTTTGCAGGTGGCTTGGATAAGTTCCTTAGCCAGGAAAATCGGACCAGGTTCTACCGGAAAATTTTCTCTTCTTTCGGATAAAACATATCTCCGGAAATAACAAAGTCAGGTTAACCAAATTTAGCATGCGGGTGTGTATTTTAAAGAGTGAACCATGTACCAAAATTTAGGTCTGTAGGTTTAAAGAAGACAAAAAAGTTATGGGCTTTTAAAGAAAAAAAAATTTGGAGTTTTCTTCAAAACGTCAAAGTCGCGATTTGAAACGTTCAAATTGGCAACATTTAGGCAAAGAACTGTAACAAAGACGGATTATGTAAAGAAAATGTCGCAAGAAGAGTGTTCTGCAAACCCTTAAGTTTCAACTTTAACCATCATTGACCATTTTACTAAAATATTTCCAGAAAATTCATTTAAAATAGACCTTTTCTCTGATGCTTTGGCGGTAGTTTTAGTTAAGTTTATGGTTTATGAGCCTATAATTTTTAGCTAATTTTCATAGAAAAAATTTGTTAAAAGCCAAATTAAGGATGGGCCAATACACAAAACATAATAACAAACAATAATCAAACAAACTACACAAAAGAGAGTTACAAATTAGATCGCTTTGAAAAACATTTTTATCTCTGATATATTACGTTGGATGATACCTAAGCGGTCTTGCAGTACAGAGTAATCATTGCATATCTGGTAAATTGGATATCATCGCAGCAATCACGTATGAGCAGTCGGGAGATAGAATGTGCCTGGAAAACGTGCTGCAACATGAGGCACATTGAAATTAAGTTGCTGAAGCAGCTTAGGGCAATCGAACACAGAATTAACCAGTTTCTATAAAAATATAACGAAACTGCACTGTCTGCACATCGACAGACTCTGCAGACTAAAGCGAAGAAGTAAACTTTCCTGAGGAAAACCAAAAGAAAGATATCGACCATCCTCACGAAAGCTAAGAAATTTTAGAAATTTCCTTTGCACTGATTCTAGACTTGCCACATGTATCTCATAAGTAGGAGCCCACACAACTCAGCCATATTCAAGTCGGGATCTAACCAGACAACGAAACAGCAGGGAGAGGGTGTCAGCCAGTGAAAATTTTTTGCTGTTTCTTATCAGAAACCCAAGAGTTTTGTAAGCAGTACTGACAGTCTGCTCATAGTATGGTTTAAAAGATAGAGTACCATCAAAAACAATTCCAAGGTCCCTAACTGTCCTGGGGCGATCAAGTGAAAGCCCCCTTATATTGTATCTGATAGTAATTGAGTGCTTATTTCGAGTAAAGGACATCACACAACACTTTGAAACATTCATAGAAAGACCACTCTGACAACACCATTCATCAAGGATCTGAAGACGGTTCTGGAGCTGCAAACAGTCATCAACACTCGAAATATTTGCAAAAATCTTAATATCATCTGCATACATTAAAGCCCCCAAACCTGAACAAATTGCCTCCTTCCATCTAGGTAAGACTGAATAAGCCAAGCAAGCCCTCGGAGAATCCGACTGCCCTCATCCTGTCAATCAGAACAGAATGATTTAGACAATAGAAGGCCTTAGATAGATCAGTATACACAACATCAACCTGTGAAGAGCAGTCGAGAGCGGACACAATGAACTGTGTAACATCAACTGAATTCGTTACAGTCGATCTCTGTTTTTGATGTGAAACAGTATTCGCTGAAAAAGGCAGGCCTCGAAAATCTTACAGAAGACACATAGTATGGCTATTGGTCGAAAGTTTGATGAATCACCACTATCCCCCGCCTTGAAGACAGGGAAAACTCGTGACAGCTTCCAAATCGCGGGGAATGTTTCAGATCTAAGAATCAATTTAAAAATTTTCGTAAGGGGAGTGAAGAAAGCATATAAGCAGTCGCGCACCAAGAAGCCAGGAAATAGATCAGGTCCACAGGACATGTTAGCCTTCATTCTCTTAGCAGCTGTAATAATTTCATCACCTGTAAAGTCATCAACAAAAAACACTATGATGTCACCTGAAGCCAGGCTGGCGGCTGTAGGTGATGAGGTGGAGGTGGAACCAGAACATCTTGCAAAATAATAAATAAGAAGCAAAACTGTCAACTGCCTGTTACTGGTCAGATGAATTCCCAATAGAAAAGTTTTGACAGCGCCGAGAAGACAACCTGTATTGCAAGTTGTCGAAGACTGCCTGAACATCAGACTGTAAAGCCAGATTATCCTTATGCTGAATCAATGATACAATGTCAAGATGTAAAGAATAAAATAAATTTACAGAATCATTGAGACTTTGATACCTGATTCGAAACTTATTTCTTTTGGTGGCGTCAGTGTTGGCCTTTAATGCAAAGTCTGATAGGTTTTGCACCCGACTCATAACAGAGTTACATTTATTAATTAATTTTTCCACTTCCTTTATAATAAGCCAAAAACAAAACAAAAAACCATTAGAAAAACTGATATAGAATCTGTTCTATAGGATGACTATATAAGAACCATATGTCTCACATTGAACGAACACGTTTCACCACCTATACCAAGCAAAACAAGAAAGTAAAAGATCGAAGATCGCAAATTGTAAAACAAAAACAACAATATAGGCAATGCACAAGTTCCAATAAATTTAGGTACACGTGGCAATGCTGTAAATAGCCTGAGTGGACATGTGACTGCAATACGCGGAAAATACCTCGTCAACAATCAAATTATTCGGCGCTTTCAATAACAAACAATAAAATCTGAACACGAACAATTAAAGTTTGCCGACAATAACACGAACAAGTGTTCAAGGAAAACCCTGGAAACTATAATCACTAATTCAAACAACAAGACAAAAACCCGTCAAACACGTGTGTATTAATTTACGCTAGCAACACTCACTAGTGTTATTTCTAATTAAAAGTTAACAAGCAAGCGGTTCGAAGGGACCACAACGTCATTGCAAGCAAGACATTATGAAATAATAACAAAATAATTAACAAGATATTATTCAAATTAGCTACCAGACGAAGTTGAGATCTACCAACCTGTTTAGTGGACTCTATATTAATGTTGATTAATGATTCCTGGGTCTTCGGGTTTTCTACTTCGGAGGCAGGATGGCTTGCCTTCTCAGAACAGTTAAAGAAAATATTTAGGGGAACAAGAAAGTAGTAGGAGCTTGTGCACTGTAGACTGACCCTAAAGAAGTGACAGAGCAAGTAAAAACTATCACAAATGACAAATCTACCCCCCCCCCCCCTCCTGTAACGGTGCCAACCTAACGGACAAGCAATCCCCAAATGTATGGCGGCAATTTCAAATTTAAATATATACAAGCTTGCATCAACAATGTCAGGTTTTACCCTGCCAGTGAAGCTAGTATTGTATGCATACAAATAGGTTACATAAGCATTAATACTTTGGGATATGTCATATATATATATATATATATATATATATATATATATATATATATATATATATATATATATATATATATATATATATATATATATATATATATTACAAATAACAGTGGCCCCAAAATTGCATCCTGTGGCACCCCTGCCTGAGACACGCTTCTGGACATCTTGCTTTCTCACATAACCAGCTGTGCTTTATCATCAAGGTATGACCTAAGCATTTCATATGCAGAGCCTCTCATCTCATAGTATCGAAGTTCCTAGAGCAACAAACTGTTGCTAACCCGAGTGAAAAGCCCTTTTTTCTCCCTCAGGGCTCGTCCACGGCTTTGCCGCCACGATAGCACTGCAACCTTTGGCTTATTGCGTCTTTTTACTCCACCCATTCCAAAATCACTATGCCTTGAACTAGTCTGCACAGCGAATGGTAGGGTGAAGTTTTATAATGCTCTGTCTCCGGTCTAGACTGACCGTACATCAGTTGTCTTTTGCAGTCCAGAGCTTTACACTCGCACAAGATGTGCTGGGCTGATTCCTCCCCCACGCCGCAAAGTCTGCATGCAAGGTCCCCCTCGAACCGCCCCATTTTATGTGAGTGTTTCTTGACGGCCATGTGTCCAGTCAAGAGACCTGTTATGTTTCTGAGCTGTCCTCTGCTAAGATTTAGCAGCTCCACAGCTCTCTTTGAACTGGGTTACACAATTATTGACTTCCAATGTCTGAGCCCCGTACAGTCTGCCCAGTACACCTTGTGTTGGTTTCTGACCCAGGACTTAATGGCTCCCCTGGCAGTGCTCTTTGTCATGCCCAGAGCCGGTTGTGGTCCCATAAATGATTCTGCTGACCCTCTCTTCGCGAGACTGTCAGCTTCTTCATTGCCTTTGACCCCCGAGTGACCCGGCACCCAGATGAGGGTGACCTCATTCTGCTCAGCCAGGTCGCTCGTCTCGTCTCGGCACTCACTCACCAGCCAGGAATTTACCTGTGCGCTACTTAGGACCTCTTCATTTTGCTGACAGTCTGATATACATCCTCTCTGTTACTGGACATAGAAACTAAGAGCCACTGCTGGATTTGGCTTTCCTCATAGGTACATTTGGATCAGATACCACTCTAGAACTCACAACTGAAACACTCACATCTGAAAAGTACCTGTCAAGATGGCCTGCCAAGGGACTACCCAAACAATCATCACCTCTCTTCTGCTTTGCAATTGACGTCTGATTAATCATCTTCCATACTGTGTGTTGTCTTCATTCATGGCTGCGGTCGTCAGACCATTCGCACATTTTTTCCGGCTTCTTGGTTTGGATCCCATCTCTATGCTACTTTTCTTTTGATATATACATATATACATACATACATAACAGAGATATTAGTTTACATTTTGTGATACTTTTTATATATTTTCATACAATACTTCTGTGTTTTTGTTTGTTTTAAATATGACGGATATTCATTTTTTTAAATCTGTTTACACTATATATTGATATATTTTCATACAATATTTCTGTTTTTGTTTGTTTTAAATATGACGGATCCTCTTCCATACTGCTCTAGATTTATTCAAAGAGTTCCTGACATAATGTTCACTTTTTTCTTTTTTAAATCCTCCAATTTGTTTCTATACAGTTGTTTGAGCTATTTATAGCTTTCTTCCAAGTTTTAATCCTTTCACTAAGCGAAGATTGGAATCTGTGATGAGCACTGATAAGTACACTTGGAGAACCCAAATAACCAGAACAAATTAAAAAAAACCCTGATGATCATTTCACTAACCAAGTTAGTGTCATCAGAGGATGAATAATTCTAAATATCTTACATCTACAGCTGTGCTGATATTCTTGCACAGGTAGTTGGTCCATAACAACAGAGGGTGGTCCAACAAGACAAAAATTAACATATTTCGTTTGGCGGATATACCTAAATTAATTTATTATCTATCGGATGTGCTTCTGCCAGTCTTTCTTTGTGCAGTGGTCTATCAACCCACTTACCATGGGCGGCGGTGCGAAGTTAATACACTTTTAAAATTGATTTATAGTCCTTTGTTTGCACTCCCTCTTTGATATAACGGATAAATTTGGCTTCAGAAATGTTTGGAGTTCTGATGGACTGATATTGGTTAAGCAGGGCGACAATTTGTTGTAGTTTCCTACCTTAGCATCTTGGGAAAGGTATTCTAAGAGAAATGCTGATATGTAAGTTACTAATATGTATCCCCATCAAACGTCAAAATAAGGCTGCTTAGTTGGATGTGACAAATTAGGAAAGCAAAGACTGTTTTTTTACCTTTTCTTTGTTTGTTTACATAGTATTATATAATTTTTTCATTATTCTTTTTTTCCTTCCATATATTTCTGCTAGACATATTTTGCTAACTTTTTACTTTTAAAACAGTTGGGTCAATATTTCTATACATTAGGTACTAACTTTATAATGTTTGTTGATAAAAATGATTTTCTAGATGATTGCAATACATGTAATACATATGAGGCCGTTAATCTATCTGAGTGTGACTTTTTACTTAATTGCGAAAATTCGATTCATCTCAATATCAGAAGTATTAGTAAAAACTTCAATGAATTGATAATATATTTAGAATATTTAAAACCAAATTTTGACGTCATAATACTTTCTGAAACGTGGACTGTGTTTGATATTAAGGAATTTTGCATCAATAAATATGAAATATTTCATAATGAAAGTTGCATTAACAAATCTGACGGATGTATAGTTTACGCTAAGAGTTCTCTGAACCCAATCTGCTCAATAATCTCCTATGGTAAAACTAAATGTGTTGTTTTACAGAAACATAATACTTCAATAGGAATTACTGCCACTTACAGACTACCAAGTTAGTCTATTTTCTGGCATTGTACTATTGCACTTACAATTTAATCTACTGTACCTCTATGCACACACAAAACCTATGGATTTATAGTGCTATCTAATATATGTACTACTTATTTGTTTATATACAAATATATTACTTTATTTTCATTTACCTTCCACACACACACACACACACACACACACACACACACACACACACGCACGCACGCACGCACGCACGCACGCACGCGCGCGCGCGCGCATGCGTGCGTGCGTGCGTGCGTGTGTGTGTGTGGAAGGTAAATGAAAATAAAGTAACACACACACACACACACACACACACACACACACATACAAGCATTACATTTATTGTGACGGACATACCGTCATCCCGGAATATGACGGATTTGAAGTGGCACAGTACAATTTGTTCCTCTTCGGTTTCTGAGATGGCAGTACCGTGTTGATTCTACAAACACTTCTTCCTTACAGAGAAAATTGAAGATAAAGAGATCCGTCACATTTGTAGTTCTTATTGCAGTGTGTCAAATGTCTGCCAGATATATTGTAATTTGGGACTGTGTTAAGAAAAACCGCCAGAATAAATGCAGTGTCAACAATGTGTTACACGCCTCTCGGTACAGTGTTGCCACGTGGCTCTTTGAATATCAATTTATTCTAAACTTGCATATTTCTGTTTACATTTTACAGCGTGTATCACATATCACCCGTACATGGTAACAGGCAATAGATAATATCACTTGTAAACTGTATTTGCCTATAAAGCATCTAATTTATTGCGTATTCCATGCGTGGGCCAACAAACTCATTTTTAAACGGGATCAGCTAAAGAGAGAAATAGAGACATAAAGACTTTTACTCTGGATTCGCAATTGCTTATTTTCTTCTCTGTACTCGGTGTGGCCGCTATATATATATATATATATATATATATATATATATATATATATATATATATATATATATATATATATACATATATATATATATATATATATATATATATATATATATATATATATATATATATATATATATATATATATATATATATATCCGTCTGATAACTCAAAAAATAATTAACGGATTTCAATGAAACTCGGCAGGTGCCTTTATTTCATTAATGGCTTGGATGAGTTCGTTAGCCAGGAAAATCGGACGAGGTTTTCCGGGAAAATTTTGAGTTTTCTTTCAAAAAAAATTTTTTCTCTGAAAATAACAAAGCTGCTCTAATGAAATTTACTATATATGTTTCCTTGGGAGAGGCCTTACTACGTACCAAAATTCAAATTTCTATGTTTTTAGAAAATTAAGTTATTCAAATTTTAAATTTTCTTTCGAAAACAAATTTTTCTCCGAAAATTATTTTAATGAAATTTGGTGGATATTGTGCCGTAGGAAAGACCTTACTACATATCAAAATTAAACTTTCTAAGTTTATAATAAATTGAGTTATTCAAATTTGAAGCATTTAATAAAAATTCACTACCATAACGCACTTGCTGCGTCCAGAGATTTTTTTCACTTGAGAATTGTGTACTCCCTCCTTTGGGTTGGCTACTATAATGTATAGCATCAGTAAGTACATTATTTAATGCATTGTCTATATATATATATATATATATATATATATATATATATATATATATATATATATATATATATATATATATATATATATATATAAGGTTCAAGAAGGTAGTTTTATATATATATATATATATATATATATATATATATATATATATATATATATATATATATATATATATATATATATATATTAACCAGCTTTAAAAAAGGATGAATTTAATAAGCAGGGTGATTTTTTATTGATCTATTATTGGGCAAACGAGTAGGGTTTTGACGTTATTATGTTCAGATAGTCCTGGGGTGGTAACATTAAGTTGTTCCTGTAGTCGGTTTATTGCCTTTTACTAAATAAGGAAAATTAAGATTGAAAAGTCACAATTTTGACCTGACCTGACAGTGGCATTTCCTTACCAAATAGTCATTGGTCATTGTTCAGAGAATGCAACAAGCAAAAATACAAAATCTCGTTCTTAACTGAATCATTTAATTAGACAATGACACTCAATTTTAATATAAAAAAATCCCAAAGAGGTTTTCCTGTTTATACTTAATTGTGCTATTTAGGATATGCAACAAACCAAAATTATTAGAACCTGTGATGTTTTGTGGTTAGAGGACCTAACGTCGGTTTACTCATTTTCAACACAAAATAAACCTCTAATTATCTGTAAATATGTTAAAGACGAATAGCCTGCAAATTTATATTCAACGCCTTAATGAATAATAGGTTACAATGAAGGGGTTGACTATAACCAAATTAGAACTAAACTATAAATGAAAAATGCATTCCTTAAAAATTGCTTTAAGAATAAGACACCGGTTCATAATTTCACATTACATATTTTCTAGTTAGTGTATAAAATTATATTTGAGGTACAGCTATTGGTATATTTAAAATCAATATTTATAATTATTTCTCGTATAGCGCTTCTTTGAAGACGGTTTAACTTTCTTTAGGGAATCGATAATTTGATACACCTTAAACAACAGGTACATATGGTCAAACAGGCAGATACAGGATATACAAGAAAACATCTGTTTGCATTTACCACATTCCGTGAAGTCAGCCTCCTTTTAAAATGAGTCACTACAGAGAAACAAAATAAATATGAACAGTTCCATTTCCATGGCACCCAGATGACATACAGCAAACAGAAATAAAAATTAACTCTTTCAAATAAAATATTTATTTCATTCCTTACTATATAAACAATAGTGTATCCAAATACTTAAGTTTTGTTGGAATTATCTAATATAATATAGTAATGTAAAGCTGACTTAAGATAATCAGATATGAGTTGTTTTTAAAATGCATGCATTTATTATTAGTGAATTTTTATTTAAAAAAATCACTAATAGAGAGGTATCGATGGTGAGACTTTGCAAAAATTTTTTCAAATGAGCGCTAACTAGGACCTCTAGAAACCATATCCGGGGCCAGTTTCAATATATATATATATATATATATATATATATATATATATATATATATATATATATATATATGTATCCGTCTGATAACTCAAAAAATAATTAACCGATTTCGATGAAACTCGGCAAGTGCCTTTCTTTTATTAATGGCTTGGATGAGTTCGTTATCCAGGAAAATCGGACAGGGTTTTCCGGGAAAATGTTGAGTTTTCTTTAGAAAAAAAAATATTCCCCGACAATTACAAAGCTGTTTTAATGAAATTTAACGAATATGTTGCCTTGGGAGAGACCTTACTACGCACCAAAATTCAACTTTCTAAGTTTATAGAAAATTGAGTTATTTAAATTTGGACATCTGTCGCAGTTTTCCTGGACACTTAATTTAAAATTTTACAATTATTGTGTTTTCGTAATATATTAAGTTTACGTTCCACCAGACAATACAGTAAATTGTTTACTTTTTTACATTAAATAAAATAATAAACCATATATCCTGTGGTATTTATTTCAACAAAAAGTCATATAACTGGCCCAACCCTTAAAGTAAAACTTAAATTAACGCCAATAATAAGACCACTTACCTTAAGGTAACATTATGATAATTTTTTGGTGATAAATACTTATATTGGGCATGCAAGTTTTTGTTCAAATAATTATGCCGATTCATATCAAATGAGAACAATAACTTATTATCGGGTGCATTTTAATTACAAATATTTGACAATATAACAAATACACTTTCCAAAATTCAACCAATTTGTAACAAATAATAATTCGGTCTCATACACGGTTTTGATGAACCTTAGTGTTTTACCCACGATGTAATCCCTAGGGCCACAAGCCTTTAAACTAAAAGGCTAACACACCGACCAAAAAAGTACTCTAGGAAACAGCACTCTAAAATTAACTTGATCATACAGAGTGAATTGGATAGCAAATATTAGCTAGACAGAGAGTTGTATATCAATGGGAGTATTTTTAATGAGTGGGTAATTAGAAATAACGCATAAGAGCTAACTTATGGAAATAATTCAGTTAAGCCTTTTTCCCTGATGAAGGGTCAATGCGCCAATGTAAGACATTGTGTGCCTTCAACATCACATGTCAAATGTTACGCCTTCCGAGCAATTTAAGTGTGACGAAATATATAGTCTGCTGCAAAAAGTTTTTGTTTGTGAGAGAGATAATGACAACTATTTTATGTAATATAAACTTAGCGCTTCGTATAGAAACATCTTCTGATTACTTTTTTATCAAAATCAATATATTTTAGCTAACTCTGTAAGTTTGATTGTTTCTAAAGTTCTTATTTAGCCAAGATATAGACTGTTTAAAAATTGACTTCGTCTCTTAGAAATTATAAAAAATTTGCTTTTAAAATTGTCAATTTTAGAAATGTCAAATATAAAAGAAGATGAGCTTGAAATCTCAATATGTAAAATTTAAGAAAGCAGTAGATAATATTATACAGAATATTCATGTTTATACTTTTAATGAATAATCACCTCCAAAGAAAATTTTTACTTTTTAAATAATTTTTAAGAGATAGATTCACTAGACTTTTTTTGGATACCCAGCATTTATATATAGTTAGTGTCCAGCAAGCCGCGTAAGTTATTAAATGTAATAAGATATTTGCTTGATTAATAAGTACACTTAGGAGAGCCCAATTTATCACAACATATTTTTCTGACCTGACGATCGTTTTGTTAACAGAGTTAGCGTCATCAGAGTGATGGATAGACAAGTGGTTAGATTATTAATCACTCTGATGACGCAAACTTAGTTCGAAACGATCTTCAGGTCTGGTCAGATAATAAGATAATAACAGCTTTATGAATAGGTAAGTACACTTTGGGTAACCCAATTCACCACAATATATTTTCTCACCTGAGATCGTTTCGCTAACAAAGTTAGAGAGGGATGAATCAACTAATCGGTTAGTTTATTAATCACTCTGATGACCATAACTTTGTTAATGAAACGATCGTCAGGTCGGAAATATATGTTGTGGTGAATTGGAATCTACAAAGTGAACCTATTAGTGTTCATCACATGTTCCAGTCTTCACCTAGTGCTTGCTGTATTTCCACCTGAACTACAACAATATATAATGTAGCGTTTATATTCTTTCACTTTACAAAAAAATAACATTTTGTTACTTTTATTAAATATAATACAGTTTGTAAGTTGCAAATATCTTACAAATAAATTTAAACTCTTCAAAGTATGTGCATTATAGATTTATTTATGACAGGCGTATTAACCAATTACAAAAAAAAAGTATATGAGCTAACTTGATTGACTATAAGACATTTTATAGATGATCATAATAATGACACCAGCTGTTAAGATATTTTGATTATACTAAATAAACGAACTTATAAAATGCTAGACAATTTGAGGCATACAAAATAGGCAACAGTGAATTAAGAGTTTCGTATATATTTTTATTAGGAATTCAACATGTTTGGAGCCTAATAAGTACAATTGGAGAACAAAAATCACCACAACACATCTTTTTAAAGACCAGACGATCGTTTCACTAACAAAAGTTAGCGTCAGCAGAGGATGAAAAGAAGTTTTTCATCCTCTGATGTGCTAACTTCGTTAGTGAAAAGATCGTCAGGTATTTAAAAAGATGTGTTATGATGATTTGGGTTCTCCAAGTGTACTTATCAGTGTCCATTACAGGTTCCACTCTTAACCGAGTAGAGCCTATAGAACTTAATTCACCACGTGTTTAAGGCCTGTAATTTTTTTGCTAATGTACTTGGGATATTTATTCTGCAATAGACTAATTGCCCTGGATGGAAGCTAACGTGTAAGGGAAATTATAACTATTGAGCTAACAACATAATGTATTAAAGTTAATATGTAAACATATTTGAGTGTAGAAACATTAAAAAGAAAAGACACATTTTATACAAACCGCCAATTGTCCTCATAATACACAAAAGACATAAAAATCTTGTGAGGACTGTCCCCACAACATAAGAAAGATATATATATATATATATATATATATATATATATATATATATATATATATATATATATATATATATATATATATATATATTACAGTCTGATGATAAAGTTGGGAACATAATTCATAAATACGTTATTTAATTTTTTCAAGAAAAACAGACGGACAGGTTAATTTTATCTTTTCAATTGCCAACTTATGTCGTAAAAATTACATTTATGACGTCACCTATTTCTGAATGATGACGTCATCTTTTTTTTTAAATGACAATCATATTTTTTTGCTCTTCCATAGACCTGCTTAAATGATGATGAAAACAAAATAGTACCTGACATGACAATTTTTTTGAAGAAATTGCGTTATTTACTTTAAAAAATGATAAGAAATAAGAAATATTTCTCACCGTTTTTATTTGGGACGAGTTTTCGTTAGAATAATGAGGTTTTAGAAAGTAATAAAAACTTGATTTTGTGATTTTTGATACGTTGTCATGTATTTAACAGGTGGAACAAAAAGTAAAGTCAAAATCATTTTTTAACACACTAGATGCCACATTTCGTGAAAGATGGATGGATCGTCGAGGAGCCATTGTGTGGCCACCGCGATCCCCAGACTTGACTCCCTTGGATTTTTTCTATGGAGTTATTTTAGATCGAAAGTTTATTTCAAGAGACCAAATAATTTGGAGTAGCTACAGCAAAGAATTAGTGCTGAACTGGAGCAAATTAGTCCAAACATTTTTTAGCGCAGTATACAAAGTGTTTGCACTCGTATCGGTCAATGTCAAATAGTAGGTGGAGAACAATTTCAACATTTGCGCTAGATTTTGTTTGTTTTTCTTGGTTCAATATTTTTTCCATTAAACTCACGTTTCCTAATTTTAAAGTAAATAACACTATTTTAAAAAATGTGGTCAGGAACCGATGTTTTCATCATCATGAAAGTAGTAAGCAGATCTATGCAAAAACCGCAAAAAATATGCTTGAATTTAAAAAACTTATAATGACGTCACCGTTCAGAAATAGGTGTCGTAAATGTAATTTTTATGTCATAAGTTGAAAATTGAATAGATGAAATTGACCTGTCCGAGCGTTTTTCTTGAAAAAATTTAATAACGCATTTATAAATCATGTTCCAAACTTTATCATCACACTGTATATACTTATATATATATATATATATATATATATATATATATATATATATATATATATATATATATATATATATATATATATGTATCACACCGATTACTCTAAAGACAATGATGAAGATTTTGATGAAATTTGGCAGGTACCTTTCTGTGGCTTGGACAAGTTTGTTAGCCAGGCAAATCGAACCAGGTTTTCAGGAAAAAATTGGTTTTTCTTTCGGAATTTTATTTTAAAATAACAAATCTATAGCGACAAGATTTGGCACATAGGTTTACGTTATAAAAATAAACTATACACCAAAATTTAGAGCTCTGCGTTACAAGAAAGAAAATTAAACCTAAGCATTGAATTAAAACAAATGTTTGGTGCCAGATTATTTTCATGAAAATTCATTACCATAACGTACATTCTGCGTCCATAGTTTTTTAACTTTCGAGTGTAATTAGTTTTAGCATTTACAGAAGTTTCAATTTCTGGCATCCCCTTCCCGTTACATGGGTAGTTTTGAGAACAGGAAGATCAAACTACTTTCCCCTATGTCTAAGTGTGAAGTACATCTGTCTGTGAACTGTAAACTGTAAAATACTATGTCAATGAATGTGGACACTACAGGTGTAACATTCAGACGGAAGAACCAACGGATGGACAGCCAATGCCTCGTTGAAAAGATTTTGTTTTTTAAATCGAAAACTAACAAAAAACCGAGCTTTAATTGGCATTACTTTGTACAATAAATCATATTCGTATTTATTTACAATAAAATCAGCAAACATAAACAGCAGGGCTCAAGCCCAATGCTCCCGCGTTCAACTCACGCCAAATTATTTGTCAGTACATACTGTAAATTAACATTAGTCGAGGTTGTGGCATTGTGTTTGAGCAATCTGAACATCTGCACGGTCAGCGCTTAAGTGCGGGCGTTAAGCTGCCAGTCCTATGTACCATGGGATGTTGGGCACGTTAAAGATTTCAGCACAGAATAACAGCTGTTTGATGAAATTAAAAGTTTTCTAATAAACAAACCCTAAAACGTTATATTATTCGAGTTTTAACGAAAAAATGTCAAGGTTTAGTGAATTTTTATTTTTAAAAAATCACTAATAGAGAGGTATAGATGGTGAGACTGCAAAATTTTTTTCAAAGGAGCGCGAACTAGGACCCCAAGAACCCATATCCGGGGTCAGTTTCAATTATATATATATATATATATATATATATATATATATATATATATATATATATATATATATATATATATATATATATATATATATATATATATATACATATATATATATAAATTGAAACTGACCCCGGATATGGATTCTCAGATAACTCAAAAAATAATTAACCGATTTTGATTAAACTCGGCAAGTGCCTCTCTTTTATTAATGGCTTGGATGAGTTCGTTATCCAGGATAATCGGACATGGTTTTCCGGGAAAATTTTGAGTTTTCTTTACAAAAATTTTTCTTCGAAAATAACAAATCTGTTTTAATGAAATTTACTACATATGTTGCCTTGGGAGAGACCTTACCATGTACCAAAATTCAACTTTCTAAGTTTATAGAAAATTGAGTTATTCAAATTTTAAATTTTCTTTGGAAAAAATTATTTTCTCCGAATATTACAAAGCTTTTTTTAAAAATTTAGTGGATATCTTGCCTTAGGAAAGGCCTTACTACATACCAAAACTAAACTTTCTAAGTTTATAGAAAATTGAGTTATTCAAGGTTGAAGCATTTAATAAAAATACACTACCATAACGCACTTGCTGCGTCCCGAACGTTTTAAATTTATTTATATATGAAGCTTCGTCTCGGTATTGTTTTCAATACTTGGGCATTCGATTTATTATTAAAATGCACATCTTATAAGTATAAAATATATATTCTTATTATAAAAGACAGATATTGCCTTAAAGGTTTTATTACAAACACAACACTACCCTGAGCAGTATAATATATTCGGTATTATTCCATGATGACAAAAGAAACTACCTGCTTGAACCTTTTAGTCATACATGATTATACTCAAGACACAACAAATGAACTGCTCCCATTACAAAAGAGCCAGTATTCATAGTTTTCTAACTTTGGAGGGACTATTAGTTTCACTATTTACGGAAGTTTCTTTTTCTGGCATTCCCTTCCCGTTACATGGGTAGTTTTGACAACAGGGAGATCAAACTACTTTCCCCTAGGTCTAAGTGTGAAAGTAATCTGTATGTGAACTGTAAAATACTATGTCAATGAATGTGGACACTACAGGTGTAACATTCAGACGGAAGAACCGACGGATGGACAGCCAATGCCTCGTTGAAAAGATTATGTTTTTTAAATCGAAAACTAACAAAAAACCGAGCTTTTAGTTTGCATTACTTTGTACAATAAATCAGATTCGTATTTCTTTACAATAAAATCAGCAAACATAAACAACATAGCTCAAGCCTAAGCCTCCCGCGTTCAACTCACAGTAGAAACGCCAAATTATTTTTCAGTACATACTGTAAATTAACATTAGCCGAGGTTGTGGCATTGTGTTTGAGCAATCTGAACATCTGCACGGTCAGCCCTTAAGTGCGAGCGTTAAGCTGTCAGTCTCATGTACCATGGGATGTTGGGCACGTTAAAGATTTCAGCACAGAATACCAGCTGTTTGATGAAATTAAAAGTTTTCTAATAAACAAACCCTAACACGTTATATTAATATATATATATATATATATATATATATATATATATATATATATATATATATATATATATATATATATATATATATATATATATATAGGTATCCATTCGATAACTCAAAAAATAATTAACCGATTTTGATTAAACTCGGCAAGTGCCTCTCTTTTATTGATGGCTTGGATGAGTTCGTTATCCAGGATAATCGGACATGGTTTTCCGGGAAAATTTTGAGTTTTCTTTAGAAAAAAAATTTTCCGCCGAAAATAACAAATCTGTTTTAATGAAACGTTATATTATTCGAGTTTTAACGAACAAATGTCAAGTATTAGTGCATTTTTATTTTAAAAAAAACACCAATAGAATAGTATCGATGGTGAGACTTTAAAAATTTTTTTTCAAAGGAGCGCGAACTAGGACCCCTAGAACCCATATCCGGGGTCAGTTTCAATTTTTATATGTTTATATATATATATATATATATATATATATATATATATATATATATATATATATATATATATATATATATATATATATATATATATATATATATATATATATATATATATATATATATATAGGTAATATATATATATATATATATATATATATATATATATATATATATATATATATATATATATATATATATATAGGTATCCATTCGATAACTCAAAAAATAATTAACCGATTGTGATGAAACTTGGCAAGTGCCTCTTTTATTGATGGCTATTTACTACATATGTTGCCTTGGGAGAGACCTTACCATGTATATTACAAAGTTATTTTAATGAAATTTAGTGGATATCTTGCCTTAGGAGCAGTATAATATAATCCGTATTATTCCATGATGACAAAAGAAACTACCTGCTTGAACCTTTTAGTCATACAAGATTGTACTCAAGACACAACAAACGAACTGCTCCCATTCCAAAGAGCCAGTATTCAATCGGCAACACTGCAGATTCTATTTTTAGAAATCCGCCACAAACTTGTTGTGTCTGTGTTTAAAAAATCTTCCACAAATATGGTAATGCTTATTTTAAAACACTCATGCAGAGGGCGCTGTTGCTAGTTTTATTCAAACTGTCACAAATATGGTTATCTAAGCAAGGTAAGTACTGCTATCCCGTAAGCGAATTATAACGGATCTCATAGTTTTATGTTTTTCGTACAAAACTAACCTTCGTAATTCGGTTTCTTAGCTATAAAAATTGTGGCGGACCAAAAAATCCGTCACAAATTGATGAACCGTCACAAACTGGTACTATACTTGCCAGAGTCTGCCACATATATGTTAATGCGTACACACACACACACACACACACACACACACACACACACACACACACACACACACACACACACACACACACACACACACACACACACACACACACACACACACACACACACACACACACACACACACACACACACACACACACACACACACACACACACACACACACACACACACACACACACACACACACACACACACACACACACACACACACACACACACACACACACACACACACACACACACACACACACACACACACACACACACACACACACACACACACACACACACACACACACACACACACACACACACACACACACACACACACACACACACACACACACACACACACACACACACACACACACACACACACACACACACACACACACACACACACACACACACACACACACACACACACACACACACACACACACACACACACACACACACACACACACACACACACACACACACACACACACACACACACACACACACACACACACACACACACACACACACACACACACACACACACACACACACACACACACACACACACACACACACACACACACACACACACACACACACACACACACACACACACACACACACACACACACACACACACACACACACACACACACACACACACACACACACACACACACACACACACACACACACACACACACACACACACACACACACACACACACACACACACACACACACACACACACACACACACACACACACACACACACACACACACACACACACACACACACACACACACACACACACACACACACACACACACACACACACACACACACACACACACACACACACACACACACACACACACACACACACACACACACACACACACACACACACACACACACACACACACACACACACACACACACACACACACACACACACACACACACACACACACACACACACACACACACACACACACACACACACACACACACACACACACACACACACACACACACACACACACACACACACACACACACACACACACACACACACACACACACACACACACACACACACACACACACACACACACACACACACACACACACACACACACACACACACACACACACACACACACACACACACACACACACACACACACACACACACACACACACACACACACACACACACACACACACACACACACACACACACACACACACACACACACACACACACACACACACACACACACACACACACACACACACACACACACACACACACACACACACACACACACACACACACACACACACACACACACACACACACACACACACACACACACACACACACACACACACACACACACACACACACACACACACACACACACACACACACACACACACGTGTTATTATTATTATTATTATATAGAAGGGTTATAAGAAGTTATAACGGAAGTTCAAAAACGTCTTCCGGCAATTAAAATACAATACACAGAAAATTTGCCTGGGATTTCGTCCCTCTCTGTGTCGGTCTTTACCTAAGACGTAGTATAAGAGGTGATGTTTAGTTGCAAGTAGTTTAGAATTTTTCATCCTCTGATGACGTTAACTTTGTTAGTGAAACGATCCTCAGATCTTTGAAAAGATGTGTTGTGGTGATTTGGTTTCTCCAAGTGTACTTATTAGAAGTATTAGCAAAATGATCGACATCAAAAAATAGATAATGGTTTTCAACTGCCGGTTACCTGGAAACCTATTATATCTGCATTACAAACATGCAAGGTGACCAACCTTTTTTTACTACTCAACCTGACCCGACACAACTAATACTAGGACCTGTAACATATTTGACTAATCAACTTACTTCTTTCGACATTTTCAGCTCCAGGGTACGTTATCATACTATACTCTGATCTTAACCTGGCTATCATCCAGTCGATATCTTCAAGTACTGACTTTATGGTGGCACAAAAGGACAACAATATGTTTTGGACATAAGTTTCATTTATGATGCTGAATTCTTCAGAATGTTGTTCTTCCTAAAAAGTTACAATAAGTACAACACAACTGTGGCGCTGTTTGTAAACACATTTTTTTAAAACTTAGACAAAGCAACAGTATGGGTTTAAATTCAACAACTAGCAATATTAAAAAAATATAGATGGTGTGATTCATCATCATCACTTATTTATACGGCTAGCGACCACATACATGATGACGTTTTGCTTCCTAAAAATGAATTACAGATGTATTTTGATTATTTTAGGTATATCACACTCACGGGCTCTAATAAGAGCGATTTACTTTGGACGCATTTTGATTATCATTGGTACACATGTTGAAACACTGAATAAAATTTGACTATATATTCTGTCTCCTTTGGTTTCTCTCCGAATCTAGAATGAAAAAGCCCTTAAATCAAGGATGGTGTTTTTTCTTGAAAAAAAAATTTCTATCAAATAGATAAATAACTATTTAACAGTGTGTAAATATAGAGTTGTGTTTTCTGTTGTCTATCTGTGCATTTAAAAATCTTTGGTTTAGAGTTGAAATTAATTGGTGAAAATTGTACAGTCCTGCAGCTGAGAACATGTAGTTTCTGACGGTGGTAGTCTAAGTGAACCATTGTGATTACACTCAACTTGTTTACATTAGAAAGTTTTGTATTCTTTTAATATTAAAGAATTAGCCTTTATATTTTCACATTGCCAATTTCTTATCTTTGTGATAAGCTGGATTATCATCCAAACAAACCGACATTATTATCTTTGCTTTTTTCTGCCTCTTTATATACAGTATGATATGTTTACTTTGCTAAAGATGGATAGCTGTAAAAAATGCAATGTCAAGCTGAAAAGGAGGAGACTTGCTTGTTGCAACTTTATTATGCAAGGATTGCTCTGGCCTCTCTGAGTCAGAGATGAGATGCATGCCAATGAAGAGAAGAAAAATGCGGTATTTTTGTGACATCTGTGATGGTGTTGGTTCCCAATCAGCGGGATTGACCGGTGATGATCACATTCTATCCTCTGTTAGTGTTGAAAGTAGAGGTGTGCGAAGCTTCGAAATTCCGAACCGAACCCGAACTGGAACCGAACCTTCGGTTCGAAAATATGTTTGCACAAGCGATGTTGAAGTAGTTCGAAGTTCAAAATATGTAATTCTTCAAAATAGTTCGAAGTTCGTTGCTCAAAAATACTTCGAGAATTAACTTTACAGGCATTGAATGTTGCCAAAGGTAGCGAAGTTGCGGCACCTTTAACTCGGTAGCGGCGCTTTAAACTCGTTATCGGTCTCATTGAGTCGATAGCGTAATTTGAGGAGATTTCACTCGTGCATATTTTTGACAGTAGATGGGATACATTGAGACACGACGGAGCCCTTTAGCAATCACAGAATTATTTTTCTTGTATATCCTAGCCTCCCAACACCTATTTCAGTAACAACATAATGATGGCGGTGTTCGAAGGCGATCGGTAACGTAAATTTTCAGAATTTGAGGATAATTGCAGATTTTCTTTCGAAAACACTGGTTTAAACATGCTGTATTTCACAGTGAGCCAAAACAGTTAAATATTCAGGCGATAGTTCAAACTTGTAAGTGGTTATTTTATACCTATCGTGCTCACTTTGAACCCTCTCAATCTGTTTGCTAAAACTGCCTAGCCAATACCAAACAACAACATATTTACAATTGAGCTTATCTATAGATCTAGAAATCTAAAAAAGTTTAAAATATTTTTTGTTTTTGTGTTTTTGATATAACGTTCACCCATCTCTACAACGATCAGCACCGGAAGCCATTTTCACCCAATCAACATGCAAACTTGTCAAACCCTTCCTTTTTGTAAAAAGAGTGGGAATCTTTTACATATCAAATATTTTATGGTACAATATTCCTAAATTTTGTATTTAAGGAAATGATATATGAACACTGAAAAATGTTGGGTAGTTCGATGTTCGATTTTGAATTTCTAAGTAGTTCGAAGTTCGACTGTGAACCTTAGACATACTATTTCAGAGGTTCGAAGTTCGAGATAACATATTTGCTTGGGTTCGTTCATAGTTCGGTTCGAACAAAACATGGGTTCGCACGCCTCTAAATATATATATATATATATATATATATATATATATATATATATATATATATATATATATATATATATATATATATATATATATATATATATATATATATATATATATATATATATATATATATATATATATATATATAGTTGTTTAATATATATATTTACCTCATCAGTTATCAGACCCATAGCATTACCTAAGCTCATTGCCATGTTTTCAAATAATGTTAAGCTAACTTTGAATTTAATTTGAGTATCAAACAGTAATGTGACAAAAGTTGTAACCACTTGCCTGCTTGATAAAACATTGTTATTAGCTATGTTTTTCAGCCAGTCCATCAACTGAAACAATCATTAAATATAAGCAACATTTCTTTAAAGAAACTTGATTATGCATTACAAAACACAGGTAAATAAATAAGACTAATTAGATGGATAAAAAAAGTTGGAGAACAAACTAAAATAATAATTTACCTGGAGTGACAAAGCATTACTATCTTGTGGTATCTGATTACATAATAAAGCAAAGGTATTAATAACTAAAGGTTCAATCTTCTTGAATTCCTGATCTTCAGATGAATCCTCTTCCATTTCAAACACCTTTTGATAAGTCTCTATAATATCACTTAAAGCACCAACTAAATCTTGTTCAACTTCAAAGTTACCTATAAGAAATATAGAACAGCTGAAACTTAAAAGTTCGTAACTATGGATAGGACATTTTCATAATTATAAGGTTATTAACAATCATTATTTTATTCATAGCCTATTTCTGATCATGACGCTTGGCATATTTATTTTTTCACAGAATGTATACAGTGTTCTTCAACTGAAGATGCAACATAGGGATTTGCAAGCAAAATTTTAAATGCTAAAATATTGGCTTCCCTGGTTATTTTACAGTAGCATTATATAAGTCTATTGCATTATTTTGTTTCATTTTTAACATCCTATCTTTGAAAAAAATCATCAAACCATGTAAACGTAAACAGGAGTTCCATTCAGAAAATCTAATACTCTAGGCAGAGAAAACTTCGAATGTCAAAACTTTGAATAACTACAAATGTCAAATTAAAATATTTGTAATTTTCATGATTTGTTGTTAATATCACAAACCTTCTTACAATGAATTACACAATGGAAGAGAAAGTTTAAATTATAAAATTATACTATTTAGGCATCTAGGTATTAGTTTGCAAGATATATGTGATCTGTTCAGTGTTCAATATCCAGATAGACCAATACCAAATAAATCCGACAGTTCAATGATTGGTTGCGAAGCTTGAAACCAAGGGTACACTTTTGAATAACTGCAAGTGCGGTAAAGAATTAAATAGAAATCAAGTAAGAGCAAATTCAAATGAAAAGGAACTGAATATTTTACTGCATATCGAATAAAATAAAACGAAACTAGTGAGCATTCTTCAACAATTTTTAGAACATTGAAAAGCACAATTATGAGTAATTTAAAAACAGCTGCTATCAAGAATTAAGCGATGGTTTGTCACAGGTTTTCTTGATAGAATAATGAAAGCTTGCCCGGCGTCTAGCCCGTCACAATTTAGGAAAAAGGGAAAACATAAAAAAGGGAAACGGAAATTAAACCAACCACAGGGAAGAGTAAAGGAGAAAGAATAGAGAATGGTTTCACGCTACACCCGGAAATTGGGACTTCAGCGTCGGCAGTTGGTACCAGGCTCCGCAGATAGGTCACGACTGCTTGCCTATTTCTAGTGACAGGTGCAACGTGCAACAGAAACAGATATAAAAGAACAGTTTTAGGGTTAGTGATTTACAAATTATTCGACAGCTAAATAAATACAGCAACATCCACAGTAAGTTAAATTTTAATCGCTGGAATTACAACACTATAAGTGTGGAATGGTTTACATTAAGTAACTGTTGTCTTTTTAGGCCGACAGCGATGGTAAAAAGTGTGATACTGTGTCCGATATAATTGTTAATTTCACTTAATCTAACAAAGATGCAGAGATCCCCCCGTACAGTCGACTGTTCGAGTTTATACACCAATTACAAAGTTCAAATATTATGGAAAAAAAGTTCAAATATTAACTTAAAGGCATGTATGGCGTTATAGTCAGCTGATTGTAGGTGAAATCCAGCAACAGTTATACAGAACAGACAAACAAAACTTCGTGGACTTATCTGGGTGTACGTCCGTGTCCTTCCATGTCTTTGGGCCCGCAGGTGCGAGTGACTGACCCAGTAAAGGTAGAAAACCACCAGACTTCAGCCCCCCGACAAGAAACCCTACAATGAATAAATGGTTTCCTTAGCAGGTACTACGTATTTTAATTTTTCTTGTTTTTATTAGGCCGAATAAATGTACGGAAAATTTAATTAACTATAACAACTTACCCAAATAGATGAGGTTTCTTGTTCCACAAAAAATAAACAATCTCCACTGAATAATCAAAGTTATTAATTGTAAAGTAACAAAATCCAGCTTCTAGCTGCAGTCAACTTTACTGTTCAGTTACAGGATTATTAATAAAAATATCATTTCATGTGGATACTAATCATTTTTCAGAGAACAAGAACCTTTTGATAAGAAGTGATACGAGAGATGTTGATATTTCATTTTAGGTGAATTTTATTAAATTTCAGAATTATATCTGGTACAAAGAGAGAGAATGAAAAAGATGACACTACACACTGAAGAGGGAGATAGACAAACATGGATAGTCAAAAGAGAGAAGGAGACAGTACATACCTAAGGAAAATTGCTTTTATTAAAAATGTAAACAAAACCTCCAACTTATTTGTTTACTGTTTTGGACTTCGTTAATTTTTTTTTTACAAGTGAACTTAGATGAAGAGAGTTGTTTATTTGTATTAAACCTTAAGCTACAAAGGAAGTGAACGTGTAATTGGTGCATCTCTAAGGTTTTACAAGTGTGCAATATAAACCAACTGTTTATATTCCAAAACATGCAAACTGTTATCTACAGAGTGTTCACAAGCGAGTATTATGTCCCTATATTTACTATGTTTTTCCACCCCGGAAGTTAACAAGCTGTCAGAAATATTAAGAGAGGTTTAGAACAGTCTCAGGTTATAAGGAGCCACTTTAGTTTTCAAATGATGGAAATGGCAAATAATGACAGAGATTTCTTAAAGAACATGGTAAGAGATTTCTTAAAGAACATGGTAAAGGTTTACTTTTCACCCATGTGTTCAATTTTTATGAAATTTTGTATACAGACGGGTTTTAGGGTGTAGATAACGATAATCACAACAAGAATGAGGGCAGAAGCCATCTGTTGGAGTTATTTGGATTTTCTAGTAGGAAGAACGTAAGTTTTCCTCACTTTTGCAACATGTTCTTGTCATATTTTACACATTTTCATGGATCATTCGTTTTATATAAAGATAAAGAAGGGTGTATTACTCTATTATAATTTATTTTCATATACTTAGTGCACGCCCTAACACTGTTCACATGTCTCTAAATTTCCCTTCTTTTCATCGATAATCGATCCTAAATTGACGTTGACATTTGACATATAAAACCACTTTCAGGTCATATGTTTTGACATTGTAAGAACTAAAAGTTATTTAGTAATAACATTTTTCCAAAACGAAAGGTGAAAACCATGAAAAGTGAATATGTTCAGTGAAATAAGTTACTAACGTATTACATGAGTATATTTATATGTCATGTAAAGCGAGATATGCTCCAAAACATATCGCAAAAGTGAGTACTTTTCTTACCAAAAAATCCAAATAGCTACAAAAGTTTGCTTCTGCCCTCATTTTCGTTGTGTTTTTCATCATCTACACCCTAAAACAAGTCTGTACACAAAATTTCATAAAAATCAAACACATGTACGGAAAGTAAATCTTTACCAAGAACATTTTCTTCAGTGAGGTAGGCTTATTGCAGAATAGAATTGGACTTTCATTAAACGATGTTGCTACTGAAAATGTTTATTACATTTTTAGATATAGATTGGAATATAAGTGTGCTTTGTGTATCATTCCCTATAGTTATGTTTTATATTTGTGAAAATATTACGACTTCCTTTTTTTTTAGCTCCGATTTATATGTTACTTCAAACATATGCTGTGGGCTGAGTTTGGCTGCCTTAAATTCCAAATATCAATAGATCACATTTAATTTTTTGAAATAGTTAAAGAATAATTTATCATCATTGTACACAATGTATTTTCTTGGGTTACAACATACCTAACTTTACAGTGGCATAACTTGTGTTTTTCAAATGGAACACCCTATTTTTTATGGACCTGTCAGGTAGACCATTAAATTCTGCATCGACGTAGTATGGGTTTGCCTATACATATAGTTGATAGTTTTCAAGTTATACTGGTTTGTGAAAGCTGTATTCTGTCAGACAACAGCGAGGCACAGAATATGGAACAACTGATATTGATTGTGAGATGACAGATAAACGCCATGTAACCAAAAAACTATTATCAGTTTTCAGGTGTTTGAGCCACGGTCTTATGTTCCAACTTTTGAATTATTTAATTAAAAATGAGTGATAATACCGAAGAATTAGTAGATATGACACATGTAGACGTAAGTAAGCTCAAACAATGGAGATCTCAAAACTGCTGACATCCTTGTTAAGGAAACATTCAGCTGTCACCTGACATGCTCTGTACCTCATACAGTGACAATACCATTATTTTTACAAGCAAAAGTAAAACAAACCAATATAACTCGAAACAAACACTATTAGATGTAAGTAAGCTTAAACAGTGTGCGAGTTCATCAGGCGCCAGTAGCTGCAGCAGCTGCCAGCAGTTCCATTGTTATGTCAAAAAATGTTGACAAATGTCAACATTTTTTGACATAACAATGGAGCTGCTGGAAATGCTGGTGACTGGTGAACTCGCCCAATGGAGATGTAAAAACTGCTGAGTTCCTTGTTAAGGAGATGTTCAGCTGTCACCCAACATTGTTGTAGAACCTTTTCTTTTTGTAAAAAGAATAGGCATCTTCTACATACCAAATATTGTATGTTACAATATACCTATAATGAGTGAAAACCTGCGTTGAGTACTCGTAAGTACAATTTGGAGAACCCAGTTCATCACAATACAGATATTAGACCTGTTGATCGTTTCACTAACAAAGTTAGCGTCATCAGAGCGATGAATAAACTCATCTATAATCGTATACCTATAATATTGTATTTAAGGAAATGATACATGAACATTGAAGAATTTTGGTTCCATTTTAAATTTTTAATAAGTTTGAAGTTCAACTGTAAACCTTAGGCATGCTATTTTCGAAGCTCAAGGCAACACATTTGCTTGAGTTTGTTCATAGCTCGGTTAAAAAAGGTATGTAGGCAAAACCAAAAAAAGGGAGCAAACTGCCCTGGACAACTCTGACATTGTTTAGAATGTTTCAATGAATGTCATAGAAATTGAATTTTTTTTCTCTAGGTTTAATTCTTACTTCATAAAAATCTTTTAAATGATACAAACACCTCAATATTTCTAGATATTAGTTTGCATTTGATTGAGCTTTATGGTAAAATAAGTCATATAGAAAATAAACATTGTGTGTGCGTTTTGTTTCTTTAACGTTGGTCTAATTCTGTGACACCCCCTGGTTCAGAGGCACACGTTCTTACAACTGAACCACTGAGCCTCTAAAACAAACATTACGTGGATCTTTTGTAATAATTTATAATAAATATTTCCTAGGTTTGAATGTTAACTATTCTATTACTAAAAAATTAAAAAAACTTACCAATCTTATTCAAGAATGCTTTTAAGTTGGCTTTATACTGAGTGCAAATGAGGTTTACAATCAAATGAAAACATTCAAGTGCTAAAACAGCGGATGTACAATCGAAATCAACAAATGCCTTCAAGCGTTTGATCACACGGTTATAAAGTCGCGAACCAATCTCCACTAAATGGTTGTAATACAATTTCATTTGTTCAACGTCTAATAACTTTTTGTATTTGATACTCTGAAGTAAGTAGATGGTGGTTTGCAAGAAATGCTGGTGAATTTCTTTCTTCGATCTTAAAATATTTGCTTGCGCCGTTGTAGTCCAAGTGATCTCGGTGCTAAAAAAACAAGTATATTAATAGAATACAATAGAATAGAATAGCTTTATTAGCCACAAGATCATATACAAAAATTAAATTGGCCAGTCAAGACAAAAATTATACATCAAGCAAAACTACAAAATGCATACAAAAATCAACAAAAATACATTAATATCTAAAACACACAATGTCTGCCTATCACTAAAACAACAGATCACCTGGCCGTTGAGAATCTCAATTGCTGCACTACATTCAAATATTCATCTGTTCTGTATAGACAGGCCCATATTAAAAAATCTCAAATAATTGTGCCGAATTTATTGTCACGTTCATTTCTCAACCACCTTGGGAGTGCATTGAAAAAGCAGACCCTAACCATTTTAGTTTTACTTAGTCGATGCCTCTGTTGGATTAAATGATCTCCATGTCTGGTGTTATAACTATACACTTCAGCATGAGTCTGAAAACTTTTACTTTTCACCAACAATTGTCTATAAACGACCAGTGAGTATAGTGACATTATGTTAAGTTCCTGAAAGATGTGTTTACCGTGGGCACAGCAACCCGCCCCGACAACACCTCTGACAGATGTTTTCTGCAGCACAAAGAGTGCTGTAAGTGCATGCTCACTGCATTTCCCCATGCAAGCAAATAGTATTTCAGATGTGAGTAAAACAACCCATAATGCATCCACTGATGTGCAGGGTTGATGTTGAGAAAGAGAAATTTCCTAGCAGACTTTGACTCATCAAAAGTTACCCTGGTATGAAAATGGATGAAAGCTGTCTTATCCTCATTGAGGAACAATTCATTACCACTAAACCAAGCTCCGCCAAACAAAGAGTTTTGTCCACTGTCTTACCAACACCACTACCAGCATCAGTGAAAATAAAAGTTGTGTCATCCGCAAAGCGGGCTGTTGCCACTCTGCTCTGTTGGATGTCATCAGGACTGTTAGGAGGAAGATCATTTGTGTGTGTATACATACATACATACATACATATATATATATATATATATATATATATATATATATATATATATATATATATATATATATATATATATATATTAGAGGTGTGCGAAGCTTCGAAATTTCGAACCGAACCCGAACTCGAACCGAACCTTCGGTTCGAAAATATGTTCGCACTAGCGCTGTTGAAGTAGTTCGAAGTTCGAAATATGTAATTTTCGAAAATAGTTCGAACTTCGTTGTTCAAAAATACTTCGAAATTTAACTTTACAGGCATTGAATGCTGCCAAAGGTAGCGAAGTTGCGGCCCTGTTAACGCGGTAGCGGCGCTTTGAACTCGTTATCGGTGTCATTGAGTCGGTAGGGCAATTTTAGGAGATTTCACTCATGCATATTTTTGACAGTTGGTAAGACATTTTGAGACCTGGCAGAGTCATTTAGCAATCACAGAATCATTTTTCTTACATATCTTAGCCTCCCAACACCTTCTTTAGTAACAACATGAGCCAAAACAGTTAAATATTTACAAGCAGGAGACAGTTCAAATTAAGTGGTCATTTTATAGCTATCATGCCCAGTTCGAACCCTCTAATATGTTTGCTAAAACTGCCTAGCCAATACCAAACAACAACATATATATATATATATATATATATATATATATATATATATATATATATATATATATATATATATATATATAATTGAGCTTATCTATAGATCCAGAAAGCTAAAAAAGTTTCAAATATTTTTGTTTTTGTATTTTTGATTTAACGTTAACCTATTTTCACCCAATCAACCTGCAAATTTGTCGAACACTTCCTTTTTGTATATATTTTACATATTGTATACAATTTTCCAAATTTTTTTATTTAAGGAAATGATATATGAACACGGAAGAATTTTTGGTAGTTCGATGTTCGATTTTGGATGTCTAAGAAGTTCGAAGTTCGACTATGAACCTTATACATACTATTTCAGAGGTTCGAAGTTCGAGGCAACATATTTGCTTGGGTTCGTTCATAGTTCGGTTCGAACAAAACATGGGTTCGCACACCTCTAATATATATATATATATATATATATATATATATATATATATATATATATATATATATATATATATATATATATATGAGAAAGAGAAGTGGCCTGAATATAGAATCCCCGATGCACCCCTCTACGAATGTATCCCTCGTCACTGTAGTCCCCACCATGAAAAACTCTACTATTAAGGTATAACCTCAGCAACTTCAGACATACTCCCTTAATACCATAATGACTCAACCTTGTCAAACATATTTCGTGCGAGACACAATCAACTGCCTTTGTTAAGTCGGAAAAAACTGCACACCAATGTTTTCTCTGTTCAAAAGCATAATTTACTTATATGCATTAGTATTAGTAGATATTTAATTTATAGTAATTATTATTAAGCATTGTCGATTATACATCAACATTTCTGCAACTAAAAACTGCAAAATGTTTAGATGATATGAGTTTTATAGAAAGTGTTGATCAGTTTCAAGAGTTGTTGCCTTATGCTGGTAACGGAGAAAGGTGGAAAATAAACCAACTGTGGACAAACTTAAGTAGTGACATAGTAGAAAAGTTTGGCGGTCCATATATACATATAAATGAGTAATGCAAAGTGGCAGCTTGAATTTTTGTTCTGTAGTTTTCTATTGTTTTAAGTAGTTCTTGAGTTTGACGGTGATTTTTGGAGGCTAGACCAATTGTTGCTCTGCATATGTGTACCCGAGAAACATCTCTGTTTGAGAAACTTGGTACAAATATTAGACACAGTCAATTTAGGCTTTTTGCTAAGTACCGACTTAATTGGTAAGGGGTTAACTGAAAAATGTTAAAAATAAAATGACATCCGTGAATTGAATTTTATTTTAATTACTTCTTGCCTATAAACAACCATAAAATTGGTGATTCCAAGCTATTTCCGCGTTCATACAGTATATTTAGGGCAGATAGAAGACTGGATGTTACTACTAAGAGATCTGGTGGAGGAGTACTTTTGGCAATTCATTGTGATGTTCAAGTGGCTCAAGTAGATTTATCTGCTATTCTAGAGGCAGTGCCAGTTATTGATATTGTTGCGTGCAGGTGCACTTTGGGTCAGATTGTGTTTCATGTGGTTTATATATATATATATATATATATATATATATATATATATATATATATATATATATATATATATATATATATATATATATATATATATATACACCACCATATGTGTCAGCATCTGCTATTCTAGAGGCAGTGCCAGTTATTGATATTGTTGTGTGCAGGTGCACTTTGGGTCAGATTGTGTTTCATGTGGTTTGTATATATATATATATATATATATATATATATATATATATATATATATATATATATATATATATATATATATATATATATATATATATATATATATATACCACCATATGTGTCAGCAGTGCAGCTTGAACTTTTCCTTAATGTGCTCGAACAGTCTGTCATTCTGCTATTGGAAAATTTGGTTATTATTGGTGATTTTAATGCACCTCAGTTTATTTATGGACAAATTACTGATGTTAAAAACAAAGCTATCCATGATTTTTCAAATTTTTTAAATCTGTCACAGTTTAATAATATTTCCAATAGAAACAATAGGCTGCTTGACCTTGTGCTTGCCAGTTGTAATTGCTTGGTTCTCCATGATATGGATCCACTAGTGCCCGAAGATGCATATCACCCTGCTTTAGGCATATTTCCTGAATTCAGGAAAAGTTACAATGGTCCTAAATACTTTCCATGTAACAACCAGGTCTCTTACAACTTTCGAAAGGCCAATTACCCTGCACTGTATGCTGCAATACTTGATGAAGATTGGCATCAACTGGAGTCCTTTACTACCGCTGATGAGGCTTGTAGTTACTTTTATGGCAGACTTTACAGTATATTTGAACAACATGTTCCTCAGTGCAAGAGGTCATCTAGAAAATTTCCTCCCTGGTTTACTAATGAAGTAATAAATGATATAAAAAATAAGGAGAGGTGCTATGCAAGATATAGGAGGCATAAACGTGACAGTGATCATGCAGAGTATAGTCTTCTTAGATCTATAGTTAAAAACACGCTACGAGAGGCATATACTGAGTATGTCCGTGGAACTGAAGGGTCTCTTAAGGTTGATCCATCTAGATTTTGGTCTCACATACAGGGAAGGAGGCGAGCAAGTAACATTCCAAGTACTGTGTCTGACGAAAATGGCATGGTTTATAATAAGCCACAAACAATTGTTAAATGTTTTGGAAACCATTTTAAAAGTGTCTACCATGCTCAATGCATCACTGAACCAGTGGATACCTCTGGACCATCGCATATGGCAGTCAGTGTGACAGTGATTGGTGATAAGGAAATTCTTAAAGCCATCAAGAAGCTCAAGAACAAGTTTACTGCTGGACCAGATTTTGTGCAATCCTTCTTAATTAAGGGCTGTGCGCATGCTCTTCTCAAACCTCTTAGAACCCTATTTAACCTGTCGCTGCGCACACATTGCTTCCCTGAGGTTTGAAAGGTTGCTCGGATCTGTCCTTTTTTAAGTCTGGGGGCCGTTCGAGGGTCAGCAACTACCGGCCTATAGCTATCCTATGTAATTTTGCTAAAATTTTTGAGGCAGTTCTGTATGGTTGTATCTATCCTGCCGTGAAGTGTCGCTTGTCACAATACCAGCATGGGTTTATGGAGGGGCGCTCAACACTGACGAATTTATCCCTGTTCACACACTATGTAAGTGAAGCTTTGGATCGACAGGGTTAGGTGGATGTCATTTATACAGACTTCTCCAAAGCGTTCTATCGTTTTGACCACTCAACACTTTTGTACAAGCTGCATTTGGCGGGCATTGATGGACGGCTGATAGAACTCTTTCGATCCTACTTGACTAACCATGTGCAATATGTTTTTTATAATGGATTTAGGTCTGAACCCTTCACTGCTGGCTCCGGCGTTCCACAGGCTTCCAATCTTGGCCCGCTCCTCTTTTTGTTATTTATCAATGACATAAGCTCTGTAATTTCTGGTAATCATCTATTATTTGCTGATGATCTTAAATTATACTTCAGTGTTCACGATATTGGTGACTGTTCAAGACTCCAGGTGGACCTTGACAACTTGCAGCTGTCGTGTGTTGAGAACAGACTTAAATTAAATGTCTCAAAGTGCAAAGTGATGACATACACTAGAAAAACCAGCCGTATAGCTTTTCCCTACAACATGGGTGGTGTACCATTAGCTAGGACTGAAACGCACAAGGATCTTGGCATTTTATATGATGAACATTTAAGTTTCACTGGACATATTCAAACAATCACAGCATCCTGTTTGAAGTTGATGGGTTTCATTATGAGGATAGCAGATCATTTTCAAATTTGGATAGCTTGAAAATTCTCTATTTTGCCTATATTCGATCTAGGCTTGAATATTGTAGCTTGGGTTTTGATCCCTTTTATAGTGTTTATATTGGTGCTCAGCATAAGTTTTTAAAACACCTTGTATATAGGGCATCTGGTACCTACCCACAGAGGGGATGCGATCATGGCCAATTGCTGATGCAAACTGGCATACCCAGTTTGTATTCGCGTAAAAAAGTTGCATCTGTGATGTTCCTGCATAACTTGTTTCATAGTAAAGTTGATTGTCCAGACTTATTGATGCAATTAAATTTCTCAGTTCCACGGGCTACATCTAGAGTGATGAGTGTTTAAGCCTCCAATACCAAGGACAAACTCGTATATGAAATCACCTGTGTACACAATAAGCTCTGACTTTAATGATATTGCAAACTTGTGCAACTTCTATTCGGATAAGGCTGCAGTTATTCGTAGGGTGGCTATATCTTACTTTGTCAGTTACTAAGGCTATTATATGTACATATTGTTCATTTTGTTTGGTGCCCTATGAATGGGATTATCTTGTTGGGCATGTATTAAATAAATAAATAAATAAATAAATAAATAAATAAATAAATAAATAAATAAATAAATAAATAAATAAATAAATAAATAAATAAATAAATAAATAAATAAATAAATAAATAAATAAATAAATAAATAAATAAATAAATAAATAAATAAATAAATAAATAAATAAATAAATAAATAAATAAATAAATAAATAAATAAATAAATAAATAAATAAATAAATAAATAAATAAATAAATAAATAAATAAATAAATAAATAAATAAATAAATAAATAAATAAATAAATAAATAAATAAATAAATAAATAAATAAATAAATAAATAAATAAATAAATAAATAAATAAATAAATAAATAAATAAATAAATAAATAAATAAATAAATAAATAAATAAATAAATAAATAAATAAATAAATAAATAAATAAATAAATAAATAAATAAATAAATAAATAAATAAATAAATAAATAAATAAATAAATAAATAAATAAATAAATAAATAAATAAATAAATAAATAAATAAATAAATAAATAAATAAATAAATAAATAAATAAATAAATAAATAAATAAATAAATAAATAAATAAATAAATAAATAAATAAATAAATAAATAAATAAATAAATAAATAAATAAATAAATAAATAAATAAATAAATAAATAAATAAATAAATAAATAAATAAATAAATAAATAAATAAATAAATAAATAAATAAATAAATAAATAAATAAATAAATAAATAAATAAATAAATAAATAAATAAATAAATAAATAAATAAATAAATAAATAAATAAATAAATAAATAAATAAATAAATAAATAAATAAATAAATAAATAAATAAATAAATAAATAAATAAATAAATAAATAAATAAATAAATAAATAAATAAATAAATAAATAAATAAATAAATAAATAAATAAATAAATAAATAAATAAATAAATAAATAAATAAATAAATAAATAAATAAATAAATAAATAAATAAATAAATAAATAAATAAATAAATAAATAAATAAATAAATAAATAAATAAATAAATAAATAAATAAATAAATAAATAAATAAATAAATAAATAAATAAATAAATAAATAAATAAATAAATAAATAAATAAATAAATAAATAAATAAATAAATAAATAAATAAATAAATAAATAAATAAATAAATAAATAAATAAATAAATAAATAAATAAATAAATAAATAAATAAATAAATAAATAAATAAATAAATAAATAAATAAATAAATAAATAAATAAATAAATAAATAAATAAATAAATAAATAAATAAATAAATAAATAAATAAATAAATAAATAAATAAATAACACTTAAGTGTATACTTACTCATGTAACAAATGTAAAGCTTTGCAAATAGTGGAAAAATCCAGAACCGTGTGTGGTGGTCGGAATGTTCTGGATGACTTCTGGCCACTTTCTTTTCTAATTGTCTGATTGGCAGCTTGACTAGAGTCATTTTGAGTTTTCTTCTTCTTTGCATCAGCTTTCTTTGGTTTCGTAAGATTCTTAAAATAATAATAAACTTTATTGCCATGAAGAAAAAAACATGTGCAACGAAACCTACATAAATATACAACACACAAAACAAACCATTACTATTAATAACATTAATATATAAATAAAATATAAACCAAGCATACACACAAAAAGAATTCAGGACGTCGCAAATGCGTTATAGTAGTGAATTTTCATAAGACTTGTACACTATTATTATATGGCATGTTACTAAAATTAATACTTTAAACTTACACAGATCTTGAAGATCGGTTTTAGAGGTCCTAGGTGCACATTTGAAGAATTCTTTCGAAAGTGTTACCATCGATATCTCCCTATTATCAAAAAAATCTTGTGTTCTAACTCCTTTTCTCAAAAATGCCCAAAACTCAATTCTCTATTAAGCTAGAAAATTGAATTTTGTTATATCTATAGATATAGTAAGTCTCTTTAAAAGAAACTTGTATTACAAATTTAATTGAAGTTACAAAAGCTTTCCAGAAGGAAACTTAATTCATATTTAGAAAAGTAAAGTATCTGCCAAATTATAAACGTAGCATTTATTTTTCCTTATTAATCGCCTGAATGATTTCGTTTTAGTCAAACTAATCAAACTGGTTTTTTCAATATCAACAATAACAAAATGACTGCTGAAAATTATAATTTCACACTCAAAGCTTACAAAGTTATTCAGGCGTTTTAAACAAAAATGAGATCTTGGACAAAACATATGAAATCTTTGTTTCTCCAAATGTTGAATGAAAACAAAAAAAACCTACACATGCATCCAGCGGGAATCAATCTTGTAGCCTTCTGCGTAGAAAACAAGTACCCTACCACTAAGATAGGTAACTAACATTTTGCTTACATGACACTTGACGCCGGCTTCATGGCCCGGGATATTTTATATTATATTAAAAGTAAACGTAACAATTAATTACAGAATTAGTAGAATTCTCACAACAGATTCAATGACTGTTTTGATCTTAGATGACGTCTTCTGTTTAAGTTTAAAAATAAAAGAACAAACTCTCACAATAATTTTTATAGAAACTTGACTTGATTTTGTTTACAATGTTTTTTTGTTTACTATATTATGCTACAATTTCATTCTAAAACTGTATTTGGGGCCGTTCATCACACCACCTCCAACGGTACTTTCTTTTTTGCTGCTTAATTATTAGCAAAATGTTATATTCTGTAACCAGATAAATCGGAAAATTCAGCATGCCAAAAATGGGTGAGTAATAATGTAATAAAATGATAGGCTTGATTGTTCTATCTGTTTAATTGCTTTGAGTGATGCTTTTATTTTATTTTTTTGGTAGCTTGTATTTTTTTATTATTATTAAATCAAACAGTAGATGGGCCTTGTATTTAACGTGAACACGTTGTAAGCTACCATTTATGTAAATCCTGAATTCAATAAGGAACTGGGGCGACTTCGATTTTCTTTTTAGCTGCCTCATTGAGAAAGTCGCCAGCAACACCACGATTTAGAGGGAGCTTTCTTCTACGTAATCATTAAGGGGGCTTCATGCTGACCTCAAGACACCCCTTTGAACCATCCGTAAGCTGAGGTCAAGCCAGCAGAGCTCTGTGCGATCGTAGTAATGGTTTGGACAGCCTTGAGTGCCTCCAAAGTTTGTTTTTAAAAGGTCTTGCTTGCCTTGAGAAGCCAAAGAACTCTGGTCTTCCACTGCTCCGATGGAACAACACTACAGCAATTGCAGCTAAGTACACGGTTCATCTACTTTAATTCTCTGAACTTTAAATGTCATTAATAACTGTTGCAACTTGTCACAATTTCTAAAATCTCATATACATTACCTTGGTTTATATAATTTCATTTTTCTCCTAATAAATTTACCACCATTTTGCATTATATAGAATAATCTTTTATCAATGAAATAAAACAACTAAGCCTTCACTTTTACTTGTGTCTGCGACCCCTGCTGAAGTACGAGGCATACGAACCCCATTCTTATTTAAATTATGCATTTAGGGTCAACTCTCCGTTGACTAGTCGTGCACTCTTATTACAATTTAAAATTTCATTCATTAGAAACATATTAAGCGTCAAGCTCAATAAATAAATCTAAATCTAAATCTAATATTTAAAAACGTGGTTTAATTAAAACTTCAACTACCTTTGAAAAATGCAGTAACCTCGAATAACCCTGGTACAAGTTATTAATATCTTGTGCATATCTTTCACATTCAGTTGACCAGGAACATATTTTATAGCCTATAAGAGCCTCATAAACAGACATTGCTTCCTTTAGAGTGAATAGTTTTTGCTGAGAGGAAGGTAATATGTCCATTAAATCAGTTCCATCGTCCTATAAACGATAAAATTATGTAGCACAATTAAAAACATTTTGTCCAGGAGAAAATATATATTTTTGGTTAAACCCCAACCGACAATATTAGATGATCATAATATAACTTAACAAGTTTTAGTTGATGTTTAATAAGAATATAGTACAGGGCCTTCATTAGTTCCCAAACCCCACGTGACCGCTTAAGTTAGGCAACCTGGCATACACGGTTGTACAACCTGAATGAATGGAATCCCTATAAGATGCCAGTGTTGTCTTATATTTCCTTTGGGGTTTTATAAAAAATATAAATATCATAATAAGGTGAAACAGTAAATGTCTTAAATGTATTTATTATTTAGTATTTTTAACAGCAAGTCTGTTCATGTGTGGTTTACAGTTATTGATTGTTAAAAAAATAAATTAAAAAAATAAAATATTACTTTTATTTTGTATAGATATCAAAATTTTGTAATGTACGTAAACAAATTGAGGTCCGATTATTTAAACTTCTAATTTACGGTTTTGGGAACGTGTATTGTGTAACATTGAACAAATATGTACCTGTTTGGGCAGATTACCGACGAACAGATTTGGTATGGCTTCGTTCCATGCGATGCTGAATATCGTCAACAACATAACCTTAACATACCTACACTTTTAACTTACGTAAAAACGGAATGAAAATGCTAAGTTTTGATAAAAACTGTTTCTTTTTATAGTCCAACAGATAGGAAATTATTTGAAGAAGGTAAACACTGGCCGAACTTGGAAAATGCACAATATACATACAAAATAACCGTCAAAAGGAATTGAGCGCCAATGGACTGAACTGTCAATTGTCAATTGATTTAGTAACTTTAGGGTCGCTAGTCTAGTGGTTTTTTTGGTTACTTTTTGGACTGCCAACTCATAAAATCATATTGCACTAAGAGAGAGACAGAATCTGGTCACGTGGGGTTCGGGAATTAATGAAGGCCCTGTATAATATACTGAGAAAGTAAATAATAAATGTATTACTTACCAATTCAAAATGACACAACTCACAGCTTATCATCCTTGAAGTAATAGACTCAAATACATTTTTAAATTTTACAACAGTGGCATTATCACAATCTTTTTCTGCAACTTTGGTGACAATTAAACCCATGTTGTAAATTAATTTCCCCAGTGGCTCCTGCAATATTATTTTAATTAATTCAACAGGTAACTTCAGCTTGTTGCAAGTTATCATACATATAGATATTTTAAAATTAACAAAAGGTTAAATAATACGTTGTGGATAAAGTATAAACACCAGTTTCACAAGGAACAATATGTATTTCGCATTATTAGGATTATTTAATAGATTTTAGTAGTTCTTCACATGATGGTTGCAGGGCATAATGCGATAGCTAAAATCTTATATTTCTTTACTCACAATTTTCACACACGGTATCTACTTACAAGTACACTTTGGAGAACCCAATTCACCACAACATACTTTTAAGAGCTTAAAAATGTGTTGTAGTGAATTGGGTTCTCCAAAGTTTACATATCAGTTAATAAGTACACTTGGAGAAACCCAAATCACCACAACACTTATTTCAGAGACCTTACGATCGTTTCGTTGACAATGTCAACATCTTCAGAGGAAGAAAATTTCTAAACTAAACAACTAACTACCGTGTATTTATATCGCGTCAAGGTAAACGAACTAATCTGAAGTAAAATTGTCGTCCAAGAACGATCGTTTGTTTATTGTGTAGTGAAACTATGAGGTCGGAGATCTGCTTTAATCTTCTGGTCGACAAATTTATGAGCCCTTATCTAATATACGGATAATAGGTTTAAAGGAACCGAGTTATTTAAGGAATCTGCACGTTCCCTTTCGATCTAGAAATTTACTATGTGGATATTGGATCAAGCCGACCAACATCTGGCGAGATAAACAACATCATCTCTGCTCATTTTTTTTAATTAGAAAACTAAAACTGGGTGTTTGGCTCACCATGTTAACTATAACAAAGCATAAATAAATCAACTAAAATACTACATAAAAACTATATTTATATTGATTTTAATTCTTCATGACAGTATTTATATTGACTTCATAGATACAAACAAAACGAACGGATCTTTAAGTCGAGACAAACGTAGAGATTAGTATATGTATAAACCGGCCGAGTTATTGACCGTAATTTATTATTCTACCAGACAAATTAGGAGTGTTTAAGCGGTCAAATGCAAAGTGAAAATAAAGGGCTTGAATTTAAAGGTGCCGCACGATTCAATGAAGTTTTGTTCTTAATAGACCTTAATATAAAAATACTTTCTAATGAATCAAGAATAGTTTGATGTCTAACATTTTTGACAAGTTTCAAATTTTCTTTGTCAATGTGGTGATTATTATCCCATATATGTTGTGCCACACATGATTTGTCCACCGTACTATATCGTAACTGTGCGAGATGTTCACGAAATCTGGTGGCTATGTTTCTCCTAGTTTGACCCACGTATTTAAGATCACAATCTTTGCAACTAATTTCATAAATACCGGACATTTCCGTGACTTTGTCTTTGTCTTTCGTATTACCCAACAAATTTTTTAAATTACTTTTCGTCGAAAAAGTCAAATGTAAATCGGATTTCTTAAAAATATTTTCCAAACCCTTTATGATTCGTGGTTCATAAGGTAAACACACAAATTTTTTCTCTATTTTATCTTTCTTAAATGTCCTACATTCAGATATCATTTTCTTTGTTCTGTGTTTGTTAACAAATTTGTCTATTAAACCATCCGAGTAACTGTTATATCTGGCCACATTTTTTATGCATTTTAATTCTGTATTACATCTATTTTTACTTCACGGAAATTTAATCAATCTGTTTACTAAGAAATTTAATCTAGCCGTTTTTTGTGCAAACGTATCATGTTAGTTGTTAGGAATATAACTAATAGTAGCCGTTTCCTTCCTATAGACATCGAATTCAAGCGAGCCATTATTTTTATTTTTAATAACTAGTACATCTAGGAACGAAAGTTTATTGTTGATTTCTATTTCGTGGGTGAATTTTATTGAATCAAATTGACTATTTAGTTTTTCAGTAAATTCTTCAACCTTACATATATTTGTGTCAAACACTGCAAAAATATCGTCGACATAACAAAACCAAACTCTAGGGAAATACCCATTTTTATTTTTTAAATCCGTCTCAAATCTACTCATAAACAAGTCTGCAATAAAAGGACAAAGAAATTTTGAAACTTGTCAAAAATCTTAGACATCAAACTATGCTTGATTTATTAGAAAGTATTTTTATATTAAGGTCTATTAAGAACAAAACTTCATTAAATCGTGCGGCACCTTTAATTTCAAGCCCTTTATTTTCACTTTGCATTAGACCGCTTAAACACTCCTAATTTGTCTGGTAGAATAATAAATTACAGTCAATAACTCGGCCGGTTTATACATATACTAATTTCTACGTTTATCTCGACTTAAAGATCCGTCCGTTTTGTTTGTATCTATGAAGTCAATATAAATACTGTCACGAAGAATTAAAATTAATATAAATATAGTTTTTATGTAGTATTTTAGTTGATTTATTTATCCTTTGTTATAGTTAACATAGTGAACCAAACACCCGGTTTTAGTTTTCTATTTAAAAAAGATGAGCGGAGTTGATGTTGTTTATCTCGCCAGATGTTGGTCGGCTTGATCTAATATCCACATAGTAAATTTCTAGATTGAAAGGGAACATGCAGATTCGTTAAATAACTCGGTTCCTTTAAACCTATTATCCATATATTAGATAAGGGCTCATAAATTTGTCGACCAGAAGATTAAAGCAGGTCTTCGACCTCGTAGTTTCACTACACAATAAACAAACGATCGTTCTTGGACAACAATTTTACTTTGGACTAGTTTGTTTACCTTGACGCGATATAAATACACAGTAGTTAGTTGTTTAGTTTAGAATTTTTCTTCCTCTGAAGATGTTGACATCGTCAACGAAACGATCGTAAGGTCTCTGAAATAAGTGTTGTGGTGATTTGGGTTTCTCCAAGTATACTTATTAGTGCTCATCACAGGTTCCAGTTTTCACATAGTTACATATCAGTGATCATGACAGGTTTAATCTTCACTTGGTGAAGTATCTACTTCATTCTAAAATTATAAACAGAATCCTAACTTCAGAATCGAGATACAGCATTGTGCAAATTAATGTGAATACAGGCTGGTTTACGCTAAATATCCTTTACTGAAAGAAAAAATCCAAACAGCACCAGTTTATAAATATTTTAGTATTATTCAATAGGGTATATGTCCCCCTTTGGCTTTTATTACAGATTCAACTCGTTTTGGCATAGAATTAATAACATCTCGAAACCACACCTGAATGACAGCTTCAATCATCTTACTTTTTGTTGTGCAATCCATTTTTAGCAATCTGGCGTTGCATAGCTTTTCTATCTTTATATCAATGATATATTTCTCATGGAAAGCCCTGGAGATATTGTAAGCTTCACTGATGTTACAGCAATTTTCTATCGTCATTCCAACTGGGTAGATCTAAAGGCGATAGTGGAAGCAGATTTTGCCCAAAAGTTAGATTTTTCGAGTTAAAGAAAATGACAGTTAATTGGAGGAAAACATTTTATTTGCATTTCGCCTCGTATGCTTGAAATATGCCGAAGTATGATGCTCTCTTGATAAGGATGGAAAATGTGTGTATTGAGATTGGACGCAGGCGAATATAAAGTATCTTGGCATTATAATTAGTGATGGGAAAGTTCGAATCCTTTTGAGGATCGAATCATTGGGTCTCGAACCATTTTAAAGATCGAATCCTTTTGTGGGTACTGGGTACTGAATCCGAATCATATAGAATGAATCCTATGTGAGTAGTGGGTAGTGAAGTGAATCTTTTACTGTTAACTTCACGTCCGTCGTCTAATCTTTTCGAATCTACTTAAAATGAAAATGGATATGAATGAAAACTGAATACTTGTATAGTAGAAAGTGAAACTCGGCATCATAATTAATTGGTGTATGCAGACTTAACGTCTATATTTAATTTTTAGAGAATTTTCGTTAAAAAAAATCCCTTTTTGTGCAGATTGCGACTTTTTATAAATTATCAGATTTTATGCAAATTACCTAAGTCATCAAAAGCAAAGCTTTGAAAAATAGAACTTTCAGAGAGATGTTCATTAAATTCTTGATTATTTTAAATACTATTTTATAATATTAACACTTAATTGTATAATATAGAAACTACAAATTAAAAATATAATTTCTAATATAGTAAATAGTGTTTGGAATTAATGAGGACACTAAATAAAATTTCAACTTGTATAGGGTTTTTTATAGTTCAGTTTTTTAAATTGGATTTTACCCTTGAGGGTGCGGCTGTTATAACAGTCGAAACGCGTATCGTTAAATAAATTGTGTCCGGTAGAAGAGCCTTTTTTATTCACGCCATATGTGGTTATGTCACACCTAAACGTTTTTATGTTTAGAATTAATATATTTTCTTTTTTAAAATTTGCTCTACCCATTTCCCTGATTATAAAAGTAAAAATAACAATCCCTCACACTAAAAATCAGTTTCACCGTGCCTACCGTCATAGAAATTTTGTGAAACCGTTTCTTTTCTTTAAGGAGAGTAAGCATATTTAACACGTACAACTTCACATGGAACACGGAACCGGGGGCTTTGCAATATTTGTAACATAAAATTATGTATAGTACACAATCTGTAAATTAATAAAAACAAGTCTTTTAACTCATATTTAAAACCATTAGAGAGTAAATATATAGTTGTTTTCACATTTTCGATAAGTACTAATAAGTGGAAAAAAAAAGCAGTATGATATAAAAACATTTTCCATCAATATTTTATATTTACATAATACATGCATTATAATTAAATTGGTGTTGGTTCAAATGATAATTTAATTCATATAGGATAGATTTTTTTAAACTAGTCTTATATAAATTCAACTAAAAAATTATTTCATGTGTTTCATTTTTTATCCCATGAAAACTTTGTTGCTGTCATTTGTTTTTATTTTTTTGATAAAATTTGAATTAAATAGAAATTCAAAAAATATGCAATTATACTTTAAAAAATACATAAATCGTATTAAGTTAATGCCAAAAATTTCATATTAATTAAACAAATTTAAATTAAAATCTATTCCTGACATTTATTGTTATAAAAACATAATTTACAGTTTATGGACTTTTTCAATATTTCTTTTTATCTGTAACTTTGTATGATAAACTTGTAAAATCTTGATTGAGAATTAAAAACATTGTAAAATATAAAGATTTATTTCCAAATGACTTTTCGTTAATGTATTTCGGAACGACTAATTGAACTCAAGTTATAGACCGATCAAAGATTTTATTATTTCACTTTTAAAATATGTACTATTAAAATTATTCTCATCGATAGAGTATCAAATAATAGCTATACAGTTATGTTAGTTTGCGAGTGTATCCCTTATAGCTAGCAGCTGCCTACTACATACAGTGCTGGGTGACGACTGATGAATAATATTTAATATTTTGTAGTTCTGTTTCCGAGTCCGGGTACAGAAAGATTGATTCATATATGTCGGTTTCGAATCCTTTTCAATGTTCTCATTCTTACACACACAAATTCTCGTTCTTTTTCTTTCTTTCGTCTGGCTACCTGCGTCGATCATTTTCCTCCATCTCCTCACCATACACCAGTAATGCAGTGAGAGTGAGAGAATCCGAGAGGCGTAGCTGTGCAGTGCCGTCTGACATGTTTCGATCTTTTATTCCGAATCCGGGTACAGGAAATGAATCATTTGAGTCATTCTGTTTGAGCATCTAGGATTCATATGAGGATTCGATCCTTTTTGTGGGTACTCGAGAACAATGAGAACAACAACTTTTGAGGATCGAATCCTTTCCGATCCTAGGATTCGATCCTCCCATCACTAATTATAATAGACCAACATTTGCAATGGGATAAGCACGTAAATACTGTTTTACAAAAACTGCGATATCTTTTTACAAAATTTAAATCTTTAAACAAATATTTAGTCCTGGATCATTTAAAAATATTGTATTTTGCTCTTGTTCAGTCTCATCTCACGTATGGAATATTGTCTTGGGAAGGGGTTGTCAGTGCACACTTAAATCGTTTGTAGGTCAAAAGGTATTTTTGAACGTGGAGGTTTACATCCGAACGATAGCTTGCACGAAGAGTGGGATCCTTGAGTTAAGACAACTATATTATAGACAGCTTTTATTCTTTCAGTTTAGAAATAGAAATCAGAACAGCCCACCAATTCCGAAACATGAATATTCAACTAGGCGCAATGATGGTCGTCATACGAGTTTTCCAAGGGCGTAAAAGACTGTTGGCCAGAGAATTTACACTAACTTGGCTCCGAGAATATTTAATTGTGTCCTAAATGAGTTAAAAATGATTCGCTCTCATGGCCTCTTTAAGAAGCGACTCAGTGGTTGGCTAATGCAGCAACCAAAAAGTAGAATAAGAGAGCAAATTGAACTGAAAAATGTTTACAAGTGAATAGCACCACAAGCATCACTAACTGACAGCATTATGCTGCACTATTGATGTCTTAGTTTATTTCCGTGATTGTGCTGGGTCTTTAAGGTGTATTTTATCGTATTTTGTTGTATTTTGTGGTTTGTGTTTTAATTATTTTTATAGACTGTAATTTTTAGTTATAGGGTACTGTTTTATTGTTTACTATCTTGTTTCACAACTTGATTATGACTAGTTTTATGATGTGTAGATTTTGTTTTGTATCGTTGCAAATAATTGCAGATTTTTTCATAGTGTTGCATGTACTCATAAGCTATCAGTGTCTACATACAAGGATTGTCCTTCAGCAGGTAAACAGTTATTGAGAACGATACGATTTTTAGGTGTATATTTATTTCTTGTGGGATGTTTTAATGACTATTTGTGTATAATATGTCTACTGCTAGATTTAGAAATCACCACCTTTCTCACAGACAAATTTTGACTTTTGTGGGAAATTACTGTTTGTTGTCATAGGAATTTTTTTATACTACCTTTTGTGGTTTATATTTTTAGCAATAAACTTTATTATATTATAATATGAAGTCGTTTGGAAACATCTTTACATTTAAAAATCAACGAACATCTTTAATCGGGACTTGTCTTCTGTCGAAAATGAGGTACTGCAGATGATTTCTGATATACATCTAAAATCCAGAGCAAGTGATGCAACATTTTAGTCTTTTATATCTCAAGATAAATATCCATGTTAAAAACAAATTGCACTTCAAATAACAGCACACTTTGGATCAACTTATCTATGTAAATCTGTGTTTTCTGAAATGAAAACGATGACATCCAAATATCGCAGATAACTAACTGACGAGCTCAGTTCTAACACCACCCACCCCCCCTCCTTTTTTTATCGATCATTCGCTGCCCACTTTTTTTGCGGTAAATCCCTGATAGTACAGATCTGAGTACTCTTGATCTGTAGGCTTCTTCCTTCAGATTGAGCGTAAAGCTGTCTGCCCATGTATCATGTGCTGTTAGGCATGTTAAAGACCCCTACCCTCCTTACAGAAAGAAGTTTGTCAAACTTTGTAGGATAATGAGGTGAAACTGCCTCCCGGCATCGGCGATAGTTGCGAAAATGGATCGACATTTAAAGTAACAAAAAATACAATGCAAATACAGCAATACTTACTTCTAAAGTAACGCTTATGTCTTTAGTCAGGGTAATAGCATCAAACTTTAAAGGTGGCAATTTATCTTCATCCAAAACGTAATAGGTACTGAAATGTAACCATAAGATATCCAGGACAGGTATGCTTAATTCGGGATTCATGCAAACAGCATCATACAGTCCTTTAAACAAAGAATTAAATTAATTACAATTTAGTGTTTGACATACGAGAAAAGATTAAAATGAAATCTGCATAGCCACAAAACAAACATGCTGTCATGACATTTGGTTACTGCCAAATTGTTTCAGCTTTTTAACGAGTAACTGTCAAGTTGTATGTACATCAATTCATTCCTGTGTTTTTTGTAAAGCTGTCAATGCGCGAAAATGAATGATTTAAAACTAGAACACAGAACCGTAAAAAACTTTTTGACAAAATGAGGTCAATTAATGAACATATGCTGCATGAGGTGAAAATTGTTCATCATACCTAGAAATAAGATTCTGGCCAAAACAATTGAAATAGGGAAGTGAATCCATTCGAGAGGACCCTAAAAGTGGATGAACTGTGAAGATAAGAACCGACCACAACGTCACGAAAGTGAAAGAAATGATGTTACAAGATCAGAGAAAGTTTCGATAATCACCTATGAAATAGAAATCCAAAAAGTATCTGTGTTTACAATTTTGCATAAAAATTTGGGGATGAATAGATTATAATAGGACATAGGAATCTGTGAAGCATTCGTGTTGACAATTTTGCATGAAAATTTGGGGATGGATAAATTGTGAGAGAAAATTGGAATCCGTGAAGCATCCATGTTGACAATTTTGCATGAAAATTTGGGGCTGAATAAATTGTCGGGGGAAATAGGTATCTGTGAAGCATCCGCTATGACAATTTAGCATGAAAAATGGGGATGACTAAATTTCCAGAGGAAATAGGAATCGGTGAGGCTTCCATGTTCACAATTTTGCATGAAAATTTGGGAATGAATAAATTGTCAGAGGAAATAGGAATCTTTGAAGCGCCAGTGTTGACAATTTTACATGAAAATTTGAGGATGGAGGAAATAGGAATCTGTGAAGCAACCCTGTTGGCAACTCTGCATGAAAATTTGGGAATGAATAAATTGCCAAAGGAAATAGGAATCAGTGAAGCATCCTCGTTGACAATTTTGCATGAAAATTGGGGAATGAATAAATTTTCAGAGGAAATAGGAATCTCTAAAGCATCTGTGTTGACAATTTTGCATAAAAATTGGGGATAAATAAATTGTCAAAGGAAATAGGAATCGGTGAGGCATCCGTGTTCACAATTTTGTATGAAAATTCGGAAATAAATAAATTGTCAGAGGAAATAGGAATCTGTGAAGCAGCCATGTTCACAAATTTACATATAAATTTGGGGATGAATAAATTATCTAAGGAAATAGTAATCAATGAAGCAACCGTGTTGACAATTTTGCATGAAAATTTGTGGATGAATAAATTGTCAAAGGAAATAGGAACCGGTGAAGCAGTTGTGTTGATAATTTTGCATGAAAATTTGGGAATGAATAAATTGTCAAAGGTAATAGGAATCTCTGAAGCATCCGTTCTCACAATTTTGCATAAAAATTTGGAAATGAATAAATTGTCAGAGGAAATAGAAATGAGTGAAACATTCGTGTTAATTGTGCATAAAAAATTGGGGATGAATAAATTGTCAGAGGAACTGGGAATCGGTGAAGCATCTGTGTTGAAAATTTTGCAGGAAGATTTGGGGAAGAACAAATTGTCAGAGGAAATAGAAATCAGTTAAACATCCGTGTTGACAATTTTGCATAAAAATTTGGGAATGAATAAATCCTAGAGGAAATAGGAATCTGTGAAGCCTCTGTGTTGACAAATGTGCATATAAATTTGGGAATGAATAAATTGTCAAAGGAAATAGGAACCTGTGAAGCAACTGTGTTGGCAATTTTGCATGAAAATTTGGGGATGAATGAATTGTCAGAGGAAATAGGAATCTGTCAAGCATCCATGTTACAATTTTGAATAAAAATTTGGGCATGAAAAAATTGTCAGAGTGCTGTATTGCGAGCTTTTTGACACCTGAACCAAAGTTGTGTGGCAAGAAATTTGCGAAGAAAACCTGGCAGCTGTAGCTCGTTACTAGATTATTTTTCGAAAATTGCAAGGAGCAGTGAAATATATGTGTTCCATTGGCATCACCCAACAAAACAAAAGTCAATGTAATGGCTGCACAAAGGATCTCCATCAGCGAAAAAATCAAAAAGACGCAAGCATCTGCAAGGAATTTGATGGCAACTTGCAATAATGAGGGAATTCTTTGGATTTACTATATGCAGAAGGGGCCTACGATTCCTCAAATATCTACAAAGAAACAATTACAAATTTAAAGATTTTATATGCCAAAAGAGGCCTTCTATTTTTCTCAACAAAAAAAACCTGCATGACAATTTCTAAGTTCGTAAGGCTGACAAAGTTCAAGAAGAAATCAACAATTGCTGGTTTGTCGAGTTGTCACCCACACACAGCCCTAGCCTAACTTCATTGGACCGTTGCCTCTTTCCTAAGGTGAATAAACACTTGTGGGATGTGGATTTTCTCGAGATACAAAAATTAAAAGAGGCCATTTCTAATTTTTAGGAAAAGTTACTGAAATTTTTTTTTTTGATGGTATCACATTATTGGAGACGTGTCGAAGTGTGTACCTGTTAAACGTGCATGTGGAAAAATGTAATTTTTTCTCTATTTTCTTTCCTGGTTAGATAGATTGCATTTTAACCTGTTGCCATAATTTTTATCTTACAAATACACAAATAATTAATTAGTCTCGTCTAAAAAGAATAATCTTCATCAGACAATGAAATAGACTGGCTAACAAAGCTGGCTTCACCATACAATGAAATATATTGAAGTATTTCATACCTGACAAAGTTAGTTTTGTTAGGGTAATAATCGTTAAGTGTAAAAAAAAATGGTGAGGTGAAGTGGGTTTTACCAGTGTACTTACACTGGTAAAACCCACTAATAAGTATTAGTACTCACCACAGGTTTCAAATTTCACATTGTGAAACCCTTTTACTAGCCAATTTACTGTAAACTCTGGAAAAAATACATACCGGCATAAAGGCTTGATCTAACTTCAGCTTGCTGGACTAAGCATCTCTTCAAAATGCTTAAAACTTCTAAGCAAAGGGCTTCATTACTGAATACACTAGGGGTACACTGGATACTACGATTCATGGACATCTGAGTAAAAAGTGAATGACCAGATGAAAACGAACCAGAGCTTGACTGACTAAGAGCAACCATGTTTGATATTTTCAAGTTGGTTAACAATTTCAAAAATCCACTCACAGCCACTTGCCTTGTATCTGCCTCCCTTGCATAAGGTAAATCATTTTAATAACACATTTTTTTTTTACACAAAACATCAAAGTACTCAATTACAAAATTGAGTATTTTTCTATTATATACCTGTAAACATCTGCCAAGCAAATAAATCAAAATTTATTGTAAAAATATTACATCTATATTTTCTAGGTCTAAATTATGATAAGTTTTGTGCAAAACGGAGATTAGATGACATGGGTTAAGCAAAAGCATTGATGAAGAGCATAACAGGGTGTTACTAATTTGATTTTTCAAGAAAATTTGAAAGTGAGTTCTAAATAATTTACCCTTTTTATTTGGACATTTACATTAAAAATTATACCTTTACATGCACACGCTTGGCTTTTATGTTTGATATATTGCATAATTTGTGTGCACAATATACAGGGTGATTCTTTAATACTGCGAAAAATTTCAAGGAGCAATTCCTTGTCAAAAACTAAAGAGAGTTTTTCATAAAAAATTATTTCCAAAAATGTCTCCATTCGGAGTTACACGACTTCGAAAGTATAGGATAAAACGAGGTTTTTATTTAATTTCTCAGATTTGAAGAAACATGAAAGAATAAAATTTTCCATATAACTTTATCTTATTAAAGCCTTTCCTGCTATCGTTTCTCGTCCTCAGAATGGGTTAAAAATTGCAACCCTTAACATGTTCAGTGCTGATGATACCAATCAATGTGACAATGGTTTTATGCTACATGCACATGACACTGGTCGGTGTCGACAAGATATGGGTGATTCAAAGATTCGTATAAACACAGTGGAGCAAGTCAAGTGCATGAGGCTTTTTCAGGATATTGGTAGAGGTTAAGACTCTAAAATTTTTTATATAGTTTTCAGTTTTTGATTTTCTAGCAAGTATGAGATGGAAGATAATAATGAGATGAGAGGTGGGGTGTCGACAGTCTACGGCTAATCAAGTGACAGTGCATGTGGCTTTATTAGCGTGTTGATTGAGGTACGGGACATAAAAATTATTTTTGTGGTTTTCAATTTTGTAGTTTCCCGTTTGAGATGGAAGATAGTGTGCCGGGCCCCTCCAGACCAAAGAAATCTAAAATTATGTATAAAAATGATAAGAAATTAACAGATGAGGAACTCTTGGCTACGTTACTAGAAATTAGTGATGAAGAGCTATGTGATGATGAATATATATACACGAGGCCCCTTAGAATCTGACGAAAATAGCGATGAAGATGATACAGGTAAGATACTGACTTATAGTTTTGTTTTTGTTATACTAAAACCTTTTTAGATCCCTTTTTTGAAGTGCTGCAGAACCTACAAGGAAATACTTGTGGAGATAGTGAGTTTTGATATGTGGTTGCGTTCAATTTTTACAGATTTTTCATTTCGTTAGATCTTCAACAGAATGCTGGTGAGGATGTTGATAGGCCAAATTGGAGCGACACTACAGGTGAAATGAAAAATTGAAACCAATTGTCTAATTGTTAGTATCTGTTCCTGAGAATCAGCCAGTCAATTATTTTCACTTAATTTCCAATCATGAACTATTAGATCTGATAGTGGCTGAAACGAACCATAATGCATAAGAAATACTTTTCGGAGTGGTCGTTTCAGAAAAATCCAGATGGATACAAGATGGAAGGAGGTCGATAAGGATGATTACCTTTATAGCACTTGTGTTGCATACAGGAACTATAAGATTAAACAGAATGCAGGATTATTGGAAAACACACCCTTTATTGGGTATAAAATGTTTTTCCGTTCATATGAGTAGAGATCGTTTCTTATTAATAATGACATATCTGCATTTTGCAAATAATTCAAACAATGGTGAAACACCTGATGACAGATTATTCAAAATCAGGCCGCTGTTGAATTTTTATAACATGATGAAATATATTTAGTATTCAGGGAAAGAAATGTCTTTGGACGAATCGACGGTTTGATTTCATGGACGATTAGTATTCCGCAAATATATAAAATGCAAACGCCATAAATATGGAATAAAATTATACATGTTTTGTTGGACATGTATTTTGTAGAGCTAGTAATAAAAGACATTTCAGTTTTATTACTGTGTTTTAATGTCATAATGGAAGTCATAATGATAATCGTATACTACAATAAATTTACAAGTTGACAATATAAATAAATTTCATTTATCTGCATTTCATCAATGTCAAATTTTGTGTGCAGATTTTGTTTGCCTAGGAATTTCCCGGTCCTTTAAAAAATTCAAGAGTTCGAAGTACCACAAATGAGGTAGATAAATATCCTCTTATCCAGCACCTGTTTTCTCAGAGTCTACTAATTTCCCCAACTCTAGGCGGTACGTAGAGAATTAAGTGTCTAATGAAGTCCGATTTATTGCGGTTATTTGAATAGCGAATAATTCATTTAGGCGGTGTAAATAACGGATATTTGCTAGGTAATAAATCTGACTCATTTTAGAAACACTTCAGAGTATGAAATGTCGCCACAGGCGGAACGTGGATTTTGTAGGATGGAACGCATAGCGCCGGTCTGACAGGCGCGATGAGATTCATTCTAGGTGCGTCACGGAGCGCATGGCAAGTAAAGGAACCAAATAACGGAACGGCGAGAAGAGATGCCTTCAGCACGCGGTGGAGAGAACAGGTTCCGGTGGTCGTACGTTAGTTTTAAAGGTTTTAAAAGCGTCAGTTAGGTGTCTGGGAAGTTTATTTCGCTGTACTACGGAGTAGTGAAAAGCAGCGTGTTATTTATTTAATAGTAAAGAACGAGAGTCTAGGAAGACTATGTTCTGTTATCATAGTTTGCAAGGTTATTTATACTTGGGAAAACTTGAAAAAGTATAATTGCAAACTGGAATAAATGTTTGGGTGTTTTATTAATGCTGTTCTATGTGAAATGTTAACAGCGTGTTAGGATTTCACGCGTATACAGGGTGTACTGTATGTAGGAGTGACAAAACTGGTCACGAGTTACCCATTTAAGAGAGGTTGAAGTCAGGTAAATAATTATACCGTATTATAGTGGAATTAGGGTGTTTTTAGCGAATCATAGCGTGCTATACAGGGTGGACAACATATTTTCCTTGAAGTACGCATGGATCTATTCTGAATGGTATGTGCTCGCTAGACAAGGTGTTTGGTTAGCTAGAGTGTCCAGCCTAGTTGAGCGACAAGCTGGTCACGTTTCTTACCCATATAAGGGAAACGGGAGCACGTACAGTGCTGATTAAAGGGGTAGTATTTAGTGTGCCCGGCATCCTGTGCTGTATTGGGTCGACTACGTTTGCTTCGAGGGACATATTGTCCTTGAAGTACGCATGGATCGATTCAGAATGGTACGTAACCGCTGGATGGCACTGTTAGGTATACAGGGTGTTCGACAGAAATAGGGGACAAATTACCCGGTGATATTAGTTAGCAAGTTAGGGTACATAAGCATGCAAACCGTTTGCCTACCCACCTAGCAGAGTAGGACTGTAAGGGAATTGCGGGAATAAAGCCCAGGGGAATGTAGAACCCCCGACTGAGGCGGAGTTTATAGTGGGGCCATTTCCCGTTCGATGCATGTATATATCTCTTTCCGCTTGCCGTTGCTTTGCTATGCCTTGTTGATTGCTGTGCTAATGCTAATATAACGCTTTATTTGTAATAAACAGCAGGAATATTATTCTAGTCGAATATCACTGTATTTTTAAATATTAACGTATTTGTATCAATTCCACTATGAAAGAATGTCTTATCAGAGATAACGTTATCTGACCTGAGATATGTTTTCTCTTTATTCGCATGAACTGTAGCGAATTTTTGGTTTTAATAATTTATGGATTTTTATTGTTGTCACTTTCATTTGTAGATATTTTAAATATTATTAGAGGATTTTATCAAATTAGTTGCGTTTCACTGCACTGCCTGTAGATATTTGCACTAGTGTAGGTGTGTTTGAGCTAGAATCCTGTGACGTATTGTAACTAGCTGAGGTTTATCGTAATTGAGATTGACCTGTTCATAATATTTCTGCTTCCAACTTTGTAAGCTAGGAAAACAGCCATTATTCGGGAGTAAGTAATTAAAGCCTACTTAACTCCAGAGAACTCTACGGGATATAATAACTTTCGACCCCTGGCTATAGTTTTCTTCTCCACTCGAGTTACCCTAGGACAAGGCTGTTATGAAACAGTAACTTTATGGTGTTCTACGAGGGCCTTAGCAGAAGTCCTCACGGGGATCTGACCTCGTCCTATTTAATAGGAAATAAAGATGGCGCCCGAGGATATTTAACTTAGAATATTTAGGTCACGCCTGAATGACGGATTGGCAACTTATCCGTCGGGCCTCTGCTTAGCCGGGGCATCACAAGTGTTCTCACCACACGCTCCACGGATTGCAATTTTATTTTCTACTAAAACATACTCCTGAGATTAAGCATTGCGGTCGCTGTATTCTTCACTCTTAACATTCCACAAACACAGGGATGACTTATATTATTTTTCTTTCGACATTTTAATACAATAACCAAACTAAGCAACAATATTCACGAACTCAGTAACTAGAATAAGATAATTGAATAGGAATACACTGCCAAAGTGATAAAAAGGTCGGGTGAACAGGTGTTCGAACGTCAATCACTGATGTGCATGCCCAGGGTTGGAGCTGAGGCCTGAGCATCGTTTAAACGCTCGTGCCAATACACCAACCTCAAGCCGATTTTCTGTCGGAACAGATTTTACTCAAGCCAAATTTTTTGGCTTGCGCAAACCTCATGTCTGTGCTCACACACATCGATTTACTTGTGCAAACTGGCTTGCACAAGCCAGTAGAAACGGGCCTTTAAACATATTATATGCATTTACCAATCTTATCTTAGTATATAATCTCTGGCCAGCAATAATTACTTGCTTAAGTGACTTAAATTATTTTTAGGTGAGAAATTAATCGAAAGCTCTTTACGTTATTATTGAATTTATAATAAGAAATTAAAAATAAAAACGTACCTGGAATACAAAGATTTCCTAAGCAATAAAATCAGCTGATCTCTTACAGCAGATGAAACTTTCGTTAATGGCATTATGGCATCTAGTAACAAATTTGATGTTGTGCTAGGAATGAACAGAATATACTCCAGCAACTTTTCTAGGTTATGTTTATTTTCCAGCATAAGAAGTGGATAGTTCTTGCTTAATATATACAAACATTCTAAAAAGAAAGAAAACAGAACATGAGTTTCAATTTCATTTCTGAACGTCACACCGTCTGGGATTACCATAATTTTACGTATAATTAAACGTTGAATGTAACGGCTTCTCCTCCAGACACCAAAATTTATTTCAGATTTCTCTTACTCCCGACACGTTTCGACACTCCAAGAGGTCATCTTCAGGGGATAAATTTGAACAATTCTCAAAAAATTGAACTTGAAACTATACAGGAAGGTGTTAACAGGTCACAACTTCATCCATTGTGCCAGGGGCCATGCAACACTACATCTGCATAATGCGAGAAGACTGTCTTCAAGAACAAAAATCAATGTAAAAGATCGGCGATTTTTAATAGCCATGATGAAGGGCGGCCATTATGTGAACTTGAAACGGGCAGGGTAAACTGTGGTGTCTGGAGGAGAAGCCGTTACATTCAACGTTTAATTATGAGTTTCAATGGTGTTTTACACATTACAACCTGCAATAACAGGATTTATAAAGCAGCTGAATTATTTTTATTATTTAGCATATGTGTGTGTGCATACTGGCGTTAGGGATATAACACATTAGCTAGAGACTTTTGTATTTTTAAAGGGTTCTATTTATGTAGTAAGAATTACAAAAAGTTCAGTTTTTGGCAATCTAGAATGTTGTATGGGACCTCATTTGGAAACAATACAATCAGAAGTAACCTCTAAACCAACTTGTTAAAAGATTTTGTGCCACTTTATTTATTTTTATTTATTTATTCAGAATATTTACAAATACAGAGCCTATACTGTAATATAAAGCGTTTGTACAGTGCAACTGATTATATCAGAAAAAACATATAGCACTCTGTCCCCCCACACTGGTCCCAGGCAAGTATCCAGCTGAGTCTTGAAGCTGCCTATACTTGGGGCAGTAGCAATGTCCTCCGGTAGATTGTTCCAAACATCAGAAGCCCAACTGGCAAAGATACTTTTGCAGTGCTATCGGGGCGGAGAGGCTGCGGACGAGCCCTGAGGGAGAAAAAAAATAGGAGGTACGGAATGGTTCCTTTCTCCGCTTAAGCAGGTGTCCTCGAAGTCTCGATTCACTGTCCAGGATCACAAATGCAGAACTAGGTCCATGAAATAGACCATGCGTTAGTTTATACATATACACAACATCAGACCTTCTGCGTCTGGAAGAAAGGGAAGGCATCTCCAGGTGAGAAAGCCTTTGCTGGTAGATGAGATGCCTAATTTACTGTGGCCATCGTGTTGCAGCATTTTGATATCGTTCTAAGATATCCCTGTCCCTAACCAGAGCTGGAGACTAAACGTATCCAATACTCCAAATGCCGCCGGATATACGTGACTACATCTGCCTAGCGAACTCAGGTGATGGACGAGGAAATGACTTCTTACTGTTAGCCTTCTTTGCCGCTGCAGTCGCTGGGGTGGTCCATGCCAGCTGCCACGTCATGGCAACACCCAGGTCGGTGGGCGATTGAACGGGGCGACAACATCCGGACCCAGATGGTAAACTCGCCGTGGGTTGTTGCGACCAACATGCAACACCTTACACTTAGCAACATTCAGAGGGATTTGCCAAACTTTTGTCCAGGTCAGGACCGCATCCAGTTATCCCGCTGGAGCACATCACAGCTTACAGTCTTCAGCATAGGCACCATGAGTACTGCAGAGTGAACGAAGTAAATCTGCAGTGTAAATCAAGAATGGATCAAAAATGCCTTACCACTTTTTTAGTCAAGAGTATGCATATATGCGTTTTTTTTAATCGTTTTTGTAATGGGAGCACACGTCAAGAAGTTATTAAATACCGACATCGATGTTCTGTATTACTCAACGTGGCAACGCTGTAAGCCACCACCCCCAAGCATATAAGCTCATTCTGTTGCATCAGAATGGCATTCATCCTAGACTATTTCATTCTACATTATTCAGTCTATAGTATTTATTATGTAGCATTCCTTCGGTATTCAACACTTAACATTCATTCATTCTGCAATCTAATTCTAGTTCTTAAGTTCATAACTCAAGATCTTGTATGAAATATTGCAGTTGAAATCGATGTTTAATGTGTACAGTTAATATAAGTGTATATAGTGTACTTAGGCGTATCAATTAATAAGTCACCTAACTTTAGCTACGGTGTTACAAATATAATATCAGCTATAACAAAGTCAATAAAAAATCAACAACACATCTTGTTACAGACCCTGTTAAAGGTAATGTAAATAACAGTAATTGTATAGTATGCAAATTAGCTCATCGCATATATGATTGTCCTAAATTTTTAGAATTATCAAGCAACAATAGATTCCAAACGGCAAAAAATCATAAGCTCTGTGTTAATTGTTTGCGCAGCAATCACACATTAAACGCATGCAAATCAGGTCCTTGCTGAAAATGCTTTAAACAGCATCATACGTTATTACACTTTGATAAACCTCTTGTTAACATACAGACTGCAGATTCCCAACAAACAATAACACAGGAAAATCCTGTAGTACTTACAAATTTATGTCAAGACACCATAAAAAATCGAATTCTGTTGTCAACTGCTGTTATACTAATTGAAGATAAATTTGGCAATTGGCATAAATGTAGATGTTTGTTAGATGTTGGCTCACAATCAAACTTTATAGCAGAATCATTGTGTGAATGTCTGCAAATATCTCAAAAATCATACAATTTACCCGTATTAGGCATTAATCAATCATCAAATCAAGTGGGACATTACACTAACGTAACCATCAAATCATTACATAATGCATTTCAAACAACTACTCAGTGTTTAGTGTTACAGAAAATCATGGAAAATCTCCCGTTGTATAGTTTTTCAACTTACAATAATTTTACACCCAGTGGCATTAAATTAGCAGATCCAGACTATAATCAATCAAGCCCGATCGATTTATTGATTGAAGCGGAGCTGTTTTGGTAACTTATGTTATGTAATCAAATAAAACCATCACACAAAGTTCAACTACATTTTCAGGAAACATTGTTTGGTTGGGTTATCGGCGGAAAAATATCACATAATTTAAAACAGCAATCGAAATCCGTCTGCAACTTGTCAATTAATGAATTAAATAAAGTAAACATATTTTGGCAAATTGAGAACCGCATATTCAAGTGTCTAAGTTTATGGTCCTTCGCAGTCATACGTAACATTTTTGTCCTATTAAGTCGGATACAGTGATACGTTACATTTTGGTCCAGTCGAGTCAGATCCAGTGAAAAAAAAAAAAACAACACATTATTTTACGCTAGCGTAACAACTTTAACAAAGTTACGTACGGGAAATCAATCAACATTCAAGCCAGAACCAGGCAGCAGATCGAGGCAGCAGCAGAAATCAGGCCAAGGTCAGTTACCATATTCTCTTATCCTTTATTTATTTCCTATACATATTATATTTATTAAATAAGTATTTCAGTGCGAGTTTAAGTGTATTGAATATTATTTATCAGTTATATACTATCAAGAACTAGAACTAATACATAAATAAGTGCCATGTCTGAATTAAACAAACTTATTAAGAAACGTACATTACTCAAATCATTGCTCAAATTGCTGTAAGATGAGCTTCGCGAGGAATATAAAGGGTGATATTTAACCTAAGGGATCAAAACATCGAGCTATAATACCAAGTATTTTACATTTTGTGATTTTATATGGGTCATGTAAATTTATGTGGAGGTTGTATTTTATATTTGTTAGTATTATTTACATTATGAGCTGGTTTATGGAAATTTGATTTATTGGATTGACTGAATTCTAAAGACTCTAGTAGTTGACATCGTACCTTTAAAAATTCCTCAAGCTGTGTCTTTGTTGGGATGGTGTTGGCTGAAAGTAAGGTTTCCCATTCATGCATTGTTAAATTATCAAACTTGGTGACAACAAGAAAGATTACAGTCATCCCAGTATTCAATGGGACGCTGTATTAACTTTAGTGCCTTTAAATTTGAAACTACCGCATCGAATAGCTTTCTTAGAATTTTATGATCTTTGCTACTGACCGCAGGTAAATTGAACAAAGAATACAAATGATACTGTAAGATTCATCTTTTATTCTCATAACGCTCCTTATACAATTGTAGTGCTATGGGATAATTATCGGCAGTAAGTGCTAAGTGTTCTATTGTTTGACACGCTTCACCTATTAACATGATTTTAAATATTGAAATCTTTGAATATTTGTCAAACTTTCATTATTATCGATCAAGGAGTCAAAACTGTCAAAAAATGAAGCATAATCCTTAAAACTATCACTAAATTTAGGAATGTCTATTACAGGTAAACGCACAGAAATTGTATTGTTACTGTGATTGTTTAATGATAATCTGCTAGAAGGCGTATCCACTCGACCTAAGGCTGCTGACTGAATATGCGTTTCCATGGCAGTAATTAACGAATAATACTTGTCCTCAAATGCCTTTTCCTCACCTGGTTTGCTGATATTTATATCATCTGTTAATAATTCAATATCCAATTGAATATTCTCTCATTTCATTTCTCGAACGGTTTTCAAGCTTTGACGAATTGGTTAGGGTGTTCAATTATTTTTTAGATTTATAGCAAGGACAAAACGAAAACAGAAACATCACAATGCTACATTAAGTCTATATGAAATACATTTTACCAGGGTCAGACTTTTAAAACTAGTACAATCCTTAAAATTTCCAAACGAAATATTTCTTTTAAATATAAATATGCGCTTACCTAAGGCCAGTAAAATTATGAAGTTAAGCCCTTTTCTTGATTAAGATGGACTGCTTCGATGTGGTGGGTGCCTAATCAATTCACATGTAGCATTCGATCACAAATTTGCCATTATATTGCCCAAGGGGCACCACATAACTAAATTAATTATTGAAAGGGAGCATGTCCGACAATTACATGCTGGACCAGAACCAAAAACAGCATCTCTTCGAATGTGATATTGGCCCATTTCGGGATGAAGTGCCGTAAGAAACATAATTCATAAATGCATTATATGTTTTAGGGTTAATCCGCGTACAATTTAACCGATTATGGGTAATTTACCTGAAACTCGTGTTCAGCCAACCAGACCATTTTTAAATTGTGGTATTGATTACGCAGGTCCAATTAAAATTAAGGAAAATCGCAATCGAAGTCATAAGGTGCTAAAAATTTACATTGTGTTGTTTATATGCATGGCAACAAAGACGATTCACCTCGACTTAACTTATGACTGTACCACTGAAGCCTTTCTAGCTGCATTGAAACATATGATGTCTCGCCACGGTTTGTGTGCTAATTTATATTCAGATAATGCTACTACATTTACAGGTAGCTCAAGAGAATTAAATAAATTGTTTAAACAAACACAGTTTCAAAATTCTATAACTAAAGAAGGCATTAAATGGCATTTTATACCTGCACGATCACCTACATTTGCCAGTTTATGGGAAGCAGGAGTCAAATCAGTAAAACACCATTTTAAATGAATAACGCTTAATTCAATGTTAACTGCAGAACAAATGTATACACTTTTAACCCGTGTTGAAGCTTGTTTAAACTCCAGACCCTTAACATTATTATTCCATGATCCAAATGATCTACAACCTTTAACACCTGGACATTTCCTGATCGGCGGCCCAATCAATGAACTTGTAGAAACCAGTGTACTTGAAATTCCACAAAACCGATTATCATATTATCAAAAAATACGAGAACTAACAAAACATTTTTGGAAAAGATGGTCCAAGGAATAGATGTTTACCTTACAAGTTCGCAGTAAATGATATCAAGATCCAACTACCGTTATAAAAAAGGGAAATATCGTTCTACTGAAAGAAGACAACTGTCCACCGCTAGTTTGGCCAATGGAAAAAATAGTGGATGTTTATCCTGGAAAATACGATAGCTAAATCAGAGTAGTAAGTGTAGTAACTGGAAATGGTGTTGTGAAACGTGCACTTAACAAAGTTTGTGTTCTTCCTATCGAGACTGTGTGTACAAACCAATGACTTTGCATATTTAGCAACTTATTTAATATCGTATGATCATTATAATTTGCGTATCGTATATTGACATGTTTATTAATAATTAATTTATATTTAAGTCGAAACATTTGTTTATAATCTAGAGTAAAACATTTTGAAGGCAATTCCTTCAACAATGAGCGGCATGTTCTGTATTGCTCGTGACAACGCTGTAAGCCACCACCCCCAAGCATTTAAGCTCATTCTGTTGTATCAGAACGTCATTCATTCTATAGTATTTCATTCTATATTATTCAGTCTATAGTATTTATTATGTAGCATTCCTTCTGCATTCAACATTTAACATTCATTCATTCTGCAATCCAATTCTAGTTCTTAAGCTTGTAACTCAAGATGTTGTATTAAATATCTCAGTTGAGATATATGTATATTGTGTACAGTTAATATGAGTGTATATAATGTACTTCGGCGTATCAATTAATAACTCACCTAACTTTAGCTACAGTGTTACAAATTAATGAACCCAATCAATGCAACAATCAATCAATTCATTCATCATAACTTTAAATTAACAAACATAAATTATTTACGGTCCCTCGAAGTCATACGTAACATTTTCGTCCTATTAAGTCGGATACAGTAATACGTTACAATCCGTTTCCAAATAGAAGAATGCCTAATTACAGAACATTTATGGAAGTACACAGACAGTTTCAAGAATATGAATTCCGTGAGTATCTTTTTGACAGAGGAGTAAATTTGCCAGCAGATGTAGATAAACAAGTACTCGATGCTATTACTAGAGATCCATGTACCAGTGTATGTGAAATTAGCAGGCCACTTAGTGTATCACAAGTGACGGTTTGGAGAATTTTGAAACGTGAAGGGCTACGTCCACATCATTATAAGAAGGTGCAAAGTTTGCTTGAGGCAGACCTTGATTATCTTCTAGTTGATTTTGCCTGGATTCTACGACAGACAAGGGTAAACTTTAATTTTTGCAGATTAGTTCTTTGGACAAATGAAGCTTCATTTACCATACGCGGTATCATTAATCTGAGAAACCTGCATTGGTGAGAACTAGACAGCAGCCCCAAAGCAACACGTGCGCCAGCATGAATTTTCTGTGAAGGTTTGGGCTGGCTTAATTGATGTTGTCCTGTTAGTTTTTACATTCTTCCTATAAGATTAAATGCCGCCAATTGCCTACAGTTCCTTATGGAAAATTTGCCACCGCTTTTAGAAGATGTTCCCCTGATCATAAGGGACATGTGGATTCAAATGGATGGGACGGCAGCACATTTCGGAATTGAGGTCTTGAACTTTATGAACAAAAATTATTATCCACAAGGGATTGGTCGAGTGGCACCTATTACATGGTCGCCTAGATCCCCTGATCATAATCCTCTAGGTTATTCTTTTTGGGGGCGAATCAAAGATTTAGTATGTGCACAAATTTCAAACAACACAAAAGAATTATTGGAGCGTATTCAGCAACCTGCCCATCAGAAAATCAGCGAGATATAATAATTGTCACTTCATCCATCGGTATATGAGCACAAGCTTGTATTCAGCAAAAAGACGGGAATTTTCAACAGGTGATGGATTAAAAATTTGTTAAATAAGTTAAGATTTGTTAAATAAGTTAAGATTTGTTTGGTTTTAGAATTTAAATCTTATAATAATTTCTTAGGCTTGTAACTTCGTAAGGAATAAAAATCAAAATACCACTTTTGTGTTTTTTCGTCTTGGAATTAAGCCTACTATATGCTTACAAAATTTGTAACGATACAGGACAAGCTGTATATATTTATGTGTCACACCGATAACTCAAAAAGTAATGAGCAGATTTTGTTCAAAATTGGTAAGTACCTTCCTTTTGCAAGTGGCTTGGATAAGTTCGCTAGCCAGCAAAATCAGTTCAGTTTTTTCGGGAAAATTTTGTGTTTTCTTTCGGAAGTTTTTTATATCTCCAGAAATAACAGAGCTCTTGCAACCAAATTTGGAACGTGGGTTTATATAATAAAATTTAAACATGTACCAACATTTAGGTCTCTAAGTTAAAAGAAAAAAAAGTTATAGACATTTGATGAAAATAATTTTGAGTACCCTTCCTGACCAGGCAAAAGCATAAAGACAAAATATCTTGTGTGGATAACAAATCTATTGTATATTACAGAGAAAGCTGAAGTTTTTGGCGCAAAAAGGTCAAGAAATACCAGAAATTCCTTTGAAATTTTAAGTTTTTCTTCTTAAAATGTCAAAGTCGTTATTTGAAACGTCAAAATATGCAATTTTCAGACAAAGAGCCTAAAACGAATACGAGTTACATAGAAGAAATCTTGTAAGAAAGGTGTTTTATAAAGCCTTAAGTTTCAGCTTCAACCATCATTTTCCTTCATTTTCTTAAATGTTTGCAGAAAATTCATTTCAAATAGACCTTTTATTTGATGCTTTGGCAGAGCATTGGCAGGGGGAAAATGTATGGTTTGGAGAATTTTAGTTTGGTATCATGTGTTTGTAGGTCAGGGGATCATGATGGATCAGCAGTTTATGGAAAAAAGGAATTAATAGGAAAACAACAGAAACATATAATGAAGATCTCCAAATGTAAACCCTTTGAGTGTTCTGCAGCAGAATTTGTGATAAATAGCGTAAACATAGTGGTAGCATATATTTACAGGGAACCAGCAAGGAATGCTGAGAATTTGGATATTTTTTACTGTAAGATAGAGCAGCTACTTTCCATGTTGGTTCGGGAAAATAAATTATTTTTCGTAACAGTTGACTGTAATATAGAAATAAAAGAAGAAAATGTTCGGGATGCAGCAAGTACGTTATGGTAGTGAATTTTCATAAAAATGTTTTTAATAGCTAATATGTGTGTTTTTTTTTTCCAGAAAGCAGGCATAAAATTTGATTACCAGTATAACATATATAGTAAAAACAATGTGCCATGTTTCATCAAAATAACTTTATTGTTTGAAAACATACAAAAATTTCCAAAAGTAAACTTAAAGTGTAACCGAAAAAATCCGTTTCTTGGTCAACCTTATGGGTTAATAGGCAAATTGAGTTTTTCAAATATGAAGCATTTAATCAAAATTCGCTACCATAACGCACTTGCTGCGTCCAGAATTTATTAACTTACAAACATGCATTATATTTCGATGGAAAATGCAAAAACATAAAACGTTTTCGACTAAAAAAAAATTATTTGTATCACCAATGACTTATGGGCCATCCTGTGATTGTAGAAATAATTTTTTAAGACGTAGCTCAAGACATCGTATAATTGATGTATACAATCTTTTTTCATATCTTGTACAATAATGGATATATTGAGCTTTATTAATTTTTTACTAAAATTCGGCAAAAATTATATACCATTAAACGATAAACTCAATAGCTAAGGCTACTGCCAAGCATCAGAGAAAGGGTCTATTTGAAATGAATTTTCTGGAGATATTTTAGTAAAGTGAAGGACAATGACGGTTGAAACTAAGACTTCAGGGTTTGTAAAACATTCTTCTTGAGACATTTTCTTTCCATAGTCCGTATTAGATTCAAGTTATTTGCCTAAATGTTGCGAATTTTGACGTTTTAAATTGTCACTTTGACGTTTTGAGGAAAACCCTAATTTATTTTTCTTTAAATGCCCATAACTTTTTTGTCTTTCGACCTATACAGCTAAATTTTGGTAGGTAGCTCACCTATAACGACCAGCGTACTAAATTTGGTTGCCCTTACTTCGTTAATTCCGGAGATATAATTTTTTTTGAAAGAAAACACAAAATTTTCCGGGAAAACCTGGGCCGATTTTCCGGACTAACGAACTTATCCAAGCCATTTGCAAAATGAAGGTATTCACCAAATTTAATCAAAATCGGCCCATTATTTTTTGAGTTATCAGTGTGATACATACATACATATATATATATATATATATATATATATATATATATATATATATATATATATATATATATATATATATATATATATATATATATAAACATATAAAAATTGAAACTGACCCCGGATATGTGTTCTGGGGGGCCTAATTAGCGCTCATTTGAAGAAATTTTTTCAAAATTCAAAAGTCGGGATCTCCTCATTAGTGATTTTTTTAAAAGAAAATTCACTAAAATCAAAATAAAACTGATTTGTTGTGCATTCTGAATAGATATAATACATTTTTAACAATTGAAGAATACACTAGAATAGGAAAAACATTAAAAAGTTGTATTGACAATATTTGTACCAATCGTAGGTTTGAATTTTCAACTGAAATTTAAAACTCTCATTTGTCAGATCATACAGCTCAGAAAATTACTGTCTAGTTAAATAGTTCTCCCAAGAGTTTTTATAGATATAAAAGATACTTTAATAATGAAAATATTAAACAATTTTGTGGAAGTTTAAGCTCTATTGATTGGAATTTTAGTGAATTTTCGTAGAAAAAATTCACTAACGGGGATATCCCGACTTTTGAATTTTGAAAAATTTTTTGCAAATGAGCGCGAACCCCTAAAACCCATATCCGGGGTCAGTTTGAATTTATGTGTGTGTGTATGTATCACACCGATAACTCAAAAAATAATGGGCCGATTTTGATAAAATTTGGCATGTACCTTTCTTTTGTAAATGGCTTGGATAAAATCGTTAGTCAGGAAAATCGGACGAGGTTTTCCGGGAAAATTTTGAGTTTTCATTCGAAAAAAATTCTTATCTCAAAAAGTAATAAGCCGATTGTAATAAAATTTGGCATGTACCTTCCTTTTGTAAATGGCTTTGACAAGTTTGTTAGTCAGGAAAATCGGACAAGGTTTTCCGAAAAAATTTTGAGTTTTTATTCGAAAAAAATTTTTATCTTAAAAAATAAAAAATCTATGAGAACCAAATTTGGTAGGTAGGTTCACGATATAAAAAGTAAACTACACACCAAAATTTAGATTTCTATGTTACAAGAAAAAAAAGTTATAATTAAATATTTTGTGCCAGATCATTTCTATGAAAATTCACTACCATAACGCACTTGCTGCGTCAGGGTTTTTATATAGAATAGACAACAGTGATGTAAATGAACAATGGATATGCTTTATAAATGAATTTTCACTTTGTTTTAACAGTGCATTTCCTCTAAAAAGAGTGAAATTATGTAATTTTAAAAACAACATTAAAAGTTCGTATGACAATAATGAAACTTGTATATTTTGCTAGTAATGTCAAGATTAGATGATTCTTATAAAAGCTATTATAACAATGTAAAGAAAGGATATAACAGGTTATTAAATCAAGTTAGATCAGAATACTATGAAAAAAAGATTGCTTTTACGTTACAATAAATCCAGATGTATGTGGAATATATGCAGAAAATAACAGGAAAGACAAATAACTCACAAGACATAGAAATGAAAGGTGATCCCAAAGTATTAGCAGATAAGTTTAATGTTTTTCTCACTACGTTTATACCTAAACTAACATCTCACCTTAACTCAAAACAGTTTCAGTGTACAATAAAAAATAATGAGAAGTCTATTTTCTTAAAACCGATTACCCCTGATGAATTTATTAAGTTAACAGTGAGAATGAAAAACAAATTTAGTAGTGAAGTAGATGACATCCCCTCAATGCTTATTAAAATGTGTTGCAAATTGAATCACAACTTCCACATAGCTGTGGTAATTAATTCTCTTCAGAATGACACTCTCATGGAATGAACTTCTGAAACGTTATATTACTTGAGTTTTAACAAAAAAATGTCAATTTTCACCAAATCACCCCTCATTTATCCCCTACCCCCTGAACTGATGTTACCCAAAAACAATTCTAAGCGTTCCTTTGTCGGGTGCTAACTGGATACGAAATTTGAAGATGATATCTCAATTCGTTCGAAAGTTATTTTTATATTTATATACTTACAGACAGACATACAGACTGTTATATATTGTATTAGAGTATATATTCTTATTTATGTTATCATTTTCTTCGTATCATATTGATAAGGAGTCCTGAAATATTTATACAGAATAAAGCAGTTAAGTTTCAGCCTTCGTTTGATTTTCACTTATATTTCAGTTTGTTAATAAATGTAAATCTAATAATATGCAAAGATATTACATGGCGACGAAGTCAATACTTACCTAGTAAATCAGATTAAAGTAATCGTACAAGTTAAATAATTAAATATGAGTGCTATCGGCAAAGTTGATGAATTTCGAATTCACGATAAAAATTGGATATCGTATATTACACGACTCAAACAATTTTTTAAAGTAAATAAGGTAGCAGCAGAAAATGAAACAGCCATTCTCATAACGTTAATGGGATGTGAAGCATTTGATTTACTATGTGATTTGTGTAGTCCAGAAAAACCAGAGGAACAATCCTTTGATTTTCTTGTTAAGCTGATGGAAGATCATTTGGAACCGCAACCATCTGAAATTGCCGAAAGGTACAAATTTCGTCAACAAATGCAACATGCCAATGAGAGTATTGCTGAATATGTTGTTTCTTTAAAAAAGCTTTCTAAATTCTGCAATTTCAAGAAGACCCTGGATGATAATCTATGAGATCAACTTATTTTTGGATTAAAAAATGAAACAATACGCCAGCGGCTATTCTCTGAGATGTTTCTAACATATCAAAATGCATATGAACTAGCAATCAGTTTGGAGGCAGCTGAATCAAATTTTGAGTTTGTATCACCTGCATCTACAAACACTGAAATGGTCAGAAAAATTCAAACAAAAAATGAATATCAAAATCCAAAGTTTCAATCTGGAGTCAATAAATGGGCTAATAATAGTAAACAGTTGAAGGGAAAGCAAGACAGGTGCGGGCATTGTGGTAAGACTAATCACACTGAAAATAAATGTTTTTTTAAAAATTCCCGGTGCCATCTGTGTAACAGAATTGGTCACATTAGTGTTGTGTGTACTGAAAAAAATAAAAGTAAAATTTCTCCTAAATTGGCAAATTATAAATTTAATAAATATCTTAAATCAGACAACAAGAATGTAATTTTTATAATTTGGATAATGATAATAATTCTCCTATCAAGGTTAACTTACTGATAAATGATATTGAAATTCTTGGTGAAATTGATACTGGTTCAGGTATTTCGGCTATATAAAAAAAAAAAAGATAAATATTTTAATAAATTGCCTTTATTTAAATCCACTATAAATTTAAAATCGTACACCGGCCACCACATTCAGACGCTTGGCTATTTATTAGTAAATGTTTCATATACAGGGGTTAACAAAGAACTAAAATTGTATGTCATTGATTTAGGTGGCCCGCCTTTGATTGGCAGGGACTGGCTTAAAGCTTTAGGTATTTCTGTTGATAATTTTTTAAATAATATTTATCAATTACCCGTGAAAGAAAATAAAGTATCTAAAAATAGCCCGATGTTTTTAACAATGAATTAGGTTTATTTACATGTGGATAAATTAAATTATTTTTAAAACCTGATACAATACCTGTGTACTGCAAACCTAGATCTTTACCATTTGCTTTGAGAGATAAGGTGGAGAAAGAGTTAGATAGACTAGTCAATATAGGTATTTTGACTTCTGTTGAGTTTAGTGATTGGGCAACTCCAATAGTGCCTGTCATGAAACGAAATGGTGAGATCCAGATTTGTGGAGATTTTAAGGTAACAGTGAACCCTAAATTAAATATAAGTAAATATCCATTGCCTAAAATTGATGATATATTAGCATCATTACAAAACTGTAAGTATTTTTCAAAATTTACTTGTCCCAAGCTTATGCTCAATTTGAACTTGAAGAAGAATCTAAAAATATTGTTACTATAAATAGTCATAAGGGTTTATTTAGATATAATAGGTTACCGTACGGAATTGCATCCAGTCCTGGAATTTTTCAAAGATTATTAGCAAATTTATTAGCTAACATCTCTGGTGTGTCAGTGTTTTTAGATGACATACTTATAGCTTCAACAGGGGAAGAGGAACATGTTAAAAACTTGGAGCTAGTTATTGAAATTTTAAATAAATATGGGTTGAAAATTCAATTAAACAATTGAATTTTCATGAGAATTGAGAATAAATAACGCATGAAAATTGAATAACTTACCAATATATTGAAAAACATTCTGACCAGTAACAATACAATTACTTAAGGTTTCAATAACAGTTGGAGCAATATTTCTTTTTCTTTTTATGATTTTTAACAAAATCATAGTTCCTAGATTCCATTGTCTCTCAGCTATAAGATCTCTACCTAACGCTGACCCAACACCCAACAAAACAAAAGCCAGATTCACAAGTCCTTGTAACACTAAATGTCTGTCGTTCATGCTGCAAACAAAAAAGTTATGTATAAAGGGAAAATAATAATAGTAAAATAATATGATTATAGAAACAAAAAGCAGAATCACCTAAAAAACACAAAAGAATTTAGCGACAGCTATTGATGAAGACAATTTCATGGTCGAAATATGAAACTTCGTTGTCAAAATATGTATCTAGCGCATAACTCTATTATTATTTTGTGGTGATTCTGCTTTTTGTTTCAGTTTCTAATCACAGTGCCCAACCTCAGTCTCATCATATTATTATAAATAAATAAAGACCTAAGGACTTTTCATCTGCCTTCACAATATCTTTTTGTATTCTCTGCTTGGCAGGTGGTAGTGGACGCTGCCTCGGCAGGTGGTAGTGGACTTTTCCTTTACGTGATAGTCAAGGATTTTTTCATGCCCGAGGACCGGTGAAGTTCCAACGGACATTTCTGGTTCTGGTGTATGAGTCGGTTTCCCTTATAAACAAAAATGATGATGGCTCCTGCTTGTACAAAAGATCACAGAGATAAAATACCCCTCCATTCGGATCTAGGGAGAGGGGTGTGCAGGGGGCGCGGCATCAAGATTTAACATATCCTTCTCGAATATATGTGGCCTAAATTCTAACCTGAACTCCGTCCACCATTTCCTCCAGGCTAATAGGCCCCAACTTCTCTTACTCACCGAAACCCAAATCAGTGCCAAACAGCCACTAATCACCTTAATTTCCCGGGGTATGAGCGCCCTACTTCCTTTAGATTGCATGAAGGCATGTACGCATACATCCGTAGCAATATACCCTGCACCAGACTCCCTTATCTAGAAGCTGGAAGAAAAGACATACCTTGAAACTCTCTCTCAGGGCTGCAACTAAATTCATCTGCGGCATTTACCGGTCACCTTCTGACAATAACTTTGTCCATTATTTATTCCACATACACAGAAAACCTCTTCAGCCACTCAAAAGCCCTGGTTCTCTAAATCCTGTGACAAGGCCAGACTTGAAAAGGTCAAAGCTCACAAAACGCTTCTACACAATCTCAGCTAAGAAAACTGTCAAGCATGTAACGACACAAGAAACCACTATGTCTGCATTCTTTCTGAGGCAAAAAACTCGTTTAATAACCACATCAAAAACAAAGTCCTCTTAAGCTCCAACGGCAGCAAACCCTTCTGGACTCTTGCTAAATGTAAATACCACGTGTATTTACTTTATAATGAATAACAAAAAAAAAACAGAACAAATAGGGCACTGACAATAAGCAAAGTTACCTACCTTTATTCTCCAATAATGCAGGAACATAAGCTTCGTTTTTCTGTATTCACACACAACACCTCTAGGGACCTCGTGTCTCCCAAAGGACTTACAAACACAATGGATATTTAGAGACCTCGTGTCTCTTCAAGGGGTTGAAAGCAATTCGCTTTCTCGAGACCTTGGTGCCTCTTCAAGGACTCAAAAACAAGTGGCAGAGGGATGCAAGCTTCTCTCCCTTCTCTCATTCTTCTTCCCCCTCTCTGGTCTTCTGGCGGAAACCATTAGTAACACTTACTCTATGTCAGTGTAGCGCGCGACATTTGAATTTAAAAGTGACAGAACAACGAGCATGAACATTCCGCCCACCAAAATAAGGATTTATTTTCACAATTATATTGTTTCTCAAATAAACAAACAAAACAAAAATTTACAATAAGCACAAAAAACAAAAAACTGAAGCTATTGGATTTATAATTAACTGTACAAAAAAATTTCAAGGCAGACGTATTACTGCGATGGCAACAGACATAACTTCGTCAGAGGCCTATCAAAAGTGCCACTACTAGTGCGAACTTGAGCTACCCGAGCTATACCATCACGGCCTGGGTATAGTTGCATAATGCGTCCGAGCTTCCAAACAAGAGGTGACGAAGTCTCATCTTTAATCACAACTAAAGCTCCGATCGGGGGGGACGTTTGCACAGTATTCCACTTACCACGCTGCTGCAGTGTATGCAGGTATTCGTTCTTCCAGCGGCGCCAAAAGTCCTGGTGGATCCTTTGCACCAGCTGCCAGCGTGACAAGCGATTCATACTTAACAAAGTCAAATCAGCATCAGGAGGAGCACCTAACGGTTCCATTGTAAGAAAATGTCCTGGGGATAGGGCTAACAGATCATTTGGATCAGTACTCGCACTACACAATGGTCGAGAATTCAAAACTGATTCCACTTGGGCAAGCAACGTGGACATTTCCTCAAAGGTCAGAATCTGCAAACCGATCACCCTTCGCAAATGAGTCTTGACTGAGCGCACTCCTGCCTCCCACAGACCTCCAAAATGCGGAGCTGATGGGGGGTTGAAATGCCACTTAATGGTACAAGCATCTGCTGCCCCCTTTGCATAGTTTAAGAGCTGCTTATTTGAGCCGACGAAGTTGGTACCTCTATCGCTATACAAATTGTCACATCTTCCTCTGCGAGCCACAAACCTCCGAAGAGCTGCCAAGAAGGCTTCAGCTGAAAGATCAGACACTACTTCCAAATGGAGGGCCTTCGTTGCCATGCACACAAACAAACAAATATATGCTTTCACCTTTCGGACACCTCGATATCTGCCCTGTGTCACAAAAACTGGACCTGCAAAATCAACTCCGCTGTGTGAAAACGGCTTCAACTGAGAAACCCTGGCAACTGGCAAATCAGACATCATCGGTGCCATGGGAGTAGGATTCACTCGAAAGCAACGATAGCACCTTGACAAAACATGATGAATAGCTCTCCGAGGGGACAAAATCCAAAACTGTTGCGAAAGCAAATGAAGCAATGTGCGAGGACCAGGATGAAGATTGACATGGTGTGTGTGTGCAATGATTAACTCGGTGAGACGATGTGAGCGGGGCAACAATATAGGGTGTTTCACTTCAACTGGAACATCAGCTTGACGAAGGCGACCGCCCACCCTGAGGATACCCTCTGTATCCAGAAAGGGGGCTAACTTATTTATTGCCCTCGCACACCTCTCACCTTTAACCAAGGATGCTATTTCCCTTTGAAATACTTCACCTTGAGCACATTTGATAAGCATATGAAGCGCCTCCTGTAATTCGGTGGCTGTCAGAGATGCAGTAGTTCGGTCAGATGGAGACACCCTACAATTTCGCACAAACCGCTGACAATATACAACAACACCCTGAATTTTCCGTAGATGCGAAAATCGATTCAAAAGTTTACTGAGACACTCCTCATTTGCCAAAGTAACTAGTACGGGGAGAGTTCGTTGCTCCGCCAGGCACTCTTCTGGCGGCTCAAAACGCAACGACTTGGGCCAATTTTCTCTTGCCAATTTTAGCCAGGCGGGTCCCGCCCACCATAGTGGATGCTCACAAAACCCAGAAGGTAACATGCCTCTCGATGCACAATCAGCTGGGTTTTCTTGTCCACTTACGTGATGCCATGACTCTGGAGGAATCTTCTCTTGTATGCTTGCTACTCGATTCCCAATAAAGGTCTTCCACCTATTGGAAGATGATTTTATCCAGGCAAGTGCCACCATAGAGTCTGACCAAGCATACATAGAGTTAAACTCAAAACGACCTTCATACACCCGACACACAAATTCCAGAAGCTTTGCCAACAATAAACACCCACACAATTCGAGACGTGGAATCGATATTCTTTTTAAAGGTGATACCTTGGACTTGGCACACAGAAAATTGATCCAAACTTGACCCTCCTCTGATACTTGTCTTAAGTAAACAACTGCAGCATACCCTCGCTCCGATGCATCACAGAACCCATGGAGTTCTGTACTGATGATATTATCGTGTTTTACGCCTCTGGGAATTGATAAACCTGCTAGCGCACTGAGTTGTGATTTATACTGAGACCACTGACCAACAATATCCTTTGAGGGCTTATCATCCCATCCCACTTTTTGCTCCCACAAGCACTGCATAAGATATTTTGCCAACAGGGTAACAGGAGACAAAAAACCCAGGGGGTCATAAATTCTTGCCAATTCCGAAAGAAGATTTCGTTTTGTGCACGGACGATCAATAGGTTCAACATTAAAAGAGAATGTATCACCTATGGGACACCACTGCAATCCTAAAATTTTCAACACTGATGGATCATTTAAATCTAACGATCGAGGTTGCTGACTATCAGCTGATACTGTGGACAACAGTTTCGAATTATTGCTGGCCCACTTCTTCAATTCAAAACCCCCCTTAGCAAACAACCCAATCAATTGCCGTTGCAACTCAAAAGCCTCTGACAATGAGTCGACTCCACTGACTACATCATCCACATAGAGATCGGACCGAACTAGCTTTGCTGCCAATGGAAAAGATGATTCCTCATCATCACAAAGCTGCATCATTGTTCGGATTGCCATGTGTGGGCTTGAGGAGACCCCATATGTGACAGTATTAAGGCGATATTTCTGTACAGGTTCCCCCTTTGAGAACCTCCAGAGAATTCTTTGATAATCCCTATGATTATCTACAACCAAAATTTGTCGATACATTTGCCGAATGTCAGCAGTAAATGCAATTTTGTTTGAGCGAAATTTCAACAACACAGTGGCAATATCTGTCTGCAACTTCGCTCCCACTAACAACGTATCGTTCAGAGATACACCATTCGTACTTTTGGAACTAGCATCAAATACCACCCGCAGTTTGGTCGAAAGGCTGTGAGGACGCAACACACAATGATGGGGAATATAGTATGCATCAGATGGTTCCACAGCTACATCTGATACCAGAGACATATGGCCAGACTCATAATAATCCCTGATAAACTCCGAATAGGACTTGTGCAACGCTGGATCCCTACTAAGACGTGCTTCCAGGGAGTAAAACCGCCTCAATGCAACACTGAAAGATTCTCCCAAACACGGAGTACCCTCACGAAAGGGCATATTTAAAATATATCTCCCAGCACTATTTCGGTGCTGAGTCTTCTTGAAGATTTCCTCACATTTTTTATCTTCCGGAGACATAACTAAACCTTGTGGTACCTGTTCCAAGCTCCAAAACTGTTTCAAGGTATGATCCAAGTCGACCAACGTGCATAAACTATTCACAACAGAATGAGACTTTGACTGTTCTACACTGCCCATAAGCACCCAACCAAAAACAGTATTGATGGCCACTGGTGCACCTCGAGGCCCTCTCTTTATTCCAGGTCTAACCACATGAGCATAAACGTCAGTACCCAACAAAATTTCAATGTCCCCTGGTATACCAAACTCTGAATCTGCCAACTCTAAGTTCTGAATATGTTGCCAGTGGCACTGCTCAATTTTAGCAGAAGGGATCTTGGAACAAATGTTCGGAATCACAATCATGTCCAACTCTAACTTTGTTGGCTCATAAATGGACTCTACTCGACATTTGAGAGTGCCTTGGCTAGCAAGCGAGCTCATTTGGTTCAAGCCTTGAACCATCACTGAACGAGATGAGGTGTTGAGCCCCAATTTTTCAACACACTGCTGCGAAATGAAATTAGCCTCACTCGCACAATCCAGGAGAGCTCGACATCTCCTAACCTTTCCATTTTTATCTCGTACTAATAGCATTATAGTTGCCAGTAACACGGACTGTTCCCTTTTTACCACACTTGCCAACACACGCAATTGCTCTGCACCTTGTGGCTCTTCCACAGGTGGCTTGTTTGAGTCACTCTCATCTCCCGATGCCGGTGCTTTTGGGAAGTGCAATAATGTATGATGGTGTTTATTACATACACGACAACTTGATGACTTGCACTCCCTGCTGGCATGCGAGTTTGATAAACAGTTAAAACAAAGATTATTTTTTTTTGCGAACGTATACCGTTTATGAGAGGATAAAGATAGAAATCCATCACACTTGAGCATGGGGTGCTCCTCCTTACAATAAGCACATACAAGCTTTGTGCTGGTAACAAAGGACGAAGCGGGCCTAGCAGTGGTTGCTGAAACATGCTGCCTTCTATTAGTCACATAATTGGAAGTTAAGGCAGTTGTCTCCATTGCTTTACACTGCTTTTCCAAGAATCTACATAAACTACTAAAACTGGGAATGTCTGATTCGCAAAACTCAAGCTCAAATTTTTGCTTAAGACTCATATCCACCTTTTGCAGCAACATGTTGAATTTAGTGAAATCCCACATGTCATGTTCAAACTGCTTCAACGCTTCCAAATTTTCACTGAATACAGACAACAACGTTCGTAGGGAAGAAGCAGATTCACTATTTGCTTTGGGGGCCTGTACAATACCCTGCCAATAATTGGTCAACAAAACCCGGGTATTGTGATACCTTGAGACCAGAGACTTGAATGCAATCCCATAATTGCTTCCCGTTAGCGGTAAATTCTTGATTAGGCCAGCTGCATCCTTCACTAACGAAGCACTCAAATATTGGAACTTTTCAATATCTGACAATGATTCGTTCTCATGAATCATTGTTTTAAACAGATCATAAAAGGTTGGCCAGTTTTTCCAATTTCCATCGAATTTTGGCATTTCGATTTTCGGTAACCTCAAATGTCTGTTTAAATTTGAAGTTGACATAATCGCGTTTGCGTTCGTTACTTCCTTTTCACTGAGAGATCGAGCGTTCGATGATTTGACCGAACACCGCGACTTACTCGATGCTCGACTCGATTTCGAACTACCGTGAAAAACGGATCGAGCTTGATTCTCAGCGGCTTTATTTGCATAACCTCTCAGTTCTCGATAGATAGTTTTTATAGAGTATTGCAGTTCATCGAATTTGTTCTGCATTTCATGCTCGCTCTCCAACTCTGATCGATCAACTACCGACACGATGTCCAAATGCAATGAATCAAATAGATTGACCAACTCATTCAACGCCTCAAAACGAACCTCAAATCTATTCAACCTATCTAAATCCACTACTGCGTCTATTTTGACCTGTTGAGCCACGTGCAATATGGCTTCTACTCGTGTATAAACGCTTTCGCGCTTATTTTTTAGCTGAGTCAACTCCATTGTTCAACGCAAAAAAAATTCCTAAACGCGATTTAAACAATATGCAAACGTGATTTCAACAATATGCAATTCGAGTATGTACCTAGTTATATACAAGCAATAACGTCACCTTGAAATTAAATGACTCAACACGGCAATAAACAATTACAAATTTACTAGACTAAAGGAAACAAGTAAAATTACTTCAAAAAATGGACTGTATCAACTAATAACAAAACAAAACAACTATAAAAATCCGGTCGATGGGCCAAATGTAAATACCACGTGTATTTACTTTATAATGAATAACAAAAAAAAAACAGAACAAATAGGGCACTGACAATAAGCAAAGTTACCTACCTTTATTCTCCAATAATGCAGGAACATAAGCTTCGTTTTTCTGTATTCACACACAACACCTCTAGGGACCTCGTGTCTCCCAAAGGACTTACAAACACAATGGATATTTAGAGACCTCGTGTCTCTTCAAGGGGTTGAAAGCAATTCGCTTTCTCGAGACCTTGGTGCCTCTTCAAGGACTCAAAAACAAGTGGCAGAGGGATGCAAGCTTCTCTCCCTTCTCTCATTCTTCTTCCCCCTCTCTGGTCTTCTGGCGGAAACCATTAGTAACACTTACTCTATGTCAGTGTAGCGCGCGACATTTGAATTTAAAAGTGACAGAACAACGAGCATGAACACTAAATCTATTGGGAATAATTTCTGCAAGAGCACATTCCCACCTCGTGTTTCAGGGAATGAAATTGTTTCTACCGCCCTGAGCCAGGCTGAACTTTTTGCCTCGTTGTTCGCCGACAATTCTACTTTCAACCCACCTCCAAATGTTCAACCACCAACAGTCCCCAGTGTCGTGCATAAAATAACGGATATCATTTTCAAAACTAAAAAGGTATGAAAGATGCTCTATTCTCTTAATACCAGGAAAGCCTCTGGCCTTGTTGAGATCCCAACAATTGTTGTCAAAAAATGCGCACCACAACTTGCGCCTGTCCTGACTAGTCTGTTTCAGACATCTTACAATAGAGGCATATTCCTTAGTAACTGTAAAACTGCTAGAGTGCAACCCGTCCCCAAGAAAGGATCCAAAGCGCTTCCTAGCAACTACAGACCTATTTCTCTCCTTTCAGTCGTCTCTAAAGTGATGGAAAAGTATATAAGCACCAAATTACTAAAATTGCTTGAAATACACAGTCTAATCCACGACAGGCAGTATGGATTCCGTCAGCGCAGATCAACTGCCGACCTCCTTTCCTTTGTCACCCATTCTTGGAACAAGTCTATGGAACTACACGGTGAATCCCAGATTGTCGCTCTAGACATATCCAAAACATTCGACCAGGTCTGGCATGCAGCGCTGTTTAATAAACTTCCAGCCTATGGCCTACCACCAAAACTCTGTACCTAGACAGCAAATTTCCTCTCCAACCGGAGCCTTTCTGTAGTCGTGGATGGCCATTCCTCTAAACTGTATCCAATTAATGCAGGAGTCCCCCAACGTTCAGCTTTAGCCCCTACTTTGTTTCTTCTCCACATCAATGACCTCCTCTCTAGCACATCCAACCCAGTTCACAGTTACGCGGACTACAGCACCCTTAAATATTTGTTCACCCTCGTATGTTCAAACGAATTTGTCTTACCGACAATATTTTACACCTCTGTCAGCAGCGTCTCAATATTATGTGTTCACTGTATGAGCCACAGAGGAGTACTAAATTCATAAATAAAGAATATTAAAAAAATATATGTATTCGGTCATCTAACGTATGAAACTTTATGGGATATAATTCATGAACACGTTTTGCCTGATAGTGTACTAAAGGCGAAACTGCTTGCAGAGAAGAAAACAAGCATTTGTGAAGCCAGAGGAATAAAATATGTCTGTATTTATTATTTAATAGTTTCACCAAGTTAGGGCACTTACAATCAATGAATAGAATAAATGTCAAATTAAAATAAATACTTGGTGTTAGCTATGACAATTTTACGTGAATTACCTGAAATTAACAATTTGTGTCAATACTGTTTCTATGCTACAAGTTGTTGGAACCATTTCACGAAACCAAGAGGAATGATTTTTCTTCTCGTCTTCATGAAATGACTTTGAAATGCATGGTCGAATGATTTCAAAAACTTTTTGTTCATAATATGGTATCGATGACAATGTTAGCAGAACTGTTAACTGAAAAGGATGTAAAATGAATTCTGGGGACTTCATCATGTTCTTTAATGAATTCAAATAATCCTTAATACAGTCATGTCCTGAAGAGGCTGATGTGTAAATGTGGTACAGAACTGTACTTTCTGCATCAATAACATCTCTTTCATTTGTAGCTTCTATAATTATAAAAAAACAAGATTTATGAGGAGGTATTAAAAAGTACTTAGCCTATAGTAGAAAACACAATATTTATTTGAAATCAGATTGTATTAATTGTAAGCAATGTATTTGATTAAGCCCTCTTAGTTATTTAACTTCATTATCGTTAGGTATTTGGGAGAGTAAATTAGTAGGTTTTATCACGGGCATCCATTTATGGGACACCAGTATAATTTAGTCACCATTAAATAATCATGTTAATATATTATTAACAGTCACATGAGGGGGGTGTGGTCCTTTAGCCTGGTCGTGTGCTCATTGATCTCTTGATTGATCGACGCGTGACTTAGCTACTGGACTCCTAGAGGTTGGCTCCACGTGCCAGCCCTGGCGCGACTGTCGGCAATGGGAATAACGCCCAGGGCTGATGGTCTACTAAAGTCTCACTCCTTCTCACACACGACACACACATACAAACACAGACACGACACACATAGATCGGGTTGGGGGCTTCTCGGGCTTCAGCGTAGACTCCGAGCGGAGCCTGCTCTGGACTGGCAGCGCTGTGCAAACCAGGTCCGGCACACCTGGCGCCGTTTGGGCAGCACAGGGGCCCACCCTTGCCTTGGCCGGCGTAGGGGGCTGCTCTAACATCCATTCGAAAATTGCTCGATCGTGTCAGCAGCACCGGGTAGCTCTGGAACAGGGGGTTAGCTGCACGCTTCGGGTCGCCACGGTGTGGCTGCAGAGCTGCTCTTAACGGAATCAAGTCTCATCATGGATGAAGCGCTGGGGCGCGGATCTCCCGTATATATATGCTCACCAAACAATAAGCACACCATCACACATAAAACCCAATTTAGCAACCATGGGACAGAAGGTAGAGAGATCCTTGTCTCTCCAAGTAGTTCCAGCAGGGAACTGAAGGAAACGCTCTTCTGCTCCCCCGGCGTGGTGTCCAGGGTGGAACGGTACGGTTCCATCGGGGACACTGCTGCCAAGGGGGGCCACGAGGGGCGAACTTCGGCCGGGCCTATGAGAGAGGCCGAAGACGAGGAGTCTCGAAGGAAGCGTAGGATGGAAAGAAAAAGGAAGTGGAGAGCCCAGAAAAGGAGGCGAGAGAGGGAGGAGCTGAGGCAGCGGTGTCGTCAGGGGGGTGTTGCAAACCCGGCCGCTGGGGCGGGCCCTGGCCCCTCGGGAACGTCAGGTCCGGCGGGTAGAAGGGATATGTAGGTGGTCATCACCTCCAACCGGGGGGATGCCGTTGTCCTGGCGGAAGAGGCCGACCCAATAAGAAGGAGTCTGGTGGCGGGGATGTTGGACGCCATGTCGGTATCCGACGGGTACTGCTACTGCGGGTGAACGAGATCAACCTACAGCATAGTCGGGATGCCACTGGCGAGCTGGCAAAGCTCCTCGCAGGCGGCGTTGTGTTGATCCCAGAGCCTTATGTGTATAGGAAAGTAGATAGGGCCCCACCTGGGACCATCCCCTCCACTTTTTTCTGCGCATGCGCGAGTCATGCGCATGCGCTGACCTGTGACAGTTGACAGCTGACCTGTCAGATTTGACAGGTGTCAAATGTCACTGACCTGACAGCTGTCAGTTGTCAGCTAACCTGGCAGGTGTCAACGTCAAATGTCACCTGACCTGTCAGATGACGTCACAAGCATTCCAAGATGGCTGACCTGTCATAGACAGCCACAACCGGGGTCTCTATGGAATTGTCTGACCTGAGATGACGTCACAAGCATTCCAAGATGGCTGACCTGTCATAGACAGCCGCAACCCGGGTTCTCTATGGAACTGACCTGTGCTGACGTAAGATGTTCCGTCTGACCTGTCCAGAGAGAGAGAGAGAGAGAGATAGCTACAGCCCCAGGTTAGGTATTAACTGACCTGTGATGACGTCACAAGCGTTCCAAGATGTCTGACCTGTGTGTCCATAGATATCTACAAGTCAGGTCTCCATGTGTGTTTGTCGAATACCAGCTGTCTGATTGTTTATTAAGGTTATGTATGTATTTGTTTATTAAGGTTAGGTGTTCGTATACAGACTGATTACCAAGCCATTTTGATTGTTTATTAAGGTTATGTTTGTATTTGTTGATTAAGGTTATGTTCGTACACACACAGCTGTCTGTATTTGTTTATTAAGGTTATGTTCACACACGTGTTGATTACCAATCATCTGATTGTTTAGTAAGGTTATGTTTGTATTTGTTATTTGAATGCAGACATGATAATACAAGAGTGTACTTACATACAACAAGAGACGTCAGCCTTCTTTCACAGCTTAATACACACACTACTGAACAGGTGTCTTCTGTGTTGAGGAAATAGACAGACAGACAGACAACTGATTGCCATTGTTGAAGCTTGTACATGCTGTTTAACAAACACGTCATGACAGTTCGATGTCTTTGCTTAAACTGACAGATGCCTGTGTATTTGAAAGAAAAGCATTCGCCTGAACTTAGATTTGAACCCACGAACCTCGAATCGGCCATAGACAGCTTTCTCAGATATACTATTACTAAACCAATAGCTCCACAGACGCACACGTTAAAAGTTTGTTCGCTGTTGTATATATAAAACCAAGCCTAGTTGTTGTTTACATATGAGGTTAGGTGTTCGTATACATGTTGATTACCAATCATCTGATTGTTTAGTAAGGTTATGTTTGTATTTGTTATTTGAATACAAACAGACATAATAATAAGAGTGTACTTACATACAGCAAGAGACGTCATCCTTGTTTCACGACTTAACACATACTGAACAAGTGTGTCTCTCTCTTGTATTGAGGAAACAAACTGATGTAAGAGAGAGAGAGAGAGAGGCCTTACAAAAGGATAAACAACGTTTTACAGTTGTTAACCTTGATCCTGTTTGAGCTTGTCTGTGTATCTGTTTAATATACACAAGAGAGAGGTCCTCTTAAAGGTAAACAACGTGTCAGTTGATGACCTTGTGTTATATCTGTTCAATAACCCCACATTATTCGTGTTTGAGCTTGTCTAGAATACAGTCGTTAGAAGTATGACATCATCCATGTAAAAACAAATACAGTTTAAAACGGTTACTGTGGGTAATATGTATAAATTGGCTACACACAGACACTCTTAAACATATTCACAAGTCAGTTGTTGTTGAGAAAAGACTTACTGCAGTTTGTTCTAACCCAAATCTGTTTCAAAATGGCTACATTAAGTGATGTGTGTTACCAACAAATTAAAGACAACTTCTGGTATGGTCTATTTGGAGACTTTCAACTTATTATCGATAAGAACACTGGCTATTTTAATGCAACTAAACTGTGTAAAACTAGAAATAAAAAAATGTCTCATTGGATGGAAAATAAAAAAACTAAAGAGTTGATTACCTATTTCAACAATCGACTGAAGGAACAGTTAGGGTTTCAGCACAACGACATGACAAGTGTTTCAACTGAGGGAGCCTACTTAGAGTTATCGCAAGGGAGCCGGACTACTAGCCCCCTAAAAACGAACGCAACAGCTCAAGTAATACCAACAACAGCTACATATGTGGTGGACTTTGATGGAACAGATGCTGAAAACAATTTGATATCTGGTACATATGTGTGTAAAGATTTGCTATTACATCTGACTTGCTGGATATCCATTCAGTTCTATGATAAGTGCAATCGAATTATGTTTTGATTTCTTCCTAAACAAATTTGATCAGAAATACAGGGACAGCCTAGATGCGATTGAAGTAAAATTAATGGAGATAAATGATGAGGTGCAGTGTATGCGAGAAACAAACGCTAAAGTCACAGAACATCTTGAAGATACAGCACCAAAGCCAAGTAAACGGAGAAAAATAAGTGTATTTGGTTTACTTGCAAGAAACGAGAAAGACGCCCCCTATCCATATCATGCCGTAAGAACACAAAAGAAAAGTTTCCCCAGGGCTGTGAGGAACTTTAAAAATAAACACCCCGACGCCCAAGTGATCCTAAACAAGCTGTACGATCCAAATTCAGTAAATCTCTTTAACAGAATCAAGACTGAAGTGAAATACCTTACAACACATAGAAACAACCTACATATAGCCGATGTAGCACAAGATAAGTTTGTTCAGGATATTATTGCTTTAAGACATACTTTTTAATTGTATTACAAAATAAAAACACATTAATTTTAACAAAATACTTTTATTTGATTCTAAGTACAAGTATGTAAACTCTTTGTTGGAATACATTTATAGAATTATTAACATTAGATGGTTCAGTGTTGCGTTGGTGCTGTTGTTGTTGTTGTCGTTGGTGTCTCTTCATGGCTGTGGGTTTACTAGGTGATAACACTAGCTTCTTTTAGTTCTTCCAAGATTGACTGAATTTCGTTGTTATGAGCATTATTACCTGCAACTTGGGAAGCCACTAAAAGTCTAAGTCTGTCAACCAACTCGTTTATGTCATTCCAATACACATAGGCTATTTGTTTGTTATTTTGTATCATATAGTTGTTGGTGCTGATGTTGTTGTTAGGGCTCATGCCGTTGCTATCGCTGCTCTTATCACTCTGAGTTTTAAGTTCAGTCTTTTGTTTTTTGTTAAGATGTCTGTCGTTGCTGTCGTCATCGTCTTCCTCGTAGGTGTAACCAAAACCTTGAGGAGTTGAGGATCTACGACCTCGTGGATTTATCACTGGTTTTATTAGAGTCAGATACTTTTCAGAGGAACAACCCTTGGTTCGTGCGTTAGGATCATAGTTCATTTTATGAACACTAGTTGCTTCTAGAATATCTCTATAGTGTTGAAGATCGTCATAGGTATACCCTCTACGTGTTTTCATAAATATCAATTCTAGCAGACCTTGTGTTTGCGGATATCTCCGTTGACCTAGTCGAATGTCATTATCAGTAAAATCCAAGAGTTTATTGCCAAGACTCCAGCTACCGGTATCTTTAGCATAGCGAGCACCATACGTTTGATCAATGGTAGCGAGCCTTGGTGGTTCAGTAAAATACTTGTCTACATAATATCGAACTCGGTCAGGATATTGCTCCAAAAATTCTTGATATGCAGGGTTGGATGTGACAGTTTGTAGGTCGGCCTCAAGCTCTTCAAATGTTGGGATATCCTCATCGGAACTTGTCTCCTCAGCCTCTTCCCTAGGTTCAGCTTCAAAAACTTCATGGTCTTTAAGGAACTGTACTTGGGGTTTCGTTTCTGGTATATCGACTTCGTCTTTGATTTGTTCAGCCTTTGGTTGTTGCTGGGGCTGCTGCTGCTGCTGTGCTGCTGTGTTTTTAGATATTTCACTTAGGGGCTCAACAAGTGGTTTATATAAACGTTGCAGAGCATCATCATTCTCGGCTCTGTTAAGTTTAAGCATTAAATGTTTTTTTCGAATATTGTCAGCAAGTTGTAAAATCCTTTTCTTAACTTTTTGCTCTTCCTTACCCAACACTTCCATTGTGCTACAACTGGTCGGTATTACCAGCTGGTCTAATAATTTGTTTGAGCGATACAGGTTGTGTGGTGGTTTAACATATACTGACTCCTTCATGGTACATGCCTTCTTATTTATCACGATGTCTGGCTGTCTTGTTAGACAGCTGTGTTAGACAGCTGTGTTAGACAGCTGTGTTAGACAGCTGTGTTAGACAGCTGTGTTAGACAGCTGTGTTAGACAGCTGTGTTAGACAGCTGTGTTAGACAGCTGTGTTAGACAGCTGTGTTAGACAGCTGTGTGTTAGACAGCTGTGTTAGACAGCTGTGTTAGACAGCTGTGTTAGACAGCTGTGTTAGACAGCTGTGTTAGACAGCTGTATGACAGCTGTATGACAGCTGTGTTAGACACCTGTATGACATCTGTGTTAGACACCTGTGTTAGACAGCTGACTGTCCTATCTATCATTGTTAGAATAATATATATCTATCGAATCCTTTTCTATATCGGCCTTTGTGTACATCGTTTTCCTTCACAATCACCAACACACCATACTTATTATCTTTCCAGCATTGGTAGCAGATAGTTTTAAATTGTTTAAAGTCCATATCGGTGGTTACATGATCGTCGTACACGTGTTTTAAATTGGTTTCATCTTGCTTGAATAACACAATAACATTGGTGTTGTCACGTACCAGATGTTTGGGTATTCGTGTATATGTTTGACAGAGATAGAATGAATCAATATTCTTATGTCTGCCCATACTGAAGTATGCTCTTATTTTATCTTGTTTGTCACAAGCTACATCATCAAATATAAACACAGAGTTGTCCTTGGCATCTGCCGGATCTAATATTTCATCGTTTTCTCTATAAGGATAGTAACCAACACCTTTTGTGGCATTCATCACCGCCTTTAACATCTTGTATTTCGGTTGATACAGAGACTTTGAATACACATACACGTTATCAAATTTTAAACCGTTTGCTTCAAACAACAAACTCAGCATGACATTAGTTTTACCACACCCACTCGGACCACATATGATACAGCGAACGGTGTTTGGAAAGAGAGGACCATGCCTCAGTTGTTGTTGAGCTGTGTCCGTAACAACATCGTCTATATTTGTAATGGGTAAGGCAGAAGCGTGTTTGCTGGTACGCATCTTAACTTAAACTAAACTATATTTTATTTGGGTGTGTATATATATGAATGCAAGTGAGACACCCAGTCAGTATGCATGTTGGTGTCACAGAGTGAGGGTTGTTATTAACAAAGACAGATACAGGTTTTGCTGAAACGTTGCGGGGGCGTTACAAACACCATGAAAGTTAACAGAAAACTTGATGAGGGGTTTTATGTAATCAACTCGAAGCCAAAGAAGAAGGTCCCCTTTAAAAACATACTAAGTCTGATTGAGGAAGTTATAAAAGATAGAAACCTTATTCCAACAGCGAACGCCGTGTTTGATATAGCTCATACAATTGTTAGAAACATTGGTGGACGTAAGAATGTGCAGAAACCTCGAGTTATTCCAATACCTAAAAGCGGAGGCTTCCTTCCGCTGTTACCTCTTATATTTGGTGGGTTGTCAGCACTAGGAGCTCTGGGTGGTGGTGCTGCAGGTATTGCCAAAGCCGTGAACGATGCCAAGTCTGCGAAACAGAAACTAGAGGAGGAAGAACGGCACAACAAAACAATGGAAGCCATCGCGATGGGTAGGAGAGGGAGTGGCTTGAAATTTAAGCCAAAATGCAAGAGACTGGGCAAAGGCATGTATCTCAAGAAACAGCGCTCCGGCTATGGGTTGTATCTGCAAAAACCAATGCAATAAAAGACTCAAACAGTAGCCTGTGTGTATCAGTCATGGTGCACACCTTTGTGTTGAAAGACCGCAGCTCCCATCTGTCGTCAGACTACCATCCACCAATTGTTTTGGATGGTAATTATGCTGTTGCCTTGATAGGCTTTCACACCTACAACAACATACCCAACATCTATGAAGGTAAAAACAAATTTCATGTAAAAGAAGGAACCGGTTGGCGAACCATCACGATACCCACCGGTGCTTATGAAATAACACACTTGGAAGAGTTACTTCAAAATGAACTTGTTGGTGCTACAGCAACACACGAACAAAAGCAACAGGCTCTGATTCTGAGACCTAATCCGAACACCATCAAATGTAGACTAAAGTGTTATACAAATGTCAGTTTTGAATTTGATGGTTCGATTGGGCGAATGTTGGGCTTTTCAAAACAAGTTCTTCAGCCGGACACCTTTTATGAATCTGATTTACCTGTTGAAATAGTGGATGTTAGACAGATTCGCATCGAAACCAATATTGTGTCTGGTTCCTATTATAACGGACAACCTTCACATACGCTGTATGAGTTTGCTCCGATGGTTGATCCTGGCTACGCAATCGACATAGAACCTAAAAATTTAATTTACTTGCCGGTGAACAAGCAAGAGATTTCCAATATAAGCATCGACATCGTCGACCAAGATTCAGTTCCTGTCAACTTTCAAGGTGAAGAGGTGTCTGTTCGCTTGAAACTTATAAAAGTTGCTTAGTATGTTGGTCTTTAAGGATATAAAAGCAAGTGCATCTACCACAACAAATTCAGTTGAGTCAGACACGTCAAAGGGTACGCTTCGTCCCGATAATATTGAGTTCCTGCAAAGCCTGGGTTATCATGTCGTCAAAACTAGAAATATTCAAAGAACCCGTGTTTGATGATGGCATCGATCGAGAAGAGCTGCGCTCTTACTATTCACCAACTAAAATGTTTGGTAACAGCGATGAAATTGAAATAGCCATCAACCAACAAGATGCGTTCGTATGTCTGGCCGAGTCAGCTCTAATAATCGAAGGTGCTCTGGAACCTGTAGCAGTCCAAAATGCCACTGGTGCTTGTTATCTGTCAAATAATGGAGGAGCAGCTCTGTTTGAATCAATGACCTATGAGTTAAATAACAAGGAAGTGGAACGAGTGCGAGACCCATACACCACAACCATCATCAAGTCTGCTATCGTTCAGTAAGAATGAAGCCCAATCTCTTAGCAACGCCGGACTGAATGTGTCGTCGGAGCACATCACCTTAAATGATAACAAGTTTCACATGCTCATACCTGTCTGGTTCCTCTTCAGTTTCTTTCATCATTTCAAAGGAGTTCTCTGTGGCAAACATACTTTCCGCTTTACAAGAGCTCGAAACGATTCCAACGGCTATTACAGCACAGGTACGGCACGAGCAAAAATTACCGTAACCAATATGTTTTTAAAGGTAAAACATGTATTTCCCAATGATAAAATGAAATTGGAACTGATGGATAAAATAGCCAAAGACACCTCTATATTTCTCGCATACCGCAAATGGGACATATATGAGTTACCAGCACTCAGAGATATCAACAGAGATGTGTGGGCTGTTAAAACTGCAACCAACTTGGAAAGACCTCGATATGTGATTATAGCATTTCAAACAGATCGTAAGGACAACGTGAAGAAGAGGCCAGACTATTTCGATAACATTGGTATGTTGGACCTCAGAGTGTTTCTAAATTCAGAATGCTACCCTTATGAATCTATGAATATGGATTTTGAGAAATCGAAATATGCAGAAGCCTATAACATGTATACAGATTTTCAAAAAAGCTTCTGTTATAAAAACATGTCGGAGCCTATCTTGAATTATGACGAGTTTAAAGACAGAGCTCTATTTGTGATTGACTGTCAGCACCAGAACGAGTCAATCAAGTCTTCAACGGTGGACATTAAGGTGGAGTTTATGAGTCACGCCAACTTCCCAAAAAATACTCGTGTTTATTGTTTGGTTATTCATGACAGTGTAATGGAATATAAACCTCTAACGGGCATCGTTAGAGCCATTATGTAATAATAGTATGTCATTTATGTATCAATATGTACAACTTAATTAATCCTAATAAATTTTTATTGTATGTAAAACAGTTGTTTTATTTTTATTTTGTTGCATTTTTATTAACCCCTTTCTGTCTGTCAGTCTAAGCAAAGACTTCGAGCTGTCATGACGTGTTTGTTAAACAGCTGTACAAGCTCAAACAAGGTTCTATATGATACTTGTTGGGCAATCAATTGTCTGTCTGTCTTTTACACAGCTCTGTCAGTCTAAGCAAAGACTTCGAGCTGTCATGACGTGTGTGTGTGTGTTAACAATCAACAACAGAGTCTATATGTTTTGTTTGGTTCAAGTGGATGTCATTAAACAACTGTGTTATTTCTATAAGGGGCCCCCATTCAAGACCTCAACAGACGTCAGTGTGTGTATTAAGCTGTGAAAGAAGGCTGACGTCTCTTGCTGTATGTAAGTATACTATTATATTATTTATGTTTGCATACAAACAATACTTATCAAACAATCCTCGTATATCAAAGTTTAGTTTAGTTGTTTTAAATCGAGTTTTGTTACTTGTGTGTTTTTGATCACTCCCTATATAAATTTAGATTCATTCAAAATAGAAAACACTAACATAAACAAACCTACATAAAACCAGGTCTGAGTTTTATTACCCCATTAAAAACAAACTCATTAACATATCTAGATGTAAATACATTTTGTTATTGATAGTTTTACTTCAAACGTTTTTGTTTTTAGATGATATTAGATAGGTAAATTGGAACGTCTTTAAATATCTTTTTTACTATAAATATACAATTGTTTTAAAATTACAGTTCCTATTAGGTTACAATTGGTATGTAATAGAGATACCACCTCTGCCCATACACACAAACTCATCAGCCTGATAAACTCGTTTTAAATTATCATATGTAACAGGTTTTGTTTTATATATACCACTGCGAACAAACTTTCATCGTATGTCTGAATAGCATGATCGGTTTAGCGACAGGTATCTCTCTGAGTAAGTTGTATGGTTGGGGGTTCAAATCTAATTTCAGGCGAATGCTTTTCTTTCAAAATTCATATTTCAAAATTAAAATTAAATTTCAAATTACCCCGCTCAATATCTTCCTCATATATGTATGTGTGTGACTAAACCGAATGACTGTGTCCAACAGATGTCTCCCCTCGAGCTAGGGAATATTCTCCTACTCTACAACTTTACAAATAGAATGTTCTCTAGCTCGATGAGTCAGATCTCTGGACACAACAGACACAAATTTTCAAACAAATTCAAATTTCCCGCCAAAAACGAAATACCCTAACAAACTTCAATACACCTTAACAACACAATAAACAAACAAACAGCTGTGTTTACGAACATAACCTTAATAAACAAAATACACCTTAACAACACAATAAACAAACAAACAGCTGTGTTTACGAACATAACCTTAATAAACAAATACATAACCTTAATAAACAATCAGACAAATGGTATTCGACAAACACACACATGGAGACCTGACTTGTAGATATCTATGGACACACAGGTCAGACATCTTGGAACGCTTGTGACGTCATCACAGGTTAGTTCCATAGAGAGAACCCGGGGTTGCAGCTGTCTATGACAGGTCAGCCATCTTGGAATGCTTGTGACGTCATCTCAGGTCAGACAGTTCCATAGAGACCCGGGTTGCGGCTGTCTATCACAGGTCAGCCATCTTGGAATGCTTGTGACGTCATCTGACAGGTCAGGTGACATTTGACGTTGACACCTGTCAGGTTAGCTGACAACTGACAGCTGTCAGGTCAGTGACATTTGACACCTGTCAAATCTGACAGGTCAGCTGTCAACTGTCACAGGTCTGCGCAGGTCAGCGCATGCGCATGACTCGCGCATGCGCAGAAAAAAGTGGAGGGGAAGGTCCCAGGTGGGGCCCTATCTACTTAGGAAGCAAGTGAGAGGGCTTGGAGGAATCAGCTTCAACATCCTAGTTGGTGACGAAAGGAAGAACAACCTAGGACATGCATACTGGCGTCAAGGGATCTGGACGTGATGTTGCTGCTGCAGATCGGGTCCAGGGACGCCACAGCAGCTGTCCTGGAGTATAAGGTGAGTAATATTAGGCTTAAGGTTATGATGTGCAGACTTTATGTTCCCTACGATCGACGGGGGCTGCCTCCGTCAGAAGAATTGGTGCATATCGTCGATTTCGCGAGGAAGCATGGGCTACAACTGATTATAGGCTGCGATGCCAATTCTCACCACAGATTGTGGGGCAGCACAAATACCTACTCACGCAGTGAGGCTCTACTAGAGTATTTGGCTACAACGAACCTAGAGGGTGACGGAACAGATATCAATGTCTGATCATCGTATGATCAGCTTTGAATTGAATGTGGACCATAAGAGTCCTCCCCCCAGGAGAAATCCAAGGAAGACCGACTGGGATGCCTATGCAACAGGCCTCGGTGGGTCGCCAAGGTGCCCAGAGGAGAGAATACTCTATAGAGGCATTAGATAGTGAGGTCGAGGCCCTAGAAGGTAAAATAATGGCAGCCTACGAAGCCGCGTCACCACTTAGGGGGGGAACCGTCCATCAAAGTTAGATGATGGAATCCTTAAACTGAACCGTCCGAGAATTGGGTGAGGCGGCCTGGGACGAGTTAAGGACTGCCAGAAGGGAGTTTAAGAAGCAATTACGACAGAGTAAACGAGCTGGTTGGCACGCGTACCAGCGGGGGAAATCGACGGAGGCGGCGCTCCACGCTGTGACGCGGAAAGGGCCCTACACTATGGGGAGAGCACATTAGCTGTGTTATTCGATGTAGAGGGGGCCTTTGATAAGGCGAGGACGGATACGGTCTGTGCCGCCTACAGGATAGGGGAACACCGGGGTCCCTAATAAGCTGGGTGGCGAGCATGCTGGAGGACAGGAGAGTTTCGCTGACCTTGAGGGGCCGTGGGGCTGGACGTTGGGGTGACAGGCAGCTGCCTTTCGCCTCATCTATGGTGTCTCGTCCCTCTTGGAGCGGCTCTCCTAGAATGGCTTCTAGGCCCAGGCTTACGCTGATGATGGGCTGGTCTTAGTCACCGGCAAATTCCTCGGCGTCGTCTGTGAGTGCATGCAAGCTGCCTGTAGAATAATTGAAAGGTGGTGTGGTGAGCTGGGACTCTCCGTAAACCCGGCGAAGACAGAGATTATCTTTTTCACCAAGAAGAGGAATGTAGAGGGGTTCAGGGTGCCCGTGATGTTTGGAAAGCCTTTAGCTTTAGTACGGGAGGTCAAATATCTGGGGGTGATCCTGGACTCCAAACTAACATGAGGGTCGCAAATAGAACGATTAGTGAGGAAGGGAGTAGCGACCCTCTGGCATCTACATCGAGTGATAGGGAGGACCTGGGGACTTAATCCTCGGATCCTTCATTGGATTTACACTGCGATCGTCAGGCCGATAATCATCTACGGGGCGGCGCTGGTATGGTGGTGTAATGTGAACCAAACTACCAGCAGGAAGCTGGCCAAACACCAAAAGCTGGCAATCCTGGGTATCACAGGCGCTATGAGGACGACACCCTCAGCTGCGCTAGAGATCTTGTTGATGCTGCCACCGCTTACCATCTGTATCAGAAGGGAGGCTATGGTGTCGCATCTTAGAATGCGAGACTCAGGTAACTGGTGCATAGAGGGAGCAGTAATAGGGCATGCAAGAGTCGCGAAGGAGGTGGAAAAGGAAATTCCTATTTCCACCATCAAGGTACGGGATGCCGAGGACGATAAGCTACTGACATCTAGGACAAAACAAGGAACTTTGTCTGTAAGACGACTCCGGTACAAATTCTGTACGTCAGGTGCCGCTGTACAACCACAAACGATCTTTTAAAATCGTCAGCCTTGCCACTATATTCCTATAAGGAAGTATACAAATAATATAAAACTAGATATATCAAGATTATTACTGGAAACACATACTAGCTTGTACATATCACGTTTCGTTCAGATTTTGGCTACGTTAAGCCAATTAATTTAGATATATTTGGATTATTGCTGGTATAACACACTGATGAGCTCAAATAAGAGTGAAACTATTATTTTATAAATGAGAGAAAGTACATATGTTATTAAATTGTCCTTTTGCAAATACAAGCTTAATACTTCTTTACACAACACAATGTTATAATTCTATATATATATATATATATATATATATATATATATATATATATATATATATATATATATATATATATATATATATATATATATATATATATATATATATATATATATATATATATATATATATATATATATATATATATATATATATATATATATATATATATATATATATATATATATATATATATATATATATATATATATATATATATATATATATATATATATATATATATATATATATATATATATATATATATATATATATATATATATATATATATATATATATAGGGTGGCACATTGAAAACGAAACAGACCGATTTGCGTCCACAGAAATTTTTTTTCTAAGAAACGCTGAAACATGTCAATCTTAATATTGAGGGGGACATGTTTTGACATAAAACTCAACTTTGTCACATCAGCACCCTTAAGGGGGTGGTGATAACAACCCTTATATTTTAAATAGGGAACATGGATCAAGTGTTACATCATTTGAAAGCTCTTTCTTTTCTGAATTCAGCACACTAATGTTTTGAAAGTTTTATCAAGTCGTTTAAAAATTATTCACAGTTGAAGATGCAAAAACGCATTTCACTCATTCCGATAAGAAAAGTGCTGATAGTCAATGTTTTGTTGGTTTGTAAACAAAAATTTGACTATCAGAACATTTCTTATCGGAATGAGAGAAATACGGTTTACTATTTCAGTTTATCGGTCGGTTTGATACTTGATAGTACTACCGAAAATTAATTTCAAAATGGTGTATTCTGTAGAAGAAAGAGTTGAAATAATTACTCTTTTCTTCAAACACAATGACTGTGCCAACCGTACCGCAAATTTGTTTAATGAACGACATCTGAACAGATTGTTAACAGGAAATACATTTTGGAGTTAGTTGCAAAGTTTCGACAAAGTGGTTTAGTAGCCAACAAAAAACGGGATCCTGAACGTGAATTTCCGGTTAGAAATGAGACTACTGAGATTGAAGTTTTAGGACAAATTGCTGCAGACCCAACTTTGAGCATGAGAAAATTGGCCACTGTTTTAAACATCAAAAGAAGAACTATTCCGCGAATATTGAAGCATCATAAATTTCACCCGTATAAAATTCATCTGGTACAACAACTAAATGAAGATGATTTTGGTCGGCGGCTGGAGTTTTGTGAAGTTATGACTGCAGAAATAGCTGATAACGGGAACTTTCTGTTCAATATATGTTTTTCAGACGAGTGTGCACTTTTATTAAACTCTACAGTCTATCGGCATAATTGTCGTTATTGAGCAGATAATAATCCAAGAAATTTTCACCAAGTCCACACTCAAACACTGGCATTTTTGGAGACCGTTTAATCAGACCAATTTTTCTTGATGGCAATTTGAGTGGTGAAACGTATTTGGAGTTACTAGAAGATATCGTTTACCCTCTACTAATTGACATTGTTGAAAATGATGATCGCTATCAAGAAAATCAATTATTGTTTCAACAAGATGGAGCTTCTCCGCATTTTTCACAACGTGTTAGGGAGTTTTTGAACAGAGAGTTTCCAGAGCAATGGATTGGGCGTAGAGGTGCTATTAAGTGGCCCCCTAGATCACCGGATATAACTTCTTTCTATGGGGCCATTTAAAGATTAGAATTTACGCAACAGAACCGGAGTCTGGAAGAATTACGATGATGCATTGTTGAAGAATGCCGTCTAATAACTCCACAAATGCTCCAGAATGTCAGAGTTCGTTTTGAACAAAATTTATACTTTTGTATGGAAGCTGGTGGTCAACAATTTGAACACTTACTTAACTGAATAAACATTTTTGAACGTTTGGTTTTGTTTTTTAGTTTTTTTTTTAACGAAAAATTGACTAATTAGTGCATTTCTTATCACAATGAATGAAATACGTTTTTGCAACTCCAACTGTGAATAATTTTTAAACGAGTTGATAAAACTTCCAAAAAAATTAGTGTGCAGAATTCAGAAAAGAAAGAGCTTTCAAATGATGTAACACTCGACTCATGTTCTCTATTTAAAATATAACGGTTGTTATCATCACCCTTAAGGGGTTGATGTGACAAAGTTGAGTTTTATGTCAAAACATGTCCCCCTCAATATTAAAATTGACGTGTTTCAGCATTTCTTTAAAAAAAAATTCTCTGGATGCAAATCGGTCTGTTTTGTTTTCAATGGGCCAGCCTGTATATATATATATATATATATATATATATATATATATATATATATATATATATATATATATATATATATATATATATATATATATATATATATATATATATATATATATACACACATACATAGATAAAGGCTTCTAATTTGCGATCATCTGAAAACAAATTTTTCTGAAGCTCAAGGTTGTGATTGATCTTTTAACGAAATAAAAAAAAAAACATTGTTTATGAAATTTCGCTACAAAAGGGAACCTCAGGTCTCCATTCACAAAGAAGGATGATCTTAATTTTTATTCTTTGTTTTCGGCATCCACATCTGGCAAACATGTTATGTATGCACATCGGACTGACCTGCATAACTCATTTCTTTATAATAATATCCCAATTCTCAATCCTAGGACCCTGAGTGATGCTATGGATCAGTCAATCAACTATCCAGCTAAAAATAACAGATAAATAACAGAACCTCTTGTTTTCAACTGTTATTAATAAATAACGTTAACAGGTCAAACTGTTATTGGAAAATAACAGTTTTGCCCATCACTAAGTCTATACGACCTTTTAAACAATCTACAATATAGTTTAAATAACTGCCTGTTTACTGTACCTACCTATTAAATCAGAGACAGTCGATTCTGAATTTAAATCATTTGCAAGTGCAGCTTGATCATAAATTCTCAATGTAAAATAATTTTGTAGCCTCAAGAAAATAGACCTGCCGTTTCCTTGTTTGCACAACTTGAGTAACTGATACACAAATGCGGGAACTTCTTGAGGTGTTAGTTTTTCCATGTACTGGCCCAGTTTATTCACTACCTGAGAATGTTCTTCTTTTGTGAGTGGCATCTCTCTGAAATTAAACAAAACATATATAACAAGTAATTATACTTGATGTACTCATACTTTTGACATTTATTGTGTTGTAAAGTTTCATTTTTTGTTTGTTTATTTATTATTAATTATAGGTACACCTCATTATAAATAAAACCTACAAAATATACATGCTAAACAGAAAATATAATAACCACCTCACAAAACGTCACCGAAATTATTTATTCCACGTACACAGAAAACCTCTGCAGCCACTCAAAAGCCCTGGTTCTCTAAATCCTGTGATAAGGCCATACTTGAAAAGGTCAAAGCTCCCAAAAAGCCAGTCAAGAAAACCGTCAAGCATTTAACGACGCAAGAAACTGCTATGTCCGCATTCTTTCTGGGGCAAAAAACTCGTTTAATAACCACATCAAAAACAAAGTCCTCTTAAGCTCCAACGGCAGCAAACCCTTCTGGACTCTTGCCAAATCTATTGGGAATAATTTCTGCAAGAGCAAGTTCCCACCTCTTGTCTCAGGGGATGAAATTGTTTCTACCGCCCTGGGCAACGCTGAACTTTTTGCCTCGTTGTTCACCGGCAATTCTACTCTCAACCCACCTCCAAATGTTCAATCACCAACACTCCCCAATGTCGCGCATAAAATGACTGATATCATTTTCAAAACTAAAAAGGTACGAAAGATGCTCTATTCTCTTAATACCAGGAAAGCCTTGACGAGATCCCAGCAATTGTTCTCAAAAAATGCGCACCAGAACTTGCTCCTGTCCTGACTCGTCTGTTTCAGACATCTTACAATAGAGGCATATTCCCTAGTAACTGAAAAATTGCTCGAGTACAACCTGTCCCCAAGAAATGATCCAAAGCGCTTCCTAGCAACTACAGACCTATTTATCTCCTTTCAGTCGTCTCTAAAGTAATGGAAAATTATATAAACACTGAATTACTAAAACTTCTTGAAAAACACAGTCTAATCCACGACAGGCAGTATGGATTCAGTCAGCGCAGATCAACTGCCGACCTCCTTTCCTTTGTCACCCATTCTTGGAACAAGTCTATGGAACTACACAGTGACTCCCAGATTGCCGCTCTAGACATATCCAAAGCATTCGACCAGGTCTGGCACGCAGCGCTGCTTAATAAACTACCGGCCTATGGCCTACCACCAAACCTCTGTACGTGGACAGCAAATTTCCTCTCCAACCGGAGCATTTCTGTTGTCGTGGATGGCCATTCCTCTAAACTGTATCCAATTAATGCAGGAGTTCCTCAAGGTTCAGCTTTAGCCCCTACTTTGTTTCTTCTCCACATCAATGGCCTTCTCTCTAGCACATCCAACCCAGTTCACAGTTACGCGGACGACAGCACCCTCCACTCAAATATACAATATTCTAAGCCTGTCTCCTTATCCCAATTAGATGAGGATCGCAGACACATGGAGGGTTCTATCTCCGTGGATCTCCAAAAAATATTAGACTGGGAAAGTAGAAATCTTGTACAATTCAACCCAACCAAATCACAGTCTTACTTTCTTTCTCATAAGAGATACACCAGCACTAGACCCACCACAATAAACAACCAAGTTATTCAAAGTAATGAGTCCTTTTCACTTGTTGGTATTTCTGTGGATCGAAATCTCAATTGGCACCAACATGTCACATCAATTGCAGAAGCAGCTGCTATGAAATTAGGTTTCCTCTTCCGGTCTCGCAAATATTTTTCACCAGCTAATCTCTATACTTTATATACTTCACAAATAAGACCAAACCTCGAATACTGCTCCCACATCTGGGGTGCTGCTGCCGCTTCTACACTCGCTATCCTGGACTCCATTCAGAAGAGAGCTATACGTCTCATCGGTGACCCTACCCTCACCCAAAGGCTGCCATCTCTTGCCCACCGACGTGCCGTTGGTGACCTCTCTCTCTTTTATAGATATCTGCACGGGCACTGCTTAGAGGAGCTTTCTTCCATAGTTCCTTCACCTGCTGCCCCCAACAGATCTACCAGGGGAACAGAGCGAATGCACCCTTTTACTGTCCAGGTCACGAGACATAAAACATCTTGTTATGCCCGCTCTTTTGTCCCGAGGACTTCCAAGTTGTGGAATTCCTCCCCCGAACCTCCAAACCTTCAAGTCCAGAATTAACAAGTTGCCCCTTTCCTCCTTATCGACACCCACGGTACGATTGTATTTAGGCTGTAAGCCCTCATGGTGTCTTGTTGAAATAAAAAATAAAAAAAGGTTATGCAGTATTTACAATAAATCATAAATAACAAAGCAAAATAAATATAATAATAAAATACCTTAAAAACTACAGCCACTTGTACAGAGTGTCCGGAAATGATGAACAAAAAATTCAGGGGGTTATGCTACTCTGAAAATTAGTGCCAAAAGTTCCTATGGCATTTTTTTGAAAACTCAAAAATAAAGAAGTTACAGGGTCCAGTGGCACTATTTTTTCGAGTAGCATTACCCCTTGAATTTCTTGCTCATCATTTCCAGAAACCTGTAACTATACACACTCAAAGGGGGATGTGGTCCCTTAGCCTTTCCATGTGCTGGTTGATCTCTTGATTGATCGGCGCGTGGCTTAGCTACTGGACTCCTTGAGGCTGGCTCCACGTGCCACCCCTGGAGTGACTGTTGGCAATAGGAAGAACGCCCAGGGCTGATGGTCTACTAAAGTCTCGCTCCTTCTCACACAGGCCACACACACGCATACAAACACAGACAAGACACACATAGATCGGGTTGGGGGCTCCTCAGGCTTCGGCGTGGACTTCGAGGAGGGACTCCGAGCGGAGCCTGCTCTGTACTGGCAGTGCTGTGCAAGCCAGGTCCGGCACAGCTGGCGCCGTTTGGACAATACAGGGGCCCACCCTTGCCTTGGCCGGCGTAGGGGATTGCCCTATCAGCCATTCGAAAAATGCTCGATCGTGTCAGCAGCACCGGGTAGCTCCGGAACAGAGGGTTAGCTGCACGCTTCGGGTCACCACGGCGTGGCCGCTCTTAACGGAATCAAGCCTCATCATGGATAAAGCACCGGGACCCGGTGGGGTGATCTCCCGTATCTATACGCTCACTAAACCACAAGCACACTCTCACACAAACAAATAACCTTAGCAACCATGAATAGGCAAAAAGAAGCAGATGGTAACGTGCCAAAAGCTAGTGCAGAAGAAGAAGGTAGAGAGATCCCTGTCTCTTCAAGTAGTTCCAGCAGGGAACTGAAGGAAACGCTCCTCCGCTCTCCCGGCGTGGGGTTCAGGGTGGAACCGTACGGTTCCGTCGGGGACACTACTGCCATGGGGAACATCAAGGGGCGATCTTCGTTGGCTGCGAGTTCGGCCAGGCCCATGGACATTTGACTTTTCAATATATAGGAAACCAACTTACACTGACACAACCATACCATACGATTCATGTCACTCTGTTTCACAAAAGCTGTCATGTCAGCCTGTCATTCTATAATACCTATGTCCCAAAACAATTTTCAAAAAGAAATTTCAAGAATTAAGCAAATAGCACTTTATAATGGCTACCTGTTAAAATAATAGATAAAATGATAGAGAGAAAAGAATACAAATTAGCGATTAATTCTATTTATCCAAATATTAGAGACAAAAAAGGCAACAAGTATGTTTTGATAACTGATTTTGGAACCATTTCAGAAAACATTTCAAAAACTTTAAATAGCTGTACAAATGCAGGTAGCTTTTAAACCTTACAACACGACACGTGATTTGTTAACGCGAAAGAAAAATCTTGTTTCTTGACAAAAGCTGGAGTTTATGAATCAGCTTGTACACATTGTAACGCAATCTACATAGGTCAAACTTCTAAAAACTTACACCTGATACAAAGAACATATTTCTGCATTTACACATAACCACGCTCACAAATCTACATTTCCAAAACATATTATTGATGCCCAACATAGACATACAGTAAATAACCGCATAAAACCACAACATTTTTGTAATGACAAGGGTAAACTAGACTTTTTTGAAGCTTTAGAAGTAAAAAAGCACATACACTACAATAGCTAACTTGTTTTAAGTGAGCAAACTGATTTAATGGATTCCACTTTCTTGGATATTATTCTTCCTAATTAGATAAATCAAACAAAATAAATCTAACTTTTTCTTCAAAAAAATTGTAATAAGATAATGAATTGATGTATGTCGATATTTTCATTGTGTATAGATTATTTTTTAGTTATTTTATTGTTGTAATTGTTATTATAGTTATTACTGTTATAGGTTATTTCTATCTTTATGTTAAATATTGACACACATTTTTAAGGTGTCATTCGTCTTTCTGTTTCATTTTATTTACATTTTTTAAAGATTTTTTGATCATAACATAGCAACATATCGTTATTTTTAGTTGTCGTGATTCCATCTTAATTCAATTTTTATCTGTCTGAGGATGCTGTCAAGCAGCGAAACCGGTTACAGAAACGTTGAAGAACATCCTAGAACATCTAGAATCCAGAAAGGCCACTTGCTCCAGTTAGCTTACACGCTGGCTACGTCCTTCACTTACCGAAACCCAACAGTGAAGCCAGATAAGTAGTATCCAAGTCTGAATGTAGTATAATATAACCGTTTTCATGATTTTTGTCAATTGCTATGATGTCAATCCTTCTGGTCCCCCTAGTTTCTTAGAGGCCATGAACTTCTTCTATTTGGAAGCCTTTCTCTCCGAGGGTACAAGCAAGTAGTCCCCTAACTTCATGACACCGGTTTCGAAGCAGTTCTCCGTGGGTGCAGTACCTGAGCACATGTGCAAGAGTTTCATACTCGTTACAGTGTCTGGAGTGGGATGTGTTGATACCGCGATCAGGAATACTACGTACAGGAGCTACATTACATGTCATTTTCAAACAATCACGTCATTCGGATATTGTTAATCCCTTATGATTGTATAACCAATTATTAGCTTGTTTAATCTGCTGGTAAGTAATTACCCCTTGGCCTTTTTGTTTCTGAGAGCACCACTGTTCATACATTCTTTCCCTGAGACTGAATCTAGCTCATTTGCTATTCACGGAGTTCAAATTTATATTGTGTCATTGATATCTAATTTTTTTAAACACAACTTTCATCTGTTCTGAAATAATTCTGATTGATTCATTAACAAAATGCATTTTGAATTTTGCAGGAATTTTAATTTATTTAATTGTTGTAAAAAAGCTTCCCAAAATGTATAAATATAAAAATTTGAAGACCTCTTACTGGCTGATGAATATAAGAACCCATTTGGTGTATCATTTGGAATTTGGAGAATTTCTTTAACAAAAAATACATAAACTACAACACCTAAAAAACTAATTTATGTACTCACCCAAACATGGCTGCCATAGAAGTAACTAAACTTGGTGACCATTGCAACATACACAATGAACTTATGAATTGGGCTTTGTATTCCAGTCCAGTCATTTCTACATCGTTATATTCAACAGCTTCTCTTTCAACCAAAGCATTTAAAAGTTCTGGCAGCAATTCTTTCCAGCTGAAAATTTAAAACAACAATAATAAATTCATTAACTGTTATTGTCCTTACTAGGTGAAACCATTCCATACTAAATATAGATGTAAAGACTACCGCTGATCTGACATCACAAGTGTTTGTTTTATTCCCTGTAAAGAGTTAAAACAGTTTCGCCTTTTTGGTGAATTTTCATTAAGAAAATTCAGTAATAGAGGTATCAATGGTAAGACTTTCGGAAAATTTCTTCAAACGAGCGTGAACCTATATCCAGGGTCTGCTAAAAAATTTATAAGTATATATATATATATATATATATATATATATATATATATATATATATATATATATATATATATATATATATATATATATATATATATATATATATATATATATATATATATATATATATATATATATATATATATATATAATAATTTTCTTTATGTAGTGATTCAATTTGTTAAAAGCAATCTAGCACGACGTTTCATTATGTATAAATATTAAGCTTCCCATTCTTCACGTTCACGGTATTTAAAATTAAAAGTCATATATCTCTCTCTCTCTCTCCTAGTTTAATCTGACCACACATAGTTATTTGTTACAGAGACTCATAATATCTAGGTAGGTACTACAAAGTACGTTACATCCCTAGTTAAAATTATATAAACAGATGTTTAGGTTAAATTATTAAAATTTTAATTTCAAAATTTTGTATTGTTTATATTTATTTCATTTCCAAAAAGTATGGATACAGCAATAGTAAATAAGTATTGAAAAGAGTTTCAGTGCGTTATGGTAGCGAATTTTCATTAAAATATTGGTGATAACCCAATTTAACATTACTAGAATCTTCAGTTTTGATACAAGCGATTAATATGGAAAAATACTTACCTGCCACCTATAATGTCATAGATGCATAAATAGTAATTAAATTTTTGGTAAATTTGCATATTAGCAGATGGGGGGTGTTTAGAAAAATATTTTCAGAAATATGCTTAGAACCCCTTCTAGACGCCCAAACCACAAGAAGAATTTCTTGCAAACAGCCAACAAGAAAGTTACGGGACCAAGAGTGAATAGGGGTGCTGGGCGGAGAAGAATATAAAAAGGAAATGTGAGCGAAAAGTGCGACAGAAGCAGGCAAGTTGGACCTCTTTAAGCTGCCTTTATCCCATTTTGCAGCTATACCTCCTTAAAATCCTGTTTACCGCATGCAGAAACTATATATTCACTGCAGGTCCCGTAACTTTCTTAGGGGTTGCTCCAAAGGAATTTTTCTTGTTTACAGTGTTCTTGTTTATGCATTGAGGGTGATTGTAGGCATGCAGAAGGGGAAGGAGAACCCCCGCGACAAAGCAGCGGATCAAGATTTTCAATTCATGTTTAAATTGTTATCCCAGTCCATTTTTTTTATATTTCTCCAAAAAAAGATTTTGAGCTTGCCTTGTTGGTCAGTCTTACATAGTAAGCTGCAATATTTTATCATTTTCAAAAAGTATGGATACAGCAACCGTAAATAAGTGTTGGAAAGGGTCTGGGCGCAGCAAGTGCGTTATGGTAGAAATTTTTCGTAAAAATATGTCAAATCCGATAGCTCAATAAATTTCCCATTAAGCTAGAATCTTCAATCTTGAACCATAGTAACACCTATGTGAACTCACCGAGGGTACTAAATTAAAGAAAAATAACATAATGAGCTTCGCGGATCACTACAAATTTGTTTTAAAAAACCTTTTTTGATGTTTATGGTTTGCAAAAACAAGCCATCTAAGTAATTAATAAGGAAAAATACCTGCCATATTTATAATTTGACAGGTACATTCCCTTTGTTAATTTTTTTTTCTGAAAAACTTTTGTAACTTTAATGAAATTTGTAACCCAATTTTTTTAAAGACCCTTGCAGTACTTACATATTATATGTAAGACCAAATTTTAATTTTTTAGCTCCATATAAAATATATTTTTTTTAATAATCGCTAACTGGGACTCTAAAACTGATCTCCAAGGTCCATTCAAATTTAAAGAATTAGTTTTAATAATATATCTTACCAATAGTGTACAATTCTTATGAAAATTCACTACTATAACGCACTTGCTGCATCCCGAAATTTTTTACACTTGATCTTATTTGTGATTGCATGGTCGCCAAGGCAGAAAGGACAAAATAAACTCTTCTTGATAAAGACACAACTGTTAAACATTCTGGATGCACTTTCTTTTCAATTTATAAAGGCTACCTAAATTACTTACTTTATCAGTTCATTTTCGATTACAAAGCGTGTTTGTGTGTTCACAGTCTATTTTCTATTAAATTCGGTATACATACAGCATGTCGCTGAAACGGAAAAGACACAAGCTTATGACTTAACCATAAAGAAAATATAATATTTGTATTCCTGTACCCATAAACTTTTGAAACGTTCTAAAATTTACACCAAATCACCACTTATTTATCCCCTACCCCCTGAAGCGATCTTACCCAAAAACAATTCGAAGCATTCCTTTGTCGGGTGCTAACTGGATACCAAATTTGATGATATCTCAATTCGTTTGAAAGTTATTGCGCCTATTAACAGAAAGATGTACATTCCAACATACTGACCTGACCAACCAACCAACAGACCGACAGACAACAGATAGTCCATCCAGAATCATGTTTTCTATATATTTTGAGACTTTTTATGCCGTTTTAGCAAAAAAAAATATTCGAAATTGTTGTCAACAATATTCCACCCCCACACATTCAACCCTTAATTTAATTTCAGCACAGAATACCAGATGTTTGATAAAATTAAAAGTTTTCTAATAAATAAACTCTAAAAGGTTGTGTGTGTGTTTTGTTTCTTTAACGTCGACCTATTTCCGCGACTATGGCCAATCACCGACGCCAGGGAGCAGTTTCACCTCACTATCCTGGAAATTTTGCCGAACCCCTGTCTTTCTGTAAGGAGGGTAGGGATCTTTAACGTGCCCAACATCGCATGGACACGGGACCGACGGCTTTACGCCCCCTCCGAAGGGCGGAACGTGCAGACATTCAACTTGCTCAAATACAATGCCAGAACCTCGGTTGATGTTAATTTTACAGTTTGTACTGAAAAAGTGAAAGGAGTACGCCGGGATCGAAATCAGTACCCTTCGGTTCAAAGGCACAAGTTCTTACCTCTGAACCACCGAGGTTCCTCTCTAAAAGGTTATTATAGTACTAGAGTTTTAAAGCAAAAATGTCAATTTTCACCAAATCACCCCCCATTCATCCCCTACCGACATAAACGATTTTACCCAAAAACAATCTGAACCGTTCATTTGTCAAGTGCTAAGTGTATACCAAACTTGAAAACGATATCTCAATTCGGTCTAAAGTTATCGTGGCTACAGACATACAGACCGACAGACAAAAAAACATTTTCATTCCCAAATCATGTTTTCTATATGTTTTGATACCTTTTACAATGTTTAAGTGAAAAAAATTTTTTGAAATTTTTGGCGCCCATGCAATACTCCACATGTGACGATGGGGAAGTAATAAGTGTTATGTTTCAAAGTGTACAAAGTTTGTTTGTGATCCCTCTCTTTATGTGTGGTCATTTACCTGATACCTAATATAAACATAATTTTGGTAATCTTTGAATATAGGGTGTCACACAGCGCAGGCCAGAAAATGAACAGGAATGTAAATACCACATACAGTGTTGTCGGGTTGTAGTTCTTTAATTGAATAAGATCTAATCAATATTATATACTTTTTAATATATTTTTGCCTGTATCGAATACATCTAAATTTAGGTCCTACAGCAGCTACAAATAATGTCACAAAACATAATATTGTTAAATTTAAGAGTATATTTGGTAAAGTTGCAGACAACCACCCGACGTTTTGAATTTTATTTAAAAAAATCAAATGAGCGCGAACTAGGAGCCCTAGAACCCACATCCAGGGTCAGTTTAAATGTTTTATGTGTGTGTGTATATATGTGTACATATATATATATATATATATATATATATATATATATATATATATATATATATATATATATATATATATATATATATATATATATATATATATATATATATATATATGTATATATATATATATATATATATATATATATATATATATATATGTATGTATATATATATATATATATATATATATATATATATATATATATATATATATATATATAAACGACTGCTGATACATAAAGTTTGGTATCTTACATGCACGCTGAGAGTATTCTTACCTTTTGTTCTCTTGCCTTTACCGAGTTATTTACATTTAAATTTTTTTACACATTACATACTTTTTAAACAATTTCTCAGTACGGTTCTGTTCCGTGACACCCCTTCCCCTCCTAAACATATCATTCGACACAAAGTTAATATTGACTGACAGCTGAGAGATTGTTTAAAAAGTATGTAATGTGTAAAAAACTATAAACGTAAATAACTCGTGAAGGCAAGAGAACAAAAGGTGAGAATACTGCCAGTGTGCATGTAATATACCAAACTTTATCTATATCAGCTGATAAATTTTTTAAAAAGTATGCAATGTGTAAAAAAACTTTATATGTAAATAACTCGGCAAAGGCAAGAGAACAAAATGTAATAATGTCAGCGTGCATGTGAGATACCAAACTTTCTTCTAAGCATGTTTCTGAAAAGATTTTTCAAAAAGTCTGGATATATACATTAATATATATATATATATATATATATATATATATATATATATATATATATATATATATATATATATATATATATATATATATATATATGCATATGATAATTGAAACTGCCCCCTAATATGGGTTGTAGGGGTCCTAGTTCGCGCTCATTTTTAAATTATTTCATAAAATTCAAAAGTCAGGATCTCTCCTTTAGTTCGGTAGGTTGTCTGCAAATTTACCAAATCTACACTTTAATGTAACAATATTATGTTTTGTGACATTATTTTTAGCTGTAGGATCTATTTTTAGATGTATTCTCTTTACAATGTACAACACATTTGATACAGGCAAAAATATATTAAAAAGTATTTAATATTGATGAGATCTTATTCAATGAAAAAAAAAACAACAACCCGACAACACTGTATGTAGTATTTGGGTTTCTGTTCGTTTTCTGGACTGCGCTGTGTGACACTATATTCAAAGATTACCATAATGTTTAGTAGTTAAGAGTTTAGAATTTTTCATTCCCTGAAACGATAATCAGGTCTTTAAAAATGTGTTGTGGTAACTTGGGTTCTCAAAGTGTACTTATCATCACCAAAATTTCCTGGAAGTGATTAAGAATCCTAACAGATTCCAATTAATGTAACTTACCTTATTTGGGAACTTTGTTGGCTTTGTATTGTTTCCATACAATAGTGACACAATTCAATAAGGTGTTTTGATTTAAATTTTGGTAACTCCATGCAAACTCTGTGTATGATATCATTTGTGCGTGAAGTTGTCAGTTCATTATTATCCAATTCTTTAATTACAGTTAATACTGTTGTCACTCTTTTTGAATGTGAATCTGTAGAATCCGTAAAAGCCTGTAGTAAATAATTGAAAACATAATTGAAATTTGAACTACTGAGACGACTTTTCACATAATCGACAATCTGAAAATAATAAAATTAAAATAAATGTTTTAACAATGCATTACAACTCACGTCTTCAACACTTAACTTAACTACATAGTTTTGCAAATTTGCAATGTCTTTTTTTTGTCCATATTCGCGTATTTTTTGTTCCAAAGAATCCATTGCAAAACTAATAAATACCCGCCAAAAGTGTTCATCCAAAAATGTGGTTAACGTACGAACCCGGCACTATTGCAGCAATATAAAGTGAATAATAATCAAAAACCTTTTTGATTTTGAAAACTATGACACCAAAACTTGAAAAAAACTAATCGATGAAGGATAGCTTATAGCTTTTCAATTTTGGCTCTTTAAATTTCGTATTTATCCACAATTCCTGTCAAAACTTCAAAATTCAAAACACAATACTTGCTTGTCAAATGTCAACTGTCAATTTGATTAATAAATTGACGTAATATCATCTCAATTAGTGATGGGAAAAACTGTTATATTGCTTTAACAGGTCGCACCTGTTACTGTTATTTAGAAATAACAGTTAAATATAACAGGTTGAAAATAACAGTATGAACTATGAATTATTAAGAATTCCACGTAGACGTAGTAACAGTAGCTGAACCCGTCCGGTGGTGTAGTTGGGTAATGTTTAAAATAAAAAATATTCTTGTATTATGTTTAAAACAATTAATAACTTTTTTATTAAAAAAATGATGGAGGTTTTTTTTGGGTATTCATCACTAATAATAATTTGGTAAAAAATTCAACAATGCAGAATTTCTTTAGAATTTTCTTAACTAATTAAGTATTAGTTAAGCATTGAGCTTGAAAACCTCTATAGCCATCTTTTCCTTGAAAATGAGAGCTTATATGAAATAAATGAATTATTGTAAGCAAAAAATAAAATAAATAATTTAAAAAAAAATTAAAACTAATTTTTTTCTCTCTACCTATAGGGCGAAGTGTGTCTGGTTTCAACTATACCGGGTACAGGGAATATTTTTATAATTTCATTAAAATTGGTACTGTTTCTGGGATTTTTTAAGTTTCAGGGATTTTTTATTTTGCAGTAGTAATAAAAAAAAGATGTTTAAAATCGGACCTATTTCTTAGATTTCCAAAGTGAAAAGTAAAAAGGAATATTGATTTATTAGTTACATAAGGCAAAGAAGAATGAGCAAAAAACTACCTAATATAATATAATACCTAAGGACTCACGTTAAAGCATAACTGTACGTTTGTATACATATCAGTTTTTTCTTAAAACAAAAATGCCATCAGCATATCGAGTTATCTAATGAAGATTGAGTTTACGTCAACGCCTATGTGATTATTTTTTTATATACGCGGTGACCTGATTTTATTTTTACAGTGATATAGTTCATTTTTAATAATTTTCACTTGCTACATATACAGCCTTTTTATTTACATTTTTCATATTTTGTGTTTGTTTATAAATTGTAAATATATGTGTGTGTCTTGTGTGAATCAACAACCTGTCAAAATTTAAGAGTTTCATTGTACCGACGACCCTACGTTTCCAAAGCTGTGAGCACACTAGTATAGAGTAGTATGTTATGAAGTAAAGTCCGCTCTATACTCTATACCCCATTCCCAGTCTCATGTCCATTCAACCTATTATAACAGTTGCGGATGAAAACAGTATTATGTTATGAGGTAAAGTCCGCTCTATACCCCATTCCCAGTCTCTTGTCCATTCAACCTATTATAACAGTTGCGGATGAAAACAGAAGCTGCTTCATCGTAGCAGTGCAACAGAAACAGATACGACAACAGAAACAGATACGACTCACTGCGCAACAGCATCCCCTCCACTGTACCTGTTATTTGTATAAATCCATAACAGGTTGTTACTGTTGCGGCTCGACAACAGTTAAAATATAACAGACTGTTAAATAACAACCCATCACTAATCTCAATACATATAAATGTCTTAGCTTAGGAAATTGCAATGGCAATTCAGGATCTAGGAAGACAAAATGGGAAAATTAACTGCCATCTATCTCACCATTGACGCCCTGTTTGAATAAAAAAATGCAACTCAATAATAATTGATAAAATAGTTGTTTACAATGAAAATAGGCAACGATAACAAACTAAAACAGTGCCCTTTAATGTCTAATGTCCAGTTTCACAAAGTTAGATTACATATTGAACGGACGGTTAGTTAATAATTGTTTAATACAACAAATCACAACTTTAAGATAATTGGTTGTAATGAAAAAAAAAACCGAATACTAATCTGTGATTGGACGTCTGAAGCAATGATTATTTTACCGTTCGTTAAATATTTCATCGATCTTTGTGAAACTGAGTATAAGACGGTACGAGTAAATTTTAAAAGGATTAATGATAAAAACAAAAAAGTAGCGTCCACACTACGATACGGAATCTCCTGTTGGGGATCAGCTTATAAATCGACATTAAAACCGCTCTGCATAACACAGTATTTTATAATAAGACCTATACTAAACAAAACAGTTAACTATTCTACAAAATTGTTATACAACTCCAATACTGGTGTTTTGAATATTAGGGGGTTATATATTCTTGTGCTCGTACAGTATGCTCACGAGGAAGTCTTATTACAAGAACAAACAAAACATCAATATGTAACAAGGCAGGTGACAAATAAATGTACTAACATCAAGATGTAAAAAAAAAATTCGCGGAAAACTATTGACTTTCTTGGATTACGATTATACATATATAATCTTCTACCAGCCAAATTTAAGATTATAGAAAAGAATTATAAATTTCGTTAAAGTAAGGGAATATATATATTGCAAAATTTCGAAAGATTAAAAACCTTAATAGGCAATTTTTGAAGAAAAAAAACTATGGTACATAAAGACAGCTTATAATAATTATTAGGAATAAATAAGAATGCTAAGTGAGTGGCGAACGTGTCGCCACCTAGTTCGGAACCAAGTACTATGTTGTCACGCCCGCTCCAAATAACACAGAGTATTAAAAATAGAGACGGTATACAACTAACTAACAATTTAAAAAATTGTTAGCCCTGGCCCATTTCTACCCCAATATAGGGACAAAGTATGTAAGACTAGATGCATTCTCTGTGTTATTTGGAGCGGGCGTGACAACATAGTACTTGGTTCCGAACTAGGTGGCGACACGTTCGCCACTCACTTAGTGTTTTAAGACTGGCTATACGATAGCCGTGTTATTTTTGATGCATTTTTGCTGCAATTAGTATGCCGTACTGAAGAGCTCTAATGAGAGCGAAACCGGTCTACGGTTCTAATTGTTGCGAGAATGCATCTAGTCTTACATACTTTGTCCCTATATTGGGGTAGAAATGGGCCAGGGCTAACAATTTTTTAAATTGTTAGTTAGTTGTATACCGTCTCTATTTTTAATACTCTGTGTTATTTGGAGCGGGCGTGACAACATAGTTCTTGGTTCCGAACTAGGTGGCGACACGTTCGCCACTCACTTGGTGTTTTAAGACTGGCTATACGATAGCCGTGTTATTTTTGGTGCATTTTTGCTGCAATTAGTATGCCGTACTGAAGAGCTCTAATGAGAGCGAAACCGGTCTACGGTTCTAATTGTTGCGAGAATGCATCTAGTCATAAATAAGAATGGAAGAGTGTTGTATACGTGGGTGTGCAAATGTGGGCGTAGCGTTAGCCTGTGAGTATGTCTGGTATATGTATGGGTGAGTGTATGCATGTGACTTTTGGGTGAGTGTGCGAGGGCCGGGAGTAGCGGGTGTTTGTGAATAAGTATCATTGTGTGTATAAGCGAAAGTGGTTGTCTTCTGCTTTGTGTCTGGTGTAGATTAGGTGGGAGACGGGATGACGGTTTCGAACAGAGATTGTTCTTGACGGATATACCTCATTTTTGTTACATTGGAATAGAGGTGAGTGTGTGTGTGTGCAGGGGATGGTGGGATGCTTCAGAATTTAAATAAGGAAGGGGGTCAGATGTCTAATGTAAAATTGTTGTGGTGTATGTTTTAATAGGATAATAATTATAAGGCGAATAAATAAAATAACGTAATTGTAAACTAAGTCGCGTCTAATGTGCGTTTAAAACACTTGTGGTGATGACCACAAACTTTAGCGTGCCATTAAAGGCTAGTATTTGAACCGCTTTTGATTATCATTGGGAACAGATGTGTTTATCCATTGCACTACAGTAATATAATATATAAAATTACTTATTTAGTTATTGCGCATTATATGTAAATAGGTATATAACCCAAAAAACCCTTAGTGGTCATAACAGGTTGTATAATGGTACTAGAACATTTTAGAAGATACATACTTTAGTGACCAGATATTGCTATATAATCTCTTATCCTATCAAAAGTTTCTGGTTTTTGGTCGCTAATAGGAACAAAGGGGGTAACTATTTCCTTGGTTGAAACTATATAGGTCTACACTTTGTTTTAAATTGCACTGTGTTTGTGGTATTTCTAGATCCAGGGGAACTTTGTATTATTTTATAGAACATACAATTATAAACATAAAAGGGTCATTTATTGTTATTTTTGCCTGTCAAATATGCAGGGAGGGCCGCCCCACACAGCCTTCTTTTACGAGCTGCCACTGGATAATGGATTTTTGCATTATATTGTATCATAGATATTAAATATCTTAACGTTGGCATTAGTAGTTCTTTCGTGTAAATGTGCTTTTACCTACTCCAATGACGTATATAGAGAACGTCATTGACCTACTCTATTCTACTGGCACAGCTTAACCTAGCCTAACCTCAACTTTGCACATTGTTCGAATTTTTAATATTTTAAATCCTGAAAATTTTTAAAGATGCAGTTAATAAAAAATAAGCAAAGTATTGACTTAAAAAACGTTGAACAAATTTTAATTAGAGAGAATAAATATATTAACGATTTATTTTCATCGATCTGTATACCACTAAGGAATGGTAAGTAAATGTCTAGATTTATGTTGTATTTGCATGATTTTATAAACATGCGTTTGGATTACTAGTCAGAATTTTTAATTGGCTTATTAATTTTTTTTTAAGATTGCTTAAATTGATTAATTTCAGAAGAGGAAGATGATTCACATAATGACAAAAAGCAGAAACTTCCTCACATCAGTAATAGCCAACCAAGAGCAAAGTCACTAGTTGAACTTCAAGACAGGTTGAAAGCAGTTACAAGCAAGAAGAGATTAACATATAAAGAAAAACTTGCTAAGAAAGGTCTCAAAAATCGCATGAAGAAGAAAAGCAAACAAGATGAGAGAAATGCCCAACAGAAGCGAATGCGTGCTGAAAAGGCCATGATGACTGTCGCTACACAAAGCGGGGACAACACAGAAGAACCCAAGCATTCAGAGTCTGCAACACACTGTGAAGGTAAGATGGTGTTTTCTAAATTTGACTTCTCAAACTTAGGTGTAAGAAAGAATAAGAAGCAGGAAAAAGATCCAAAGAAGCTTTTGGAAAATATAGAGAAGCAAAAAGAAAAGATTAACCAGTTAACTGAAAGTGGTGAAGTAGAAAAGGCATTACAAATTAAAGAAAAAAATGCTTGGAAGAATGCATTAGCCAAAGCTGATGGAATAAAAGTAAAGGATGATCCGATGTTATTAAAGAAAACAATGCAGCGCAAGGAACAAAAACAAAGGTCTAGTAAAAAGAAATGGCAAGCTAGACAAGAGAATGTGAAAAAGATGCAAGATGATCGTCAAAATAAAAGAAACGAGAATATTCAAAAACGAAAGAAAGAAAAGAAAGTCAACAAACTTAAGAAAGCTGCCAAGAAGGGCAAGATTATTCCTGGATTTTAGTTTTCTAAGTTTTAATTTTTTATTATAGATTCGTTGTCAGATGAGTGAACATTGGAACCTGTGATGAGCACCGATAAGTGCAATTTGGAGAACCTAATTCATCACAATACAGTTTTTTAGACCTGACGATCGTTTTGCTAACAAAGTTGGCGTCATCAGTTTATTCATCCCTCTGATGATGCTAACTTTGTTAGCGAAACAATTGTCAGTTCTAAAAAAAACTGTATGGTGATAAATTGGATTCTCCAAATTGTCCTTATTAGTTGTCAGACTTTTAATTTTTGTTTCCTCTTTGGAATAAAACTAAGGCTTATTTATTTTGTTAAAATGAATAAACTGTTAAAAGTGTTATAGATTTTTTTTTGTGAATGGCTGATATTAAAATAGCTTGTGGCAACCCTATTAATTTTATAGAATCAATATTTCTATTTTTTTTAAAATATATAGAAGATTGTTGTTAAAAGTGTGTTTCTTTTTACCTAAACTATTAAGATAAAATGTTCAATAGAACTTATGTTTATAAATTAAAATCTATCACCTAATATGGATATTAGTAAAACAATTTTATGTGCATTTTTGATCATTAGGAGAGAAGTGTCAGGTACAGTGAAAATTTTTAAAGTAAAATGGTTCTGGCTAATACTTCATGCAAATCTAAGTATTAGTAAACTTACTTATATTCCAACTGATTTACTAATGATGTCGGCATAGTGAGAAACTTGTTAACATGTGGATTAAATTCAAGATCAGCCAAACTAATAGGTTAACTCATAATAGTGTTGGGCACTGACTGACTGAGTCGACTCCCACTAGTGAATCAAGTGAATCAACTCAGTTGCTGATACGAGTCCCGACTCCGATTCACCGACTCACTCTCAGGACTCTTGGTCACCGCTCCCGCTCACCAACTCACTGATTCACCGACTCATCTCATGACTAAATCGGAGTCAGAGCAGAGCACTGAGACTGGGAGTCGCAACAAGAATGGGTCAATTCCGATTAGGGTCTTGTACGTGACTTTTACAAAGTAGTAGAGATGCCGTGGTCAAGGTCAATGCCATAAAGCAATAAGCCATCTTGGCGACTAAAAAGATTACCTGCATCTGCATGCTTTGTGCTTGAGAAACGCCAAAGCTTTAATTATATTTATCAGTTATTGAGTATAATTTCTTATTCATACTAACTATGAAAATCATTTAATAGTATTAAAAATTATAATTTTCATAAAATACGCATAGGTATCTTAAAAACATTGTATAAAATAAAAGGAGAAATCTGTAAGAAGACTCCTTTGTGCATTCTGATTATAGTTAATTTTCAATGTTAGTTGATTACCTATTAATATCAGTATTCTTTTAAAATGTTTTATTTCATTATATCTTACACTTGCCTTATTTAAGATATCTATAGAATATTAAGAATTTAAAATATAGGTACACCTACTCCCTTTTCCCTTTTAGTGAATTTTCTTAGAAAAAAATTCACTATTGGGGAGATTTTGACTTTTGAAACATTTTTCTCAAATGAGCTCGAACTAGGACCCCTAGAACCCATATCCAAGGTCAGTTTAAAATTTTATATGTATATATATATATATATATATATATATATATATATATATATATATATATATATATATATATATATATATATATTTGTGTGTGTGTGTGCATATCACACCGATAACTCACAAAATAATGGCGTGTGATCTTGACAAAATTTGACATGTACCTTCCTTTTGAAAGTGGCTTGGATAAGTTCCCAGGCCAGGAAAATAAAACCAGGTTTTCCGGGAAAATTATGGGTTTTATTTAGGAAAAAAATTATCTCAAAAAAATAGGAAAGCTCTGCTAACCAAATTTGGTACGTAAGTTAAAAAGAAACTATATGCTAAAATTCATATTTTTATGTTACAGGAAAAACATATTTTGTGCGAGATCATTTCTATGAAAATTCACTACCATAACGCATTTGCCGCGTCCAGACTTTTGTATATTTACTTGTATTATTTTTAGTGACTGATGAACCGAAAGTTTCCCAAGAAAAGGGTTTTCTTTTTTATTAAATAGCTGATACCCATACCCACGAGTTAATAACATATTTAATTACATATACAATTCAGCTACGAATTCTCGTTTATATATGTATATAATATATATATATATATATATATATATATATATATATATATATATATATATATATATATATATATATATATATATATATATATATGTATGTATGTTGTTTTAAGTTAATTATTTTTTATCATTGTGCTATCTGAACATATAAAGTTTGAAATTGACCTTGGAAATATAGGTCTAACGGGAGCAGGCCTAGTACACGCTCATTTGAAGAAATTTTTCCAGTTTCCAAAAGTTGCATCTTTGAGTTTTTTATATGCTAACAATAAATCGAGAAAATTATTTAATAAGAGCTATTTACCAATATATCTATTGCTAATTTTCCACAAAACAGTGCTACTTACCTAGATATATGTAACAAAAGGAAATAACATTAATAAATCATTATTATCCAATAAGCCTATTAGCAAAAACCAACTTTGAAAATTGTGACATAAGCACTAAAGTTATCTAGGAAATCAAAAGAATGTTCAAAATTATTTCTTTTTTGTTGTATGCATGTTTGGCATACTTTTCCTACTTGTTTTAAAAAATCAAAAGGATGTTCAAAATTATTTCCTTTTTGTTGTATGCACGTTTGGCATACTTTTCCTATTTGTTTTAAAGAATTAAGCAAAACAACGGGATGATTTTGTAAGTAGCAAAAACTTTCTCTTATTTTGTTTCCTAAATCTTAACTATTATCATAATGAACTTTGTAAATTTTATTGTCCAGATATCCACATAGAAAGAAATCCAATATAGACAAGGCTGGGGACCTAGGGAGCAATCTTATAGGCCCATTGGTTCAGATCCATCGATTTGGAAAATTATTCACCAGAAATAACCTCGTCATTTGATAATTGTGTGCAGGAGCCCGGTTTTGTTGAAAATTAATTTCGTTTAGGTACATGAGCTAAAAGAACATCATTGTTCAATTCCGGTATCGCTGTTCCTAAAATTTCAACATAGCGATTGGCTGTTGGGTTTCTCTCGAATATATAAAAATTTATCTGTGTTCCTAATATGAAGCAAGACACATTTACACCAAACCTGCCTTGCTGTTTTGTGGGGAATATTTGGTGTTGGTTTTCCTGGGAGCAGAATCTGCTATTGTGGCTATTAAGTAATCAGAATTACTAAAATGAGCTTTGTCTGATATAACCTTCATTGCAAAATCTTTGACCATATCACATCTTTTCTGATACCAATTGCAAAAGACTACCCGACGTTGAGCATCCCGAGAGGGTAGGTGCTAGACAAGCCTAAATTTGTGTGGGTGGTATTTGTGTTTTCTTACAATTTTTTTGACTCTAGCTTTTGAAATCAATATGCTCCTTTCAATGGCTCTACAGGAGTTTGTAGTGTAAGCTTCTACATTAGCCAAAACTGTGACTTCTTCAACCTCTCGATTTTCTTTACTATATGTCTTTGAACGAGGTTTGTTAAACGATTCATGACCAAGTAAATTCTTTTACTTCCACATCGTCACAACGTGTGGAAGTATCACATCGGCGACCAAAAATTATGTTTGTAGCATGACAACTTTAGAACGAATTGAGATATCGTCTTTGGTATCCAGTTTGGGTATCATCACTTTAGGGGGTAGGGAATGAATGGGGGTGATTTGGTGAAAATTGACATTTTTTCGTTAAAACTTGAGTAATATAACGTTTTAGTGTTTATTTATTAGAACACTTTTAATTTCATCAAAGATCTGGTATTCTGTGCTGACATTAAATTATGGGTTAATGTGTCGTGGTGGAATATTGTTAAAAAAAAATTCGAATTTTTTTTTCCGGTAAAACGGCGTAAAAAGTCTCAAAACATATCAAAACTTGATTCTGGAAGGAATTTTTTTTGTCTGTAGGCATGTACCCCTGTCTGTTACTAGGTGCAAAAACTTTAGAATGAATTGAGATGTCATCTTAAATTTGGTATCCAGTTAGCACTTGACAAATGAACGCTTCGAATTTTTTTGGGTAAATAAGGGGTAATTTGGTGAGACTTGACGTTTTAGTCAATTTTTATTTTAAAAAAATTCACTAATAGAGAGGTATCGATGGTGAGACTTTGCAAATTTTTTTGAGTTCGTTAGCCAAGAAAATCGAACAAGGTTTTCCGAGAAAATTTTGAGTTTTCTTTCGAAAAAAATTTGTTTGTCCGAAAATTACAAATCTATTTTAATGAAATTTGGGGCATATATAGCCTCGAGGAAGACCTTACTACGTACCAAAAGTCAACTATCTAAGTTTATAGGAAATTGAGTTATTTAAATTTTGAGTTTTCTTTCGAGAATACATTTTTTCTCCAAAAATTGCGAAGCTATTTTAATGCAATTTGGTGGTTATGTTGCCTTGAGAAAGACCTTGCCACATACCAAAATTCAACTGTCTAAGTTTATATAACATTGAGTTATTCAAATTTGAAGGATTTAATAAAAATTCACTACCATAACGCACTTGCTGCGCCTCAAATTTGTTTCAATAAAGCTCGAGTAATATAACGTTCCAAAATATTATGGGTACAGGAATACAAATATTTTCTTTGTGGTCAAGTCATGGTCCCTAAATTCATTCCAATCGAATGTCTTTCTGAAGAGAAAAAATTATCACAGCTATGTGGAAGTTATGGTTCAATTTGCAGCACTATTTTATTCAGTAAAAAATTGATGTATTGAGTTGCCTCCTTTCTGGATATCTAAATAAAAATGAAGCATGGTATTTAAGCATAACTGAAAACCAACTACTTACCTGTTAAAATGCATCCCAGATGTTGCTTCAACAATTTCATTACTTTATATAAACCAAGCTAACATCGTGGGGTTAGGGAGTCGCGGACCAAAGGACTCCAGGGGACAAGCTGGGGAAGTGGAAACAACAACATAAACTTTCGATGAAGCTTTCCCCAAGACCGTCATGCGCGGTGAAAAGCCGCATCCTGCATGAGGTGACCCTGCTAATAACTAAACATGACGGATCTAGACAAGGAGGTCGAACTAAACTCCCCGAATCAACGGTGTCACGTGACCCGTGCCTAGGGATGGATGGCACCAGGGCGAGGGTGTCGTGAACGTAACCTCTGGAGTACCGGGCAACCCTCCAGAGTAACCCGCCTTGCACCACACAGGGGGTTCTGATGGTGTTGACAGTATTTTCCCCATTCTCGTGGGAACAACATGAAGATAATAAATACACATAAAACCAATGAGGCTCGAGGAGTGGCTCCGGCTACAGACTTGTGCCTTGGGTCTATTCCGGAAACGGAGACGAGCCAGGGGGCGGCAGCGGACTCTGGAGGTCTCACGACCGACGTAGATACGAGGGATCAGGGGGTAACTTCGGCCAGAGACCTGTCCCCGACACCCAAGCTGGAGGCTGGGTCCCACCGGAGGGCGGCGGACTCCGGGGGCCCCTCCACCAGTGAGGACCCTATTGTAAGGGTAGAGGGACTGCCCCGGTAGTCCAAGCGTCTTTACGGGGCGCAAAGCAAGAAGTTTCGGAGCGCGCAGAAAATGGCGACCGGGACGTGGACGGTCGAGAAACCTGTAAGGTGCAAGAGGGGAGTGCGAGTCAGAAGAGGACGTGCTCAGACTCTAGCACGCCTACTACAGACAGACGTCCCAAAAGTGCCAAGGCACTATGTAAAGGCGCAAGAGGAGAGTGCGAGCAGAGGACGCCGCGTCCTGGCTCTAGCACGCCTACTACAGACAGACGTCCCAAAAGGACCAAGGCCGGAACAGCGGCGCAGACTGGCTCGTATAGGAGGCTCTCGGGATGGCGGTGATTGACAGACGCCATCCTGAGGTCACGCTAGACCATGGGAAGGCGGACCTGATCCAGGCTGCGGTGGACTCTCTTCAGGAAGGGGAGAGCTTGCCTCGGTACCACCTGGCACGCCTGGCGGGGGACATCCTCTGAATAACCTGTGCCGGTCCGCAGTCGCGGGACTGGCTGCGGAAAACGATCAGGGGCCTCGGTCAGATTTGGGAGGGGGCGGACTTGACAGCCGTCGATCCCGGAACTCCCAAAGAGACGCAAGGTCCTCGTACGGATCCCTAACACCGTCCCGCAGGAGACGGTGATCAGTAGACTGAAGATCCAGAACCCTGAACTGGGGACACAACACTGGTCGGCAGGAAGGCAGATGAGAAAGGACAGACTCTCGCCTTCTCGATCGACCAGGCGTCTTACAGAGCCCTTGAAGGAACCTCCTTCAAGGCATTCTGGGGCCTGGGAAGGGTTAGCTTCCGCCCATTGGGGAAGCAACTACGGGTTACTGGGACTTAGGTTCCTTCAGGTCAACCTCCAACACAGCCAGGGCAGCCACGGCCGGACTACTGATGGCTCTGAGGAACACGGATGTGACCCTCATCCAGGAACCGTACTCCTATAAAGGAGAGATCAAGGGACTCGGCGGAGCTGCTGGAAAGCTCATCTACAGCAAATCCAGCGAGAACCCGAGGGCCTGCATTTTTGTCAGGGAAGGGATAGAGTTTCTGCCTTTAATGAATTTCTGTTTCAGGGACCTTTCAACGATCAAAATCCGATGTGGAGGAGCGGATGGGCCGAGGGACATTACTGTCGCGTCAGCCTATTTGCCAGGGGACAGCACGGACCCCCCTCCACCCAACGAATTGGAGCAGCTGATGGTGGGTAGCAGAGCAGACGGATGGCAGACCATCATCGGCATGGATGCGAATGCGCACCATGAGTTGTGGGGTAGCTCGGACACAAACTCTAGGGGTGAGGCACTTTTACAATTCTTTATGAAATTTAATTTAGACATATTGAATAGAGGTAATAAACCGACCTTCATCACAACACGGCGTGAGGAAGTTTTAGATCTAACAGTTTCCACCCAGTTTCTGGGTGACTTTGTTAAGAGCTGGGCTGTGTCTGGGGAAGTGAGTAGCTCAGACCACAGATACATCCGGTTTGAAACCGCCAAAGTCGAAAGACAAACGGTAGGGTACCGGGACCCCCGCAAGGCGGACTGGGAAGCCTACAGGTCAGACCTAGCAGTGGAACTGCGGGAGGTTAAGAGTACCATAGACAATTCAATAGACCTCGAGATTGCAGCAGCCCAATTGCGAGACGCAATCACCTTGGCCTATAACGCCAACTCCAATGGTCAGGGAGGTAAAATATCTTGGGGTCGTATTGGACTATAAGCTAACCCAGAATGGTCACATTGGATAAATACTGCGTAAGGAAGTCATGACCTTAGCCGTCACTAGGCGGCTATATGGAAAAACGTGGGGTTAGTTAGACCTAGTATGACCCGGGTGGCCACTGGCTGTACACAAGGGTGGTCAGACCATCGTTAACATACGCGGCACTGGTCTGGTGGCCTAAGGCGACACAATCCAGTGCCAAACAAAAACTAGGCAAGATCCAAAGGATGGCTTGCCTAGGCATCACAGGGGCCATGTCTTCAACCACAACAGCCGCCATGGTGGTGTTGCTGGATATCCCCCCCCCCCCCCCCCCCCAGTTATTATGGGGGACGCCAGGCTAGGACTATACAGACAGACTAGCCTGCAATGGTAGACTGAAGAGCAACCCAGGCTTCAAGGGCCAGTGCAAAATTCAGGAGATCGTGAAGGAGCCCATGCTTGAAATGAGGTCAGACTTCGCGAGCCCGCGAATGTGCAGGGAAAACAACTTTACAGTGGAAATCCCCGACCGAGAGGCATGGCGGGACGAGTCGCCGGGAATACCACGGGACGCGCTCGTCTGGTTCACGGACGGATCCGGTGGGGAGCGTGGAATGGGGGCAGGTGTTTACTCGGAAGGACCGAGGGTAAGTCATAGTATTTCCCTCGTAGCCCATGCAACGGTGTTTCAGGCCGAAATGTACGCCTTCCTGCACTGTGTGCGGGAGAACAAGAGGAGGGGCTACACCAACAAGCGGATCCTCATAGCCACAGACAGCCCTTAAGGCACTAAGTAGCCCACGGGTAAATTCCTGGCTGGTGAGTGAGTGCCGAGACGAGACGAGCGACCTGGCTGGGCAGAATGAGGTGACCCTCATCTGAGTGCCGGGTCACTCGGGGGTCAAAGGCAATGAAGAAGCTGACAGTCTCGCGAAGAGAGGGTCAGCAGAACCATTTATGGGACCAGAACCGGCTCTGGGCGTGACAAAGAGCACTGCCAGGGCTGTCATTCTTAATTATCTGAACAATTTGAGGTGCATTTAACATGTTGCTTAAAATTTTGTACTAAATAGTTTGCTTCCTGTTTATTTTAAATATTATTCAACAATATGTCCAGCAATGAAGAATATTTTGACATGTTGGAATGTTATATTTGTTCTAACCGAAATACTGAGGCAGCTGCAAATTCATATCAAAACAACTACCCAGAAAGATGACAATCAAACACCAAAATATTTCGCAGGATAGTGACCAATCTATTGAACGACGGTAGCTTCCATGCAAAGAAACTACCAATGCCTGCCTAGAAATGTAGAAAAAAATAGTGCCGTCTTACAGGTTTCAAACGAAAAGCGCCTGCAATCTGTTCGGTTTTATGGTGAACAAATTGACGTTCCAAAAAGTACGGTACACTGTGTATTAAAACAAAGTCATTATCATCCATACAAACCCACAATCGTACAATGCTTAAATGTTGACGATTACCCTAAGCGATTTCAGTTCTGCAGATGGTATCAAGGACAATGTCAGCAAGATGAAAATTTTCATTTGAAAATAATATGGACTGATGAATCCAGATTTACAAGTTGTGGTGTATATAATCGCCATAATAGGCAGTATTGGGCAAATGAAAAATCGCATCTAAAGGAAGAAATATGATTGCAAGACAGATTTTGTATTGTTTGGTGCGGCTTATTAGGTTAAAAAAACTGTTATTTTCATTTGTAGATTAGACAGTTAATTTAAAAAAAAATTAGGTAACTTCATTGTTGGTCCGTCCTTTTTTGAAGATAATTTAACTGGGGAAAGGTATTTTAATATATTGAGAAATGATATCTTACCAACAATTAGAAGAGTTCATGATAATTTAGACGAGATTTGGTACCAACAAGACAGTTGTCCAGCTCATAATGCTAGGATCGTCAAAGAATTTTTGTACCAAAATTTTAATACTCGTGTCATTTGTAACATTGGGCCAGTTCATTGGTGTGCTGTTAGTCCTGATATAACACCCGTGAATTTTTATTTTTGGGGTACTCTGAAGAATGATGTGTATAAATTCGATCCACCACAAAATATCAATGAATTACGAAACAGAATCACAGAAGCTATAAATGATATTAACCAAAACACCCTCACCAGATTTTGCAGGCATGTTTCAAAAAGCTGTATAAAATGCATTGAACAAAACGGTGGCCATATTGAACAATTTTCTATTTAGTGTATTTTTAAGTTTCTATTTAATTTTTTGTTGAGTTCCGTTGCTAATTGTGTTGTTTTGTGGAGTTTAATTTAATTTTCATAGCCTACTATTCTCAAAACGGTTTTTCTCAAAATTGACAGTGCAATTATAAGATTTCTCAAGCATGTTGTACATCATTGGAAAGCTCTTTTCACAGGCTATCACATCAGCAAAAAAATCCAATATGGCTGCCATAATAAAAACAAACATTGATACATATAGCTCAAAAACAAATGACAATCCAAAGTTGAGAATAGCACAAAAAGATTACTCTGTAAAAAGTGTCGTGATAATGTGCAAGTCTTAGACATGTCAGATCAACGACTACTTAGATATTGAAGAAAAAAAGAAATTAAGAAATTTTGTTTTTTTCAAAATAACTCGAAAATGAAAAGAGGCAGGGCAAAATACAATTTGGAACGAACATGAAATTCTACAAAACATTGCTAATTTAACCGTCTCCCTATCTCTAATAATAACGGAGATAGCAATACATTCCCATCCAGTTTGGGACACACTGCATATATATATATATATATATATATACTATATATATATATATATATATATATATATATTATATATATATATATATATATATATATATATATATATATAGCAGGAAAGACGGGTTTCGTCCTCAGGACTCTTCAATATACCATACCTGTGCTCCAACAAGTCGGCCTTAAAGCAGGCATTGCCACAATGTGTAATGTAGAAGAGCGCAAAGCACCATATTTGGTGTTGTGATAGTTCTAGGCTTCCACAGCAGCTTCCAAGTACATACAGTAGAGCAAGAAGGAGGCTGTAAGAAAACCAGCGAGCGAAACCAACTACTCCCCTGGCTAATACCACGATGGGCATTGAATTATATCACTCACTAGCCACTATCACTTCAGTCCTGCCAGGACTTGCGCTAAGATGTAAAGCAGGAACACACAGACCGGTTTCGTCCCCCTCTATATGCCATACCTGCACTCCAATAAGCCTGTCGTAACGCAGGCATTGCTACAATGTGCAATAGAAAAGAGTCTGTGGTTCTAGGCTTCCACACAAAGAACTATAACTCTATTCTCTATAAACAAATTATTTCTTGATAATATATACATAGTGTGTGTTTTTGTTTCTTTAACGTCGGCCTATTTCCGAGACTATAGCCAATCACCGACGCCAGTGAGGAGTTTGCCCCCACTACCCTTGAAATTTTGCCGAACCCCTGCCTTTCTGTGAGGAGGGTAGGGATATTTAACATGCCCGACATCGCATCGACACGGGACCGACGGCTTTACGCACCCTCCGAAGGGTGGAACGTGCAGACATTCAACTTGCTCAAATACAATGCCCCAACCTCGGTTGATGTCAATGTTACAGTATGTACTGAAAAAGTGAATAGAGAACCCTGGGATGGAACCCAGCACCCTTCGGTTCAGAGGTACACGTTCTTACCACCGAGGCTCTTTTGTAGAAATAATAAATAGTTATAAATTGCAGGTCATTATCCTAAGAAAGTATAAAAAATGACAGAGGTATTTGGGTTAGTGTAATAAAAAAATCGATTGACATAAGATTAATTTATTTTTTTAATTGAACATTTTGATTAACAGTAAAACCACATTTAAATTAACTTTCATTTTCTTATTTTATTGCCAAATTTTTCAAAAAAAGCTGTCCTGGTGGCACCTAGTTGTGTGTGTGTGGGAGGAATTGGCTTCGGACATGACGTCCATTGGCCACAAAACTGCAGTAAATTTGTACTATTGTTATATCTATACATTGTTATAAAAAGCAATTCTCCTTCACATATATTTATAATTTGCAGCATGGATTTCAATACTTACAGCAATAGGGAGGGTTAAAGCGATAGACGTACCTTTATGTGTAAGCTCTTACAGAGTATGACTATTTCTAAATGGCTATAGCATAAGCAATATTTATCTTCTAACATATCAATTTTGTCAAAATATAAATGTTTGTGTTCTTACTTATTATTAAGGATAGAAACAAAGGATACTTGCTTCTCGCCTAGGTGTCCTTCAGGGCATTTTTTTTTTTAACAAACAACACTGGACTGCTAATGACATGTGATAAAAAACAATAGGTGAGACAGTAGGAAAACTAAATGTATATTAATATTATTCTTAACTAAGGCTAATACTAAAAAACACATATAGAGAAATAGCAAAACTAAATTTTGATTTTTGTATGCTGAATGAATTTTACAAGTATATTATAGATTTTCAGGCTATTTGTACAAATAAGTGTTGCTAAGTTCACAGGAAATTCTACTGCTGCATCTTTGAGTTCTTTCCAGAGTTGTTTACGTATCGGGTTATACAAACTGCACTGAAACATGAGGTGTTCTAAAGTTCCTAGGTAACTGTTGTCACATGTACAATAAGGATTGTTACTAATGCCTATTTTATGTAGGTATTGTGGGAAAGCAGCCGTTATTCAGCTTCATTCTGGTAATTATAGTAGTATAGTACCTTGGCATAATAAATTCGTCTGGCACCTAGTTTTAAACATTATTTTTATACTTAGTTGCTACAAAATATGTTTCAAAATTTATGGTTAATGAGAAAATGTTTGAATATTTTCAAAAAAGCTGCCCTTCATCGCACCAACTTTTAACATTGTTTTTTAATGCTTATTTCAGACATAATTGTTGGTTTTATATATATATATATATATATATATATATATATATATATATATATATATATATATATATATATATATATATATATATTCTTTTTTTTTGTTGTAAATTCTCTTCACAAAAAGGTTGGCTTAATGAAAGTGATTTCGCTTTATGTCAATATGTTGCCAAAATATTTTTGCCCCATGCATTACAGGATAACTAAAGTCCGATGTGATTTTGAAGAAAAAATATTTCGTATGCAGGGTGGTTTGTAAAATGTATCTAGATTCTGTAGGATTTAGAATAAACAACCCGTTTATTTTAAATGGAACACCTGTATTTTATGTTTTTGTTAGATGTACTTGAAAATCCTCTTTCAAATTGTATCAGCATTCCCTATACCAGAAATTGATTTTTCTAGAGTTATTGGTGGTTTTTAGAAAAAAGCACAGAATTCGGGATAAATGAGTAATTTAATTACTATACCTGCTATTTATTAGAGTGCTACAGAAATTTATGTGTATCACGTACAGAGCTAACTAGATTTTCATAGATACTGTTCAATTTGTCCACAATTTGCAGTATCACAACATTCCAAGTGTGATAGAACTCCTTCACTTGTTGCACGCTGTATTTTAGAAGGATTTAGCTTATCTAAAGAATTACAAACTCGAATTTCAAGGTCTTCTCTTGCATTAACCGGATTCGTATAACAATCTGGCTTGAGTTTACCCCATAAGTAGAAATCGAGCAGGGTGAGATCAAGTGATCATGGAGGGCAAACATATGATAGCCCTGCATCCTATCCACCTTCCCTCAAAAACTTAATTCAAGTATACCATCACCTCTGCTAAGGAATGCGCTGGAGCATCATCTAATTGGAACTAAATTGTTATAACGATTAAGTGGCAAGGTCTCTAAAAAAGAACCTCGGAGGATGTTAATGTTACAGTTTGTACTGAAAAAGTAAAAGGGATCGATCCCAGTATCCTTCGGTTCAGAGGCACACGTTCTTACCCCTGAACCACTGAGGTTCTAATATATACATATAAAAATAACTTGGATAAGATTATAATTTTTAATACAATATTTAATATACAAAGGATCCTGCAAGAGATCACCGTTTAGGCCGATAGTACATCTCCGTGACACTACAATAGACTCGACTTTATAGGATGGCATAGTATTTTTTGCAGTATTTGTCTGGCTGACTGTGTAAAGCAACTACATGAGAGTGTTCTTATTTCTTATGCTCCTTCCATCACATCTATTTTAATAACTATATTTATAGCGAAAATAAATCGCATGTAATTAACTGAATATTGATCTCTTTGCTTAATACTCAATTACTAGAAGATATTACATATAACCCAAATTAAAATAAAACTTTCAATTTATATGTATTAGGTGACTTGACCTGACCTATAATTGCATATGAGGTTTAGTTTAGAATGTTTGAGTTTTTAGATACAAATAAATATACTTGAGGGTAAATAATTGTTTTTGTAGAAGTGTGTATGTTTCTGGTTCTTTAACGTCGGTCTATTTCCGCGACTATGGCCAATCACCGACGCCAGTGAGGAGTTTGCCCCCACTACCCTTGAAATTTTGCCGAACCCCTGCCTTTCTGTGAGGAGGCTAGGGATATTTAACATGCTCGACATCGCATCGACACGGGACCGACGGCTTTACGCACCCTCCGAAGGGTGGAACGTGCAGACATTCAACTTCCTCAAATACAATGCCCCAACCTCGGCTGATGTCAATGTTACAGTATGTACTGAAAAAGTAAATAGAGAACCCTGGGATGGAACCCAGCACCCTGCGGTTCAGAGGTACACGTTCTTACCACCGAGGCTCTTTTGTAGAAATAATAAATAGTTATAAATTGCAGGTCATTATCCTAAGAAAGTATAAAAAATGACAGCGGTATTTGGGTTAGTGTAATAAAAAAATCGATTGACATAAGATTAATTTATTTTTTTAATTGAACATTTTGATTAACAGTAAAACCACATTTAAATTAACTTTCATTTTCTTATTTTATTGCCAAATTTTTCAAAAAAAGCTGTCCTGGTGGCACCTAGTTGTGTGTGTGTGGGAGGAATTGGCTTCGGACATTATGTCCATTGGCCACAAAACTGCAGTAAATTTGTACTATTGTTAGATCTATACATTGTTATAAAAAGCGATTCTCCTTCAAATATATTTATAATTTGCAGCATGGATATCAATACTTACAGCAACAGGGGGGGTTAAAGCGATAGACGTACCTTTATGTGTAAGCTCTTACAGAGTATGACTATTTCTAAATGGCTATAGCATAAGCAATATTTATCTTCTAACATATCAATTTTGTCAAAATATAAATGTTTGTGTTCTTACTTATTATTAAGGATAGAAACAAAGGATACTCGCTTCTCGCCTAGGTGTCCTTCAGGGCATTTTTTTTTTAACAAACAACACTGGACAGCTAATGACATGTGATAAAAAACAATAGGTGAGACAGTAGGAAAACTAAATTTACATTAATATTATTCTTAACTAAGGCTAATACTAAAATACACATATAGAGAAATAGCAAAACTAAATTTTGATTTTTGTATGCTGAATGAATTTTATAAGTATATTATAGATTTTCAGGCTATTTGTACAAATAAGTGTTGCTAAGTTCACAGGAAATTCTACTGCTGCATCTTTGAGTTCTTTCCAGAGTTGTTTATGTATCGGGTTATACAAACTGCACTGAAACATGAGGTGTTCTAAAGTTCCTAGGTAACTGTTGTCACATGTACAATAAGGATTGTTACTAATGCCTATTTTATGTAGGTGTTGTGGAAAGCAGCCGTTATTCAGCTTCATTCTGGTAATTATAGTAGTATAGTACTTTGGCATAATAAATTCGTCTGGCACCTAGTTTTAAACATTATTTTTAAACTTAGTTGCTAAAAAATATGTTTCAAAATTTATGGTTAATGAGAAAATGTTTGAATATTTTCAAAAAAGCTGTCCTTCATCGCACCAACTTTTAACATTGTTTTTTAATGCTTATTTCAGACATAATTGTTGGTTATATATATATATATATATATATATATATATATATATATATATATATATATATATATATATATATATATATATATATATATATATATATATATATATATATATATATATATATATATATATATATATATTCTTTTTTTTTGTTGTAAATTCTCTTCACAAGAAGGTTGGCTTAATGAAAGTGATTTCGCTTTATGTCAATATGTTGCCAAAATATTTTTGCCCCATGCATTACAGGATAACTAAAGTCCGATGTGATTTTGAAGAAAAAATATTTCGTATGCAGGGTGGTTTGTAAAATGTATCTAGATTCTGTAGGATTTAGAATAAACAACCCGTTTATTTTAAATGGAACACCTGTATTTTATGTTTTTGTTAGATGTACTTGAAAATCCTCTTTCAAATTGTATCAGCATTCCGTATACCAGAAATTGATTTTTCTAGAGTTATTGGTAGTTTTTAGAAAAAAGCACAGAATTCGGGATAAATGAGTAATTTAGTTACTATACCTGCTATTTATTAGAGTGCTACAGAAATTGATGTGTATCACGTACAGAGCTAACTAGATTTTCATAGGTACTGTTCAATTGGTCCACAATTTGCAGTATCACAACATTCCAAGCGTGATAGAACTCCTTCACTTATTGCACGCTGTATTTTAGAAGGATTTAGCTTATCTAAAGAATTACAAACTCGAATTTCAAGGTCTTCTCTTGCATTAACCGGATTCATATAACAATCTGGCTTGAGTTTACCCCATAAGTAGAAATTGAGCAGGGTGAGATCAAGTGATCATGGAGGGCAAACATATGATAGCCCTGCATCCTATCCACCTTCCCTCAAAAACTTCATTCAAGTATACCATCACCTCTGCTAAAGAATGCGCTGGAGCATCATCTAATTGGAACTAACAATTGTTATAACGATTAAGTGGCAAGGTCTCTAAAAAAATCACTGACTGGGGTTCGTAGGATCTGTAAGTACTACTTGGAATTAAGAGTATTATCATAAATACAGTACAAAATTTTGTTGTCCATTAAAAGAGCAAACACCTTGAAATTGAATTTTATTTCGCTAGTAACATGACGAGAATTGTGTGTTGAATGTCCCTTCATGGGAAAACTTTGTTTCATCCCGCCAAATTATATTTCTAATTAAAGAAGGATTATCTTGGTGGTGGTCATGGAGCATTTTACAAAATTCTACCCTTTGTGTTGGGTTGTAGATAATTTATAATTATGCATATTATCCTTGTGCAGTATTCTGTGTATGAATGAATGTGCTACATTCAAATCATGTTCAGCTGTAACTACTGATGCATGTGGATGAGCTTCAAAATAAGATAAAAGATAAATTACATTGTATCTGTTTCCTGTTACTAGTGATGCTGTTGATCGCATTCTTAATTTGCAGTTACCAGTACTCAAGACGTTAGATTTGTATCTCCTGAATTTCTGTACAGTCATTGTAGGTAATCTAGGATACCATTCGTTAAAGATTCGACACATTCTGCTGACAATCTTACTATACTGTCTGTGACAGTAAAATAAATTCAGCAGCTGTTCATATGAATAGTTAAAATTTTCCATTATACTGTCGCACCGTGATTATTGTTATAACAAACATACAAAACGTACATTAAGACAATACAATAAAATTATTGAAACGTCAAACTCTACATATCACTCTAATAAATTGATTAAATTACTCATTTATCCCAAATTCTCTGCTTTTTTCTAAAATCCAATCACCCTAGAAAAATCGATTTTGGGTATAGGGAATGCTGATGCAATTTGAAAGGGGATCCTCAAGTGCATCTAACAAAAACAAAAGACAGGATGTGTCATTTAAAATAATCAAGTTTTTTTATTCTAAATCCTACGGAATCCAGATATAACTACAATTAAGGCACATAATAAAATTTGGGTTTGCTCAAACACCAATGCTCTGCTGTGCCATTCCATTATAAAATTAATCAGACCTCAAGAGGGTCTCTAAAAATTATTATTAAGAAAACAAGTCGCTTTTATTAAGAGCCCATGCCCCTCGATAATTCAATACAAATACTTTTAACTAGAAGCGGCCCTATTACAGTAACGTTATGACAATATTATTTAAAGGACACATACTTGGAAAAAGGAAAGAGACAAAGAGAAAAATTTGGTACGATGAAATGAAAAGAGATGCTAGAGATCAAATTATGGTTATAAGAAGGCGACATCGCCTTTAGACTGAAACGATGGCCTTATAATTTTGGAATATAGTTTTTAACTATTATTAATTAATTAATTACCTAAGATGTATACATAAAATTTATTACTTGCATCAGATTTATTTAGTAAGCTTCAGTTACACATTTCTTTGTTATATTTTGTTTGTTTGCCAGTGGTGACATTTTTTTAAATCATGTCATATTTGTGTTCTAATATCTCTCATTTTAGATGTGTTTTTTTACATATTACTTTACTTTGTTTTCAAGTTGTATAAGAAATAGAAGCTACCTTCTTAAATTATTTTACTACAAACATTATTACAAGAATTATAATTACTACTAGTATGACAATACTGAACAATTCCGATCTCTAAAATTAAGACATAAATATTTATTATTTTCTAATTAAGACAGTTAAATTAATGGTTACTCAATTTCAATGACACTTTCCTTGCAATACCATTGTTTTTTATTTTCATAATAACTGATAACTACTTCTGGACATCTAACATTTAGTTGACTGGCTGGAACCAAGTCTGCTTCTTTACAATTTTTCCACATAACCAGAAACATCAGTTCACCGCTCGCATCTGTTGCACCAACGATTCTGTCAATTTCTAGTCCCCTCTCAAAACCCCTTGGTCGATTGTCTTCAATAATGTTTTTTCTTTTGTTGGCCTTTTCAGCTTCTTCAGGATCATTTCTTTGTACAGTTTCAAACTGAGCTTCATAAGCAGCTATTAGATCTGGGCAGTCTAAATTTTCTTGTGGTTCCCATGTATTATCCTCACTAAAATATAATTGTAGTATATTCATAATAATAATTATGCATAATAATAATTTATAACTAGACACAATGATGCTAAATCTGAATACTTTAAAATGTATACATATTTCTTTTTGGTGAGTGTACCCACATAAAAAGTGAGGGATGTTACATCATGTAGGATGGACAGGCCATGATTAAGGTTTCTCTGAGAAACTTCTGGCTACTTTTAATATTCTCATACTAACGCTACCACAATTACTTGCAATATAATGTTTTTTCTTTTGTTGGCCTTTTCAGCTTCTTCAGGATCATTTCTTTGTACAGTTTCAAACTGAGCTTCATAAGCAGCTATTAGATCTGGGCAGTCTAAATTTTCTTGTGGTTCCCATGTATTATCCTCACTAAAATATAATTGTAGTATATTCATAATAATAATTATGCATAATAATAATTTATAACTAGACACAATGATGCTAAATCTGAATACTTTAAAATGTATACATATTTCTTTTTGGTGAGTGTACCCACATAAAAAGTGAGGGATGTTACATCATGTAGGATGGACAGGCCATGATTAAGGTTTCTCTGAGAAACTTCTGGCTACTTTTAATATTCTCATACTAACGCTACCACAATTACTTGCAATATAATTTTCCCCAACTGCACAATTTTGTGTAAATAAACTGAATGAATTACAACAGTTAATAGTGATTAAATGAACTGTGTGACCAAACTTATCATGAAGATGCCGGCCGGCCCAGCGATAAGTAAAGCTGTTCATAGAACAGAAAGCTATATAAAAGGGCATTTCCAATCGCGAAAATATATTTGTTAATATCATTCAATTTGTAATTAAAAATGTAGATATAGGAAAATTCGCTACAACAATTAATGTAATATTTGATGTAGTAGTAGGTCACAGATGTATCAATAACATTGGCATTGAAATAATATTACATATTTATCTAAATAATAAACAAGTTGAAATTGCAGCGTACAGTACAAGGAATGCTGACTGCTGAGGTTATTCCCTAAATATCCTCTGCTACTTAACATGGTCCTTCGAAGCCAACAGTTGAAGAACATGGCCCTTCAACGAAAAAGTAACCAGTGCCATTGGAAATACAGAGCTCTCTAAAAATCAAAATATTCTTATCAAACATCTTTTAACCCAAGTTTTCAAATACCTTTTTATTTTAGGTAAAAGTAATCAAGGACAGAAGCGTCCAGGAAAGTACCAAAATAAGGTCAGTTCCAAATAAAGCATCTATACCGGTGGTAATCGAAGCCAAGCTGAAAATTCCCAAATTATGGATGGATCAACCAAGGTGGGAAGAATCAGCTACCACATCAGTAGTAAGAATTAATGGTTTGACCAATGCTTCCAAGGAAGAAATAGCAAAACAGTTGATGGGTAAATTGAGAACAGTAAGAAGTACAACCACCCAGGTATTTACACACACTGGGGTGGAGTATGCAGGCCAGATTCAGGTACGAGCTAAAATGGGCAGAGGCCACAAATTATACAAGGGCCATCCAGTAAAAATGGGAGGCTCACGAACAAAACAAACTTAGCAATATTGTTGGGACGCTGGGCATAAGGTACATGTTCGCAAATGGAAGCATAGGTTTAAATGGAAGTTTAAGAAGAAGAGGGTACACGCAGGGCACATGGTATCAACTAAAGAATGGCTGCGGCGTAGTCAAATCAAGGCAAGTTTAAAAGAGAAAACACTCAAAAACGACTCAGGGTCGGCGAGGCTGGATTTTGTGGAGTTGGAAGAGCTCTCCAAGCAAAGCAGAATCAATTATTCAAATCATCTGTTCAGTTATGTCACAAGGACAGAGATAACAGATAATGAACTAGCAAGTAGCATCCCAATCTCCAAGAAGCTATATGTGTGTTCCCCAGCCATGGTAAGAAGCATGGAGAGCAACCACAACGGCATAATAGATGAGATATGCCAGAGAAAAGACAAAATTACGTGTCCAATCCATCACCAGAAAGTCAAGTCGACAATCTGGAAGCAACTTTACACTGGAAACTCATGGATGTTCATCAACCCTCGAGAATCTAGAATTGCAATCACATGTAAAGGCCAGATGGAAGAAGTTATGGTAAGCAGTATGGCAGAATATCCATCTCCCAAGACTGTATCCTCGAGACAAAATGGGCATATATTATTAGATCATTTAAATTATTATTACTTACATTATCATCCTAGGGTTGTATACACATTAATATTATTTTAATTATGATTATTCCGATTATCATCCTAGAGTTGTATACATATTTATATTATTTTAATTATTATTATTTCGATTAGCATACCTAGGGTTGTCTACATATTAATATTATTTTAATTATTATTATTTCCATTAGCATACCTAGGGTTGTCTACATATTAATATTACTTCAATTAATATTATTTCAATTATCATCCTAGGGTAGTATACAAATTAATATTCTTTCAATTATTATAGTTAGTGCCAAACTTAGGTCAAGGTAAATCAAACATTCACGTCAGAGCTATCCAGAGAGTCGTCATTCCATTCGACTCTGCAGTATGTTCATAGAACAGAAAGCTATATAAAAGGGCATTTCCAATCGTGAAAATATATTTGTTAATATCATTCAATTTATAATTAAAAATGTAGATATAGGACAATTCGCTACAACAATTAATGTAATATTTCATGTAGTAGTAGGTCACAGATGTATCAATAACATTGGCATTGAAATAATATTACATATTTATCTAAATAATAAACAAGTTGAAATTGCAGCGTACAGTACAAGGAATGCTGACTGCTGAGGTCTGCAATTATGTATTATGTACACCAAAGCAAGGTTATAAGTAGTGTTGTTGATAAACATTAAGAGACTTGTGATTTTAATTATGTAGAGATAAGTACAGACTTTTGCTTTGAAAATGTAGTGACTAATATCAGAGACTTATCAATTAGGATTCAGTATGTAAATTAGTTGTATGCATTGTTAAAGTTTAGTTTATTTATTAAAGTTTTCGTTACTATGTCCAAATTCGCCTAGTTCGACAAGGTATTCCCTAAATATCCTCCGCTCCTTAACAAAAGGTGACTTCTTAGTCATATTAAACTATTGCATCTCCTAATATACATAATTATATTCTGCTTCTCCGGACATAGCAATGCATTTATTTTTTATTTTTACGTTTATATTGTACTTGCATTCTTTACTTTTAGCGAATTTTCATTAAAACAATTCGCTAATAGAAAGGTCACGATGAAAAGCTTTCGGAAAAATTTCTTCAGATGAGCGCTAATTTGGGTCTCTAGAACCGTAGAAATTTTAATGGACCTTGGTTCTGGGTTCTAGGGACCCAAATTCATGCTCATCTGAAGAAATGTTTCCGAAAGCTTTTCATCGTGACCTCTATTAGCAAATTTTTCTTAATGAAAATTTGCTAAAAGTATATATATATATATATATATATATATATATATATATATATATATATATATATATATATATATATATATATATATATATATATATATATATATATATATATATATATATATATATACAGGGCTTTCATTCATTCCCGAACCTCACGTGCCCGGATTCTGTCTCTCTCTTAGTGGAATATGATTTTATGAGTTGGCAGTCCAAAAAGTAACCAAAAAAAAAACACTCTACTAGCGACCCTAAAGTTACTAAATCAATTGACAATTGGCAGTTCAGTCCATTGGCGCTCAATTCCTTTTGACGGTTATTTTGTATGTATATTGTGCATTTTCCAAGTTCGACCAGTGTTTACCTTCTTCAAATAATTTTCTATCTGTTAGACAATAAAAATAAACAGTTTTTATCAACACTGAGCATTTTCATTCCGTTTTTACGAAGTTAAAAGTGTAGGTATGTTAAGGTTATGTTGTTGACGATATTCAACATCGCATGGAACGAAGCCCTACCAAATTTGTTCGTCGGTAATCTGTCCAAACAGGTACATATTTGTTCAATGTTACACAATACACATTCCCAAAACCGCAAATTAGAAGTTTAAATAATCGGACCTCAATTTGTTTACGTACATTACAAAATTTTGATATCTATACAAAATAAAAGTAATATATATATTTTTTAACAATCAATAACTGTAAACCATACACGAACACACTTGCTGTTAAAAATACTAAATAATAAATACATTTAAGACATTTACTGTTTCACCTTATTATGATTTTTATATTTGTTATAAAACCCCAAAGGAAATATGAGGCAACACTGGCATCTTATAGGGATTTCATTAATTCAGGTTGTACAACCGTGTATACCGGGTTGCCTAACTTAAGCGGTCACGTGGGGTTCGGGAATTAATGAAGGCCCTGTATATGTATGTATGTATCCGATCAATAACTCAAAAAATATTTCAACTGATTTGAATGAAACTTGGCACATATATTCATTTTGTCAAGACCGCGGACGAGTTCGTAAATCAGCTATAACAGACATTTCTTTCCCTCAAAAATATACAAAAATATTTTTGGAAACGCTATATTTTTGAAAGTATAGGAGTAACTTAAATGAGACTTTACATGTAGCTAGAAGTGGTGTAAATAACCCTCTGTTATAAATTTGAAGTAATTTGGTTCACAAAATTTGGAGCATTTTCCAAATTAAAAATAAAATCTGAAATACATGAGTCGATACCACTTAAGTGATTAAGGTCCAATACCTGACAAAGATGGACTACTTAGCTGCCATGCTCAGATTGATACATACCACAGAACCAAATAATACAATAACAGGGGTCAAACGTACTAGCGACCGACAAATCTCAGCCAATAAAATCCCGAACACTCGAACACCGTTGTCATGGCAACACTCAACATCATACCACTGCTATTGCCGCAGTCGTCGGCATAATAAACTAATAAACAATTGATTCTTATGCTATGACAAGGCTATTATGCGTAAGTACAGATAACATGAAATTAAAAATGAGGTGATTGCAAAAAGTATTGTTTTTTAAGTGGGAGATTCAATACATTTTTAAAATACACTAGGTACGTAACGTAGCACTATCTTCAAGACTTCGAGACTGGACTCCTGCTGATAAAACAGAAATGAAAAATTCTTGGGTCTTGTAAACATGCCCACCATCAGACACTATTGACGGAAAGACCCCCTTTTCAAAAACTATGTAGTACGAAGTAAAATAAGTAAAGAGATTATTATTGTTTATTGGCAAAAATTATACATTATGTTAATACAATAAGTCTTAAGCGACTTGTGGTGTATTATATAACATAATTTAGAAGGTTGAATCCTAAATAGTTTGACAGTCTGACACCAAATTCAATAAACTGCAGATTTTGACGTACCAAACTTAAATTCTTTTTTCTCTTCTATATCGCACCTTCTAACACTTCAATCATCACCTTCATTTACCATAAATCTCTGCTATTCCATAATGTCTTTCTAACTGCTATTCTTTCCAAGCAACCCATATTTTCACCAAAATGTTTAAATTTGTAGGAGATAAAAATTACTTTAGTTTGACAAATGTCAATATCATGTTCCAACTTTTATTGACAATGTGGCAGTTTAGTAGTAACGAAACATGCCCTGATGAAGACAGACTTTACAAAGTTGAGCCTCTTATAAACTTACTGGTAAAAAAAGTATCAACAAATTTATACGCCAGGAAAATTGGTATGCATTGACGAAACTCTTATACCATATTGCTGACGCTTGCTGATGAAACAATATATACCAAATAAAACCCATAAATATGGTTTAAAAATGTTTAAGCTTTGTAGTAACCATGGCTTTACATGGAATATGAAACGGTATTCTGGAAAGGAAAAAGTCCAATTATATCTGTCCCTACAAAGGTTGTTTTGCAGTTGTCAGAGAAATTATTGAATATAGGCAGGACTCTCATAACTGATGATTATTATAACAGTGTAGAATTAGCCAATCAACTATTGGACAGAAAGACACACTTGCTAGGCACGCTGAGAGCTAATCACAGAGGTACCCCGAAAGAAGTAATAAATAAAAAATTGAAGGCAGGCGAAAATATTGTGGAAGAATGACAGAGGCATTTGAGTCTGAAAATGGCGTGATAAACGTGATGTCACTTTTCTATCAACTAACCATGGTGACGAGATGATCGAAGTGAACTGCTGTACTGGTACAGGGTGATTCTTTATAATGTCGCCCCCCTTTAACTTTGTTATTTGAAGTGTCTCAAAAAAAATTGAAAGTATGGTCATGTAGGTGCTAAAAAATACTTTTTTTCTATCTATAAAAAAATTTGAAAAATGATCAGTATACAGGGAAAACCAAAAAGTTCATTTTCTTTTTCAATGGATCACCCTATATATGAATTTATTTTTCGATTCCTCGTAAAATTCTAAGCATAATTTATATAACATACTGTATACTTAAAATGAATAGTTTTTGAAATATTCGCATTTGAAACGTTATCATCAAATATTTTATTAAACAACTGTTACAAATCAAGAAGTCTTAGGATACCATGCTTTTAATTGAAAACAAATAACTGACAGTGACATTCTTCCAATATTGTTGTAGTTGTATTGTTTAGTAAGTAAAAATGCCGTACTCAGACAGAGAAAGAAGAGTTATTTGAAGTTATTATATTAAAAATAATTTAAATTGTCACGCTGCCATTAGAAATATGATAGAAGATAATCCCGGTATGCATGTCCCAACTCGAAAAACGTTCACATCTATAGGAAGTTTCAAGAAACGTCAAATTTACAAAGGAGAAAAAGAACTGATGTGAACATAGAAGAAAATGCAGAATTGAATATTTTACTTGCTATAGAAGAGAATCCAAACAATTCCATTAGAAACATTTCAAAGACATTACGAGCAACACAAGAAAATATTCAGCGAACTTCATACAGTAAAGTCCAAAGAATGTTAAGAAAATGGAATCTAAAGCCATATAAGATTAAACCCACTACAAAGCTTACCCAAATGCAAAAAGATGATCGCGTCGCATTTTGTCAACTGATTCTAGACAGAATAAACATAAATAACAATTTTTTGAAAACAGTTCTATGGACTGACGAGTTACCTTTTCTACTAGTGGCCTGTTTAACCGAAAAAATACCAGACGATGGGCAAGAGAGAATCTACATTCTTATAGGGAATTTAAGTTCCAAGGGCGACAATCCGTAAATGTGTGGTGTGGTATCTTGGGCGATCGAGTTATCAGTCCATATTTTTTTGATACTGTTTTAAATGGAGGCCACTATTTAGATTTCTTGGAAAACGAGTTCGAAGAATATTTTGACAATTTGCCTTTAAATATATTACAAAATATAATTTTTTAACAGAATGGAGCACCCCCTCGCAACATTCGTGCTGTGCTTAATTACCCAAATGAAAGGTTTCCTGAATGGATTGAAAGAAATGCGCCAATTAAATGGCCTGCAAACAGCCCCCATTTTACACCTATGGGTGTGTTTCTTTGGGGTTATATAAAAAACCGTGTATACAACCACCAAATTAAAAATAAATTATTAATTTAAATGAAAATAACCCAGCATTCATAACAGATTCATTAGAGAAAATGTGAAGAACCCTTATACAATGTGTTGAAGAAAATGGAGGCCCGGTAGAGCATCTTTATATTTGATTAGAAACTGTTTTTGTTATATTATTTATTGTTAGATTTCTTGATTTGTAACAGTTGTTTTGGTTTAATAAAATTTATGATGATAACGTTTCAAATGCGAATATCCTAGGATTTCTTGATTTGTAACAGTTGTTTAATAAAATATTTGATAACGTTTCAAATGCGAATATTTCAAAAACTATTCATTTTAAGTATACAGTGTGTTATATAAATTATGCTTAGAATTTTACGAGGGATCGAAAAATAAATTCATATATAGGGTGATCCATTGAAAAAAAATGAAGTTTTTCGTTTTCCCTGTATACTGATCATTTTTCAAATTTTTTTATACATAGAAAAAAAGTATTTTTAGCACCTACATAACCATACTTTCAATTTTTTTGGGACACTTCAAATAACAAAGTTAAAGGGGGGCGACATTATAAAGAATCACCCTGTACAGTGCAATAACCAGCTACAATAATAGAATATAATTCTGGTAAGCCTTCAGTAGATGTGTCGGATCAGATGGCAACTTATAACTCATCTGTTCATAAGACAATGGAAATTTTATTGGGCACTGCCATGGTCAATGCACATATCTTGTACAATAGAATACATAGAATTTGAGCATTTCTGAATTTAGGGAAAAAATTATAGAAGGTGTGCTAAAAATGAACATGACGAAACTAGTGAGATACTGTAACACCAAGTACATCACAGAAAAGTGCCATGAATACACTCATTTGCAAAAAAAGATTGACCTCCGGCCAAAATCAGACATTACTGCAAGAGATGTTACAAGGGAAAAGTAATGTTGAAGCTTGACAAAGATAAAGTAAAGAAAGTCACAACTTACTGCGTTCAGTGTGATGACTGCTTGGATTGTTTTACTGCTAAACATAATAATAATCGTTATTCCCCATTTATTATTTATGTCATATTTCCGATATGAATTTCAGTTTCTTGTAAAACGTTTTATGCTTAAATAAAATATTATAACATTATCTGTGATATTTATTTTCTGAAAAATAGCAGATAATATAACGCAGAAAGTTTGTTTTTGATCTTTGTAAGATATGCAGGAAGTACCTTTAACAATATTAATTTCAGTTACATCTTGAAACAAATTGTAAAAACTCTGTTGACAGAAGCATGAAGTAGAGCCACAGCGGTCATGTGAATGCAACAAAATCGTAGTAATATCACTCAGCTAGCCAGGTGAAACAAGTTAGTTGCTGCATACACAGCGGTCACAGATGACCACCGTGGCCTGGTTGGAACATCTTTCGGCAGCTATCAGTGACAGCCACGACAGCGAATGTACAATACTACAATGCGGCCATATTTTTAAGAAAACAAAGTAGTATCTACATAGATAGAACTACGTTGCACTAAGCTGAAATAACATTTTATGCATATAAAACCTTGTTTCACAATTAACTCCGAAAGTAAATAAACCTGAAAACCTGAACATTGTTGTAAAGAATTGTCAGTTTTGAAAGAAATGCAGTTAGAACCTTGTTGATCCAAGGTAGCGAAGTGTATATAAAATTTATAACTGGTATTAGATTTATTTAGTAAGCTGGCAAGTTACATGTTTCTTTGTTATATTAGCGAATTTTCATTAAGAAAAATTCGCTAATAGAGGTCACGATGAAAAGCATTTGAAAAAATTTCTTCAGATGACCGCGAATTTGGGTCCCTAGAACCCAAAACCAAAGTCCATAAAATTGTTATGTTTTTATTTATATATATATATATATATATATATATATATATATATATATATATATATATATATATATATATATATATATATATATATATATATATATATATATATATATATATATATATATATATATATATATATATATATATATATATATTCGAGCGATAACTCAAAAAATACTATACTGATTTCAGTCAAATTTGCCAAAAATCTTGTTTGGGCGAAAACCAAGGTCGAGTTCGTTAATCAGCCTTTATGCTCAAGTTTTTTCGGTGGAAAATCAGAGAAAAATTTTTGAAAACGCTATATTTTTTTAATTATTACAGTGAGTGGAATGCAATTTTTCATACATATAAATATGCCAACAATACCACACACACACACATACATATAAATATAGAGCATTCAAAGATCTTCTCATATATTAATTTTGAGGCGTTTCTATCAACACAAATTTAAGTTATCCTGAATTAAAGACATTTAAAAGCTATGACACATTCCTAAAAGTTTATTAAGGCGTTGTGTAATGTGTGTGGGAGAGGTTGACATAATGGATGTCTTAGTTTGTTTTCTTTGAATGTTGGGAAGCTGCAAAATCTGCCTAATAAATTGAAACAGCCAGAGATGTCAGTTTCAAAATTTTATTACACAAAGTTGGGAAGTTTCCCTCGTTAGGAAAATTAATGGTAATATTTATTTATAGAATTGATTTGTTATTCAAAAAGATATATGGTAAAATCGGCAGCTAAAGAGTTTAAGCCTGATTTCAAGTTGTGATCCAAATAATAACTAAATAAAAACCTTATAAGTTGAATAAAACTTTTACAATTATAACATTTTTTGTGAATTTAGTCTAGGGAGATTTATCTATAGATTTGGCATTCTGAGATATCCAACAACACAATTCTTGGTCACATGGTCAGGAATTAAATTGCTATTGGTTTGTTCTGTTATTTGCATTCTTATAGCAAATGGCGCGGTTTATGTAGAGTCATACGTCATATTAATTTATTTTATTTTAGGTTAATGAGAGAATAGGTTGTTTTTCGATTAATAATTTTAGTTTATATGAAAAGCTTATGAATTAAATTATTGCTTTGTTTGATAATATTGCGAAATGAGTGAGTTTTCCAGGACTGTTGAAAATTGTGGAAATATTTAGAAATTTGAAAATAATTTAATTCTTTATTTAAAATCGAAACTTAAAAATTAATAAAGAATAAAAGAATATGTAAACCTTGGACAAATAATCACTTCAAACTAACAGCTATAGCACTTTGGAAAAACCGATTCTCTTGCGATGATCGAAGTTAAGCAACCTCGGACATGGTCAGTGCTTGGATGGGTGACCGCCTGCAAGCATCTTGTACTGTTACCTCTTTTTTTTCAGGTAGTGACATTTCTGTTTTGTTCTTATTAGCGAGTTTTTATGAAAAAAATAGGCGTTTTTTATTTTAAAATTTCGCTAATAGAGAGGTATCGATGGTGAGACTGCAAAAATTAAAGAAAATCCGAAAAAAAATTGTATCAAAAAAACAACCAAGTTATTTTGATGAAATTTGGTTGGTATGTTGTCCTCGTAAATACCTTACTCCACCAAAACTCAACTTTCTAGGTTTATAGAGAATTGAGTTATACAAATTTGAAGCATTTAATCAAAATTCGCTACCATAACGCACTTGCTGCGTCCAGACTTTTTTTTGCCAGTGATGACTGTATTTTACAACCATTTTATATTGTCATATTTGTGGTCTAATATCTCTCATTTTAGATGTGTTTTTTTTACATATTCCTTCACTGTGTTTCAAGTTGTATAAGAAATAGAAGCTACCTTCTTAAATTATTTTTATTAGAAACATTATTACAAAATTATAATTATAAGACAATATTCAACTATACTGATCTCTAAAATTAAAACATGTTTATTCTATTCAAAATAATTTAGTTAAATTAATTCTCTAATCAATTTCAATGACACTTTCCTTGCAATACCATTGTTTCTTATTTTCATAATAACTGATAACCACTTCTGGACATCTAACATTTAGTTGACTGGCTGGAACCAAATCGGCTTCTTTGCAATTCTTCCACATAACCAGATACATCAGTTCCCCACTAGCATCTGTAGCACCAACGATTCTGTCAATTTCTAGTCCCCTTTCAAAACCCCTTGGTCGATTGTCTTCAATAATGTTTTTTCTTTTGGTGGATTTTTCAACTTCTTCAGGATCATTTCTTTGTACAGTTTCAAACTGAGCTTCATAAGCAGCTATTAGATCAGGACAGTCTAGGTTTTCTTCTGGTTCCCATGTATTGTCCCCACTAAAATATAATTATAGTGTATTCATAATAATAATTTATAACTAAATATAATAATGCTAAATCTAAATATTTCAAAATGTATAATATATTTTGTTGATTGAGGGTGCATAAAAAGTAGAGAGACGATACCTGCATGTGGGATGGACAGGCTGTCATTTAGGTTTCTCCAAGAAACTTCTTCTTACTACTTTAATATTCTCATATACTAACTACCACAATTACTTTTAATATATTTACTCCTGAACTGCACAGTTTTGTGTAATTAAACTGAATGAATTAGAACAATTAATAATTAGTGAGTAAATTGCAAAGGTTTACACATTTCTAATCACTTTCTACTATTATATTTCATAGACATAATTGTTGCCTATGACGTCATTGCCTCTGTCCATCGAATAACTTGTTACGCTCGACTTTTGGGTCAGCTCACGTTTTGATAACCTAAGCGAATGCTTTACCAACTGTTTGCATTTTTTATTAAATGCTACTATTTTTTCGATTGGAGGTAGGCAAAACTATATTAAAATAAATAACGTCATACAGAATTATGAAAATTCGCTACGTGGTAGACACCGCTCTAATTCCTTGTTAGAGGTTTTTAAGAGAGGGGGTCATCAAATCTGAGAACATATTACGACTAAGTGGCCAGTGATTAGATGGACTCACATCACCTTAGTAGAAGTCTTGCCAGCTCTAAATGGTTGTCTCACACCTGAAAATAAGCCCTCGCTGCATCGCCTCCACAGCAGAAACAAAGGTTAAGTAAAATTTGTTTAATTTGAGTGAATCTCTTGGACCTATTTTTCAATTTTTAAGCTAGTAATTTTAAATTCTTGCAACTTGTCATCAAGCATCATTTTATTTTAGATTGTAAATTAATTAACATCGTTAACCTTCAATATTTTATTTTATAATAAATCATATAGACCAAATATCTCTATTTTTATCGTCCAGTTTCAATTGTGACCGCCCAGATTGCTTATATAATCCCTCTCGACTATAACCTACCTATTAAACTTCAAACACTACCAACGTTATAATCGATTGAAAATATAGAGTAAAGTTACCGGTATTCTAGGTGGCCGGCAGCCTTTAGACAGTGGAGACGGCCGTGGTTTCTTTAAACACGATGTTAAGATAAAGGGGGCGCCACTTGATTGTTTTACACCCAGTACCGGATATTAAAGTAAGATGTTATCACACAATACATCTCCTTAATTACCTGCAATCCAACTATAATCAAGAACTCGCTGAACTGCACTGGTAGCTGTACCTAAAATCAACCTGGAAGGTATGCCGGACGTCAAACTTGTGACAAAAACTTATGCTCGCTTGTCTGATACGCCAGAGCTAATATGGCAGCAAATACACACTAGTTAAAACAGTACCACTGATTCGGGGATGAGGGAGTAAATGCAGACAAAATATGACACAAAATACAACAAAATAATAAAATTCTGGTTTATTAAAACACAAGCAGATACTATAATTGATCACACAATGAGTCAACGATGAATATATACACCCTCAAATATTCAACAAGCAAATCGAGGGTCATCTAAGCTACCGTAACCAATCTGGTTAACAAAATATCATAAGCTGTAACTAATCGTATGGTTTTCAGTTATCAAAAACTACCATCAATTATATGGATATCAATGACAAGACAAGTTGCACCAATAGTTAGCAAAAAGTATCACTACATTAAAATCAAGAAGCCACCACCAAACGTGTACACGTGTAATTCACATACGCTTTTAAAATATCAGCAATGAGATCCTATATCTAGCTCAAATAATGTTATCACTCTGTATGGCACGTGAAGCGAGCTATACACTTTGGTAAAAATATCCTAATAATTACTGAGTGATCTGCTCAAAACTCCGAGCAATTATATCAATATAAGCTTCAGACGGCTCAAATAATAAACATGAAGCATCGCTAACTCTCAAGATAGCTTTATCTGTCTGTTAACAGTGACGTAATCTACCAATCATCCTAATGACCAGTCAAAATAAAACTATTATCTTAATAAATGCCGTTAAAAAGGTCAAAACTAATATAAGTCTTTTATAAGCTTACAGACTACCACTTATCTGAACCATAAACTCTGTATCCAGCTGCCCTGGATCTCTCGGTTGACTTTTGACTGCTAAATGTGTATCCTCGCTGGTGTAGCCATCCCACAGGACACATATATTCGCTCCAATTGCTACAACGACATTTGAATTTGCCACAACAGTTGGAAATACTACTACGACTATGGATTGCCACTACGACTTGAAATTGAATCCAAAGACAGTCTTCTTACCATACCATTCTTGTTGCTCTATACCATACGTAATTGGACCATTAGTTTAAAACCAGAAACAATGAAATACACACCATAAAACATCCAGAGGCTACCCAATAGAAATTGCCTCTATTTACAACACTAGATATTGCCTAACACTACCTCTCTGTAGGTAAAAGCAATGTCTTCAATTACCCAACACTGTGTGCTTGTTCAATTACCTAACACTGTGTGCTTGTTCAATTACCTAACACTGCGTGCTTGTTCAATTACCTAACACTGCGTCCCTGTAAAATGCGAAATATCGGATATAGAGGTATAAAAATAAATAAATTCGCAAGTCTACATTACCTCTTGTTGAGGGATATTATCGTGCCTCGATTTAATCAGACACTACGGATGTCGAGTGAGTCCTGTATAGGTTACCTATCAACTCAACCTATTGTAGTCCAGCAAAGCGGCTATTTATAATCCCCCAGGGGTATACACAATATTTCCATGCAACTCATTCTACAACTCCCTGCCTCTCCGGAAATTAATTGCAATAATCAAGTACAGAAAGAATCCCCCATAGGTAAAAGCAATCTCTTCACTTTTCACTGCTGTACCTAGAAAATTAGCCGTATGCTCCACTACTTCCTCTCTTCAACTCCCTTCCAGAACTCTCTCGAATTTTACATCCAATCTACGTAGGATATCTCTCCATTTTTTACAGTTATCTCAAATATGCGAATAAAAACAAAGCAACGAGTTTTCTTGTAGGGCAACAGGTTGAATTTTAAACATCGCAAATGACAGCATGAACGTACCTTGTTGCCAGACATCAATTGAACGTGATTCTTACTTTCGATCTACGGACCTCGACCCTATGCAACCAACAACACATCAACGAATACCATGCCATTTCGAACGCTCCCAGCATGCGTATACTATTCCAACCCAGGCCACTAATAGAGAAAATTATATCCTACCTCCCCATCTTCAATTACGCTACTAAACCAATTACTTAAGAAAATAACAAAAATTGAATGTCGACTCTCAGGGGAAACAAGATACAACAGACAACACTGCAGGCCATCCCAAGCGATTCACTGCTTATTGCGCATGACTGCCAACATTCGACGACAGCTTAAATGAAATAAATTGTACCTATTCACAGGTGTCCCTAAATTACTGGCATGTCAGTGAACAAATCTAAGTAAGCGCAATTACACAAAATAACGTTAGAAAACGGTTACAGATGACACACGTCTTACCTCAAAAATCTATCAGCTCAAGAATAAAATCGGAAAACAGTAAAATAGCAATTGATATGCCACAAACCTCATTAAAAGTTATTCCTGACGTAAAGTAAGCGCGCATACAGGGTGTTCAAAAATAAATAATATGTTACGTGTAAATTAGAGGTGTTAGAATGAGTTGAAGTTTACCAATTATTAATGTTATTAAATCACGTTTGTTCTAAAATGATTTTTACACGTAACACAATACACATACAAATATTAACGGTGAAAACCAACACCCTATTTGTTTTAAGTCTCATGCTCTATATTTATAGATTTAGTGATTTTTTACTCTTTTTTAATTAGTATTCTGTATATCATGTCGTTTCAAAATAAAGTGTGAGACGACACTTGTCATGAAGATGCCAGCTGGCACTTAAGCTCTATGTAGTGATAACTACACGTAACTCCGTAATCATATTAAACTATTGCATATTAATATACATCATTTTACTTGGCTACTTCGAGATATAAGCAATTCATTTATTCTTTGTTTTCAAGTTCATATCGATTGCAAATGCATTATTTATTTATTCACTATAATTTTGTTAGGGTTTTTGCTTTTGAAAATAAGTATTCAACTTATTTTGTTGATTAATAGTATATTAATCAATTTACACTAGTTTGAACTTTAACTACAACAAATATTGAATATTCAATGATATTCACATAATGGAGTTGTCCCAAGCACGTCTTACTTCTATCGTTTTGAACGTTCTACTCTCCTATGCGAAATACTGAATAGTCTCTGGCTTCTTGTATGGTTAGATGAAGTGAATTCCTGAAAGGCCGCACACTCTTTTAACACAAGTCACGTTAATTTTAAAATTGAGATGATAAGTGTCCTGAACATGCCCCCCGCTTTGAAAGGGTTGACTTTCAAATCCAAAACAAAGATATGCAAATTATCACTAATGAAATGGACTACGGGCTGCCCAAAAAGTCAATGGATATAAATCAGTTCTACGTTATGCATTGTTTTTATGAACTTCACTGTGTGCGCTGACTTTAGCATCTTCTTTATATAGAGGCAGATGACAAATTTTCGAGAAGGATTGATTACCCCACTATCAGTCTTTATTGTAGAGACTCGGACGATGTCATCACTGCATGCGTGGGTGGTTTGTACTCGTCCTAACTTCCACTGCAAAGCAGGTTGATTGTCTTCTTTGATGATAACCTGTGTTCCCTGCTTCCGTGGCACTTGATGTACCTTCCATTTTGTGCGCTGTTGAAGCTCACTAACATATTCCTTGCTCCAGCAGTCCCACAGGTGTTTTATTTGAGTGAGATGTTGATACAGTGACAAGCGATTTATTGGTATACCCATCAAACTACTCTCTAGAACTGCAGCTAAAGGTCACATGATAACCAGTGTTCCCTGCTTCTGTGGCCCTTGATGTACCTTCCATTTTGTGCGCTGTTGAAGCTCACTAACATATTCCTTGCTCCAGCGGTCCCACAGGTGTTTTATTTGAGTGAGATGTTGAAACAGTGACCAGCGATTTATTGGTATACCCATCAAACTACTCTCTAGAACTGCAGCTAACGGTCGACCAACTAGGAAGTGTGATGGAGTGTGGGCAAGTAGGTCATTGGGTGAACTGGAGATTGGAGTAAGTGGCCGGGAGGACCTCACATGCAGACTCTGCGGCGAGGGGGAAGAATCGGCCCAGCACATCTTGTGGGAGTGTAAAGCTCTGGACCGCAAAAGAAAACTGATCTACGGTCAGTCTGGACCAGATACAGAGCATTATAAAACTTCACCCTACCAATGTCAGTGCAGACTAGTTCAAGGCACAGTGATTTTGAAATGGGTGGAGTGAAAAGACTAAGGGCATGCACAATAAGCCAAAGGTTGCAGTGCTATCGGGGCGGCAAAGCTGCGGACGAGCCCTAAGGAAGAAAAAAAAGTGTGTGGGAATTTACAATTGCTTCGACTTCCGCGAGTAATGTGTTTATTTGCTCGAAAGTTAAAATTAAATCTTTAATCACGCGTCTGAGGTGATACTTGATAGTTTTTATGCCTGCCTCCCACAAGCCTCCAAAATGTGTGGAATAGGGAGGAATGAACTTTCAATAAATTTGATCCTGTTCACACATTTCCGTTAAATGTTGGTTTTGCGCCATGGTAAACTCGCCCAAATCGACCATTATCACTATATATACAATCTGGTTTTCCCCTCCGAGACACGAAACATTCAAGTGCTAACATGAAAGCCTCTTTACTTAAATCTGTGACTAATTCAATATGAACAGCTTTAATAGTGCAGCATCTGAACAGGCATATATAGGCTTTGGACATTTTAAAGCCTCTATTTTTAATAGTCAATGGACCCGCGTAATCTACCCTTACGTGCTCGAAGGGCTGTCTTGAAATCAGACGCATCTCGGGCGAAGAGCCCATTATCGGATTCGTTATTGGATTGCTTACATCAGAAGCATGGAATGCATTTATGAATGATAGACTTTACTAAAATTCGACCCCTAATGATCCAATACTCGCGTATTGTAGACAGAGTTTGTTGAGCGCCCGCATGAAGTAGTCTGACACGGGTACTTACAACAATTAATTTAGCTAGAGGACTTTTAGATGACAAAATTGCCAGTTGTTTTTCTCATAACAAAACGACGAATTTTGCAGTCTTCCCCCCACTCTTAAAACACTGTCAGAATCGACAAATGGATTAAAATTCTTTCCCTGACAATTGTTTTCCCGCCTTAAGTTTGTTGATTTGATTTTGAAAGTGTTAAAATCCATAAATTTTTATTAAATGATGCATTGCATTATTTACTTCCGGTGTCATCAGTAATCCGGTTTTTAATGACAGTTTCTTCGCCTTTTGCTTGCAGTTGTTTATGAATCTTAATAATATCGAATACAATGTTTCTTGTAATGTAGGACCGACAAATTGTAACTGATTAGGAGAGAAATTAGTGGACGTAGGCGCAGATGTGTCGAAAACAACCCGTAATTTTGTAGACAAACTATCACTTCTAAGTACTTCATGATGAGGCATGTAGTAACATACCTCTTCTGAATCACAACTGTCAACTTTCTCCATATAGTCAAGTGCTATATATTCATTCATAAAATCTACATATAATTGATTTAATTTTGAATTTCTTTGAAACTGATTCCCAGGAGACATCAATCTTTTTTTGCGATTTTCAAGTCACCAAGCTGTTTTAAATGGTAACAAAACAATACATTTCCCATATTCATCGCGTTTTGTTGTTGTTTTAAAGTCATCTTCGCAAGCGAGTTCTTCTGGTGAAAAAGTGGGGTTATTATATACTTCTTCAATTTCCCAGAATTTTTTAAATCTTCCTGTACTTCTGTATTTGTCTCATTGTGCGCGAAATAACAAAAGACTGTTAGTTTTAGCACTAAAAGATCCGGAAACTATCCACCCAAATTTAGTTTTTTGCAAGATTGGCATATTCGTTCCTAATGAAATCTGACCCACTGAGAGCATGCTCCAGAATAAATCAGAGCTAATTAGAATGTCGATTTTGTCTGGTTTATCAAAGTTTGGGCCTGTTAAATTGATATATTTTGGAATTGGTAACTTCGATACATCTATCTTCACTGTCGGTGTGTTTCCGTAAATAACATCAATAATAAATAAACATTTTGTGAAGAAGAAACCATTATATAATGACTGTACCGTCATTTCGCATTTTGAATAGATATTTGAGGCTACATTGTTTAAGTTTACTGGATGTGTATTTAATTTTAAATGACGTGCCAAATCTTTTGTAATAAAGCTAGACTCACTGCCGCTATCCAACAATGCTTGAATTGTATCCGGTGCCCCTTAGGTATCTATAACTTGAATATAGGCTGTAGACAAAAATACGTGATCAACAACACCGCAGGCTGAAGGTGTAAATGAGTCATTCATGGAAGTCGTTTGACAATGTGGCGCATTGTCATCGATGGCACTACCTGCCTTGGGATTAGAAACATGCAAATAAACATTTTCTTTGTGCAAAAGGGTATTGTGTTTTTCGTTTCACTTTACGCATGAGCCCCGACGACAAACTTTATATGATGTCCCTTTTTTAGGCAATTAATGCAAAGTTTCAGTAAACGAACCTTTTTATCCCGCTTAATAGGTGTTTGTTTTAAGAATATCGGACAATTTTGAATATAATGATTGGTTGAACATATTACACAGAGGCGGGTGATATCTGGACAGTTGTTGCTCAGAAAATACTTCGTGTTACTTAGACTGGTATGGCCCACTCACATTCAAACCTAACCTACTTAGAGCATGACTTTTATGTCTCTCTCTCTGATTTTGTGCTACTACTTCAAGTGTATCAGCCAAGATTTAATGCCTAAGAATTTTGGGTCGTTGATATTTGATTTGTAACATTCCCATTCGTGTGACGTTAGGCTATCTAATTTTGTTGTGATTAAATACAACAGTAGCGTGTCCGATTCGGAGACTGGCTGTTTTAACTGCTCTAAAGCCCCCAGGTTCTTTGAAAAGTTGTCGACAAGTTTTTTTATGTCTGATACGGATTCTTTCGTGTGAGACTCCTCATTAAATATAGATTTAACGTGATTATGTATAAGTAATTTATTGTTGTCGTACCGTTCTAATAATGCATTCCACTCTATATCATAATTTGCTGCGGAGGTTTTGATGGATTCTACTACCATTACCGTACCTGATTCTAAGGACCCCCTTAAATAGTGAAATTTTTGCACAGTACTTAATGAAGTATTGTCATGAATTAAGGAACGAAACGTGTCTCTAAACTCTAACCAATTTTGAAAATTACTACTAAATTTGACCAAGTTTATCGTCGGTAATTTTATATGTTGTAAGTACGAACCTGAGTCAGAAGAACGAGAAGAGAGAGACTGATTGACGTTAGTTTGACCTACATTTACAATTGACGCGTCTTCAGTATCTAAAATGATTTTTTTTTTGCTATAGCAACTTGATGAAAATATTCATCTTCGAACATAAAACGCTCATTGGGTTGTTCTTCTAACTCTGACTCGTCTTCTATCACGTTCTCTATTGTTTATTGTACCTGATCGAACTTGAATTTCAACCCTTTCAACGCAATTAACCTTTCCTTTAACTGAATAAGGTCTGTATCGCCTAGAAACTCTTTTGGTTTAATGTTTTGAATAAATTTAGAAAACCAAGTTAATTTTGTTTTAATTGTGGCACGTTTCCTTTTTTCCATTTTTAAGTCGGTCATCGTAAACAAGTAAAATAATTCAATTCAATTCAATTAAATCAATTATCGCCTCAGAGCCTAATGTAATAATTTTTTTTTAAATGACTATTTAAGTATAAAAAAAATAGTCGAAACAATAGACAAGTAAAGAATATTTAAAGAAAATACTTTTTAATGTGTAAAGGAACTCACTCACCAATTGATCGCCTTAATTGCCTGGTTACCTGGGTGTATTGTTACTTCCCGACTGCTTTATAACACCGTCAATGACTGCAACTAACTCATCTGGGAACTCAAATTCTTCAATGGCTGCAGTGTATTGATTTCTGTAGTTATCTTAAATCACTTGTTTTACAAACCACGCTCTGCTGCCAAAATATGTTAGGGTTTCTACTTTTGAAAATAAGTGTTTAACTTATTTTGTTGATTAATAGTATATTAATCAATTTGCACTAGTTTTAACTTTAACTACAACAAATATGGGACAACTCCATTGTGTGAATATCATTTAATATTCAATAGATAGATAGATATCTATTGAATATTGAATGATATTCACACAATGGAGTTGTCCCAAACAGGTCTTACGTTCAAACGTTCTACTCTGCACTGTCATCTTGCCTGGTTAGACGAAGTGAATTACTGGAAGGCCACACCCTCTTTGTGTTGTGTGTGTTGTCTTCTTTCATGGCTGCGATCGTCAGACCATTCACACATTTTTCACCCTCTTTTAACAGAAGTCACATTAATTTTAAAATTGAGATGATAAGTGTCCTCAACAACCATCCTACAGAAAATCTAGTTACAGAATGGGATACAAAACAAAACAACAATTATAAAATATAATAAAATAAAAACAAACAAAAAAACACAATAATTAACTTGCTAGGTGACATTAAATGCTGGTAACACACTGTTTTAAAGTCCTTAAAGGTACATAAAAATATATCCACATGAATACTGAATAGATTATATAGCTTACACATATTATACATGTGAGAAAACCGCAGCAAATTAGTGTGAGGTCGAGCCTACCCCACGGCTACTCAACCTAGAAACATGCAGTTCCAAGGCAGAGAGTAGCGCAGGAGAGTCAACAACGTTATTTAGCAGCTTTAAAGAAAGAACAGCATGTACTGGCTGTGTCGGACAGCGAGCAAGCAATAACATGTTGCGGACAACAAGGCACCATGGGGATAGCCAACTTCAGGATAGATGCCTCTCTGTTTAAACATAAGGCACTTTAAAAATCTTCGCTGCACCTTCTCAAGGCTTGAGACATGTGTGTAATACTTAGGCGACCACACAATTGATGCATAATTGAGTCTACTTCTGACCAGAGAATCAAACAGCACCACTAGCGCTTTTGTGTCAACAAAATCACTGGTGGATCTTATTACAAATCCTAAAATTCGGAGTGATGCTGCTAGTGAACTCTCAATATGCAAGTTAAAACTAAGTTGGCTATCGAATATAACACTCTGAAGACAGGTTTCCTTGTCAAAAGAGTATCTTGTAGAGAATAATCAAACTCAACACTAGAATGCCGGCGGCTGTAAGAAACAGCACAGCCTTTATCCACCTTAAGGTTTAAACAATGATAAGAACACCAATCAAGGATCTAACCCAGATTCATTTGCAAACAAAATACAGTTGTCTATAGAATTAATGGATGAGTTAATCTTCAAGTCATCAGCATAGAGAAGATATGAAGCAACTGCAAATGGAACAGAGGTTGCTGTAGTCATAAATTTTCGGTTAACCAGTTCGCTTAAATTTGAAAAATTATAAGCATTATTCCTCCACCAAATCTACTTTTAATCACTTCCAATATTGAATTTACCACCATTTTTGAAATTTCAGTAAAAATCTTGTTCTTGTAATATTTGAATAAATTTCTTGGAGGTTATTTGTTAATACAATAACGGATGACCGAGTTACATAAATTTTGACCACTCATATAATTCGTCAGTGATTCTATATGTTTTAATAGCCTCACAATTTCTCAAAAAAAGCCCATTCTTCGTTAGCGACGACCGGCAAATCTTTATTTAAGAAAGCAATTGTCATCCTAATTGGCTCCTCGAGTTCAACAAATCTTTGTAACATGTAATAGGTGGAATTCCACCTAGTACAAACGTCCTGTTTAAGTTTCTTGGATCCATGTTTAGTCTTTGCTGTTGTTCATTAAATTTAGCTGTAGCATATGTAATCTTCCTGAAGTAACTTACTACAGTCTTAACTTTTTCTAAAGCAGAGCTAACAATTTTAAGACCACCTTGAACAATTAAATTCAAACTATGAGCATAGCAACCAAAATGTCGCAATTTTAATTTGTTTATTATCGCTTTCTTAATATTTGCTGCATTATCAGAGACCACCAATAAAATTTTGTTGTCCAGTTCTCATTTACTGATGGTTTTCTGTAGTTCAGCAGCCAGATTAACACTTGTATGACTTTCAGAAAGTACAGCATTACAACAAAACCGATTTCAGCTCAAAATTGCTATTAGTGAATTTTCTTTACAAAAATCACTAATGAGGAGATCCCAACTTTTGAATTTTGAAAAATTCCTTCAAATGAGCACTAATTAGGCCCCCGAGAACACATATCCGGGGTCAGTTTCAATTTTTATATGTTATATATATATATATATATATATATATATATATATATATATATATATATATATATATATGTGTATGTATGTATCACACCGATAACTCAAAAAATAATGGGCCGATTTTAATCAAATTTGGTGAATACCTTCCTTTTGCCAGTGGCCTGGATAAGTTCGTTAGCCAGCAAAATCGCCTCAGTTGAAATAGATTAAACAACGATTTGTTTTAATTAGGCAGACGGATTCCCTCGGTCAGTATCAACTCTGAGCTGATCTTAAATGTATGGAATTTCGACCACGAAATTATAATGCATGTTTGTAAGAAAATAAATTCGGGACTCAGCAAGTGCGTTATGGTAGCGAATTTTTATTGAATGCCTCAAATTTGAATAGCTCAATTTGCTATTTACCTATAAGGTTCGTTGGCCAGGAAACTATTTTTTCGGGAACATTTAGGTTTATTTTCGAAATTTTTTTGTACAGTTTCAAACACTAAAGTTATTTTGTTGAAATATGGTACATTGTTTCTACTATATATGTTATACTGCTAACCAAATTTGATGTCTGCTTTCTTAAAAAAAAACACACACACATATTTGCTTTTTAACACATTTTAATGAAAATTCACTCTCATAACGCACTTGTTGCGTCCAGACTTTTTATAAAATGGGCCATGAAACTGCATGTGTTCCGCGAGGCCCAGCAATCAATTGTTAGTGTAAGGGATTAAATTTCTTTGATTACATTTTTTGTTTGATAACATATTTTGTCATAAGCTGCTGAAAGCAATGTATTAGTTACTGTCTTCCTGAATGGCAATTGATAGGATGAATTAATGGCATGTACAAAGGCTTTAAAACCCCGATCTTCAACTTAAGACAATGGTTTAAAGTCTTTTGTAAACATTAGCATCAATTTATCATCATTTTTTTTTGCTTGCACTTACTCCAAATTTTCTTGGTATACAACGAGATCTTTTCCTTCGACTCTGAAAATAGCTAGAGTAATTCTTGCATATAAAGGAGATGAAACAGATTCTCCAAATAGTTTTCGTGCTCTGTCTCTACTTCCTACCATCTCTAAAATAGGTGAAGAATTAATTAAAAATAGAATGCAGGTATTTCTTGGTAAACACAAGATCCTAACATCTTCCCAGTTTGGATTTCAACCTAAAAAAGGTACAAATTATGCAATATTTTTCTTTCCTTGAACATCTGTACCTTTCACTGAATAACAATCAGATAGCTGCGGCAGTGTTCTGTGATCTCACTAAAGCATTTGATTGTGTTGACCATGAGATACTGTTACGTAAACTTCCTACTTATGACTTTAGGGGGACATTGCTTGAATGGTTGAGGTCCTATGTATCTGATCGTCAGCAGAGTGTTCAAATTGGTCATATTAGCTCTGGGTACCAACATATTCACCATGGTGTTCCGCAGGGGTCTGTTCTTGGCCCACTGCTGTTTTTACTTTATATTAATGACCTGTCTATGTTGAAAACTAAGGGTCATATCTATGCTGATGATATAACCATCTTGTGGAGTAGTAATAGTGTTGGAGCACTGGAGCACACTGTGGCAGAGGATATGAAGATAATAGAAAACTGGTTCATTTCAAATCTGTTAACTTTGAATGTCTCTAAGACTAATATCATGCATTTCAAATGTATTCTGCCTGCTGTGACTCTAGCAGCTGAGGAACTTGGGAAGGAGAGCTGTCAGGTTTCTGGGACTATATATTGATAAATCATTAAAATTTGAAACACATATAAATCATCTATGTAAGAAGCTTTCATCAGGTTGTCAAGCACTAAGAGTTGTTTCAAAAAGCTTGAACAAGAATACATCTAGACATGTTTACTTCTCACTTGTGGAGTCCCATCTAAGGCATGGCATTTATTACTGGAGCTCTTGTGCAGGTTATCTTTTTAATTCTATATTTATTCTGCAGAAAAGAGCCCCCACATATTTGTGTGGGGTCAGTGTTCGTGACTCTTGTAGACCTTTATTTGTTTCTCAGCGGATATTGACCCTACCACCTCTGTTTGTTTTGGAAACTGCATGCCTCATGCATGAAAAATATCAAGGTGAAATCAGATCGGTGTCTTCTCGTGATACAAGACAAAATAACTGCATTCCTCTTCCTATACCGTCCAGATCATTGTTAAAGAGGTCATTAATATTTAATAGTAAGAAGATATTTAACCAGATACCATTAAACTTAAGGAAGATTGGTGACATTGAAATTTTTAGGAGAGAGCTCAAGGAATTTTTAATTGCAAAGTGTTATTATTCAATAGATGAATTTTTTAATGATGCACTATGACCGATTCGATTAGTGTTGTTTGGGAGTTTTAATTTGGACTGCTTTCTATATATTGTGTGTTTATATTATATTGTTGGTTAGCTGTGTATTTATGTTTATATTGTTTTTATATTGTTATTTATATATAGTTATACTTTTGCTTTCGTTGATGATTTTCATACTGGTTACTTATGTATTTATACTATTTGTTGTGAAGTTATATTTTTAAGTTTTTATATTTTAACAATTTTTACTTTTATATGTTAACTTTGCTTGCCAATAAGATTTTTATCTTTGGACAATAAAGTACCTGCCTATCTATCAACTATGTAAAGATGATTGAACTTTATGAGTAGATGTTTTTTGGAGCTGCAGATTATCAGATGATGTGATGGCTGGGCTATCGATTCAGTGTTATTTGGCAATAATTCTAATTGTGATTTCGGCATTGATTCATCTACTGTTCCACTGTCCGCTGACGATTTTGATGTTTGAATTAACTTCACAGTTGGATGTTTTCATTCCAAATGTTTTTTAAAATACTCGACATAGATTTGAAATTAAGTTCGTGTTTGCATAAACTGTAAACAGTAATGTACTCTGAATTGGAATTTGTGGGAAAAAATTCCAAATCTGCGAACTTTTCCTGGTTGCCATTTTATAACGTCCCGATCCTAATTATCAAGATAATAAAAACAACACAGCGCAGGCACTGGCACTGGCAACAGTGGCAAGCAAAAGCAGCTTCAACTTCAAAGTGCTCACATTTACGATCAGGGTTGTTTTTATTAAACCATGCTTTTCAGGGAAATACCGACATACTTTGCAACAAAGGAATTAGGGCTATTATTCATCAGTCGGCTGCAAAGCTCAGTGACTGCGGACTGTGACACATAACAAATAAGATACATACTACCTCTTTTGAATTTCTGACGATTGCTGGCTCCTTTGATATAAACAGCTTGAATGGATGTATTATATGTCACATTAATTGTTCTTGTTTTAGTTAATGTAAACAAGTGACATCATATAATATCATTGCTAGGTCAAGTTAAATAAAATATACGATATATAACTATATCCTAAGTGAGTGGTGGACGTGCTCCCACCTAGTTGCCGAACCAAGTAGTATGTTGTGTGGTGTCGCTGCTTGACATAACCATCAGACAGAAAAAATTGAATCAATACGAAATCATGTCAACTACAAATAAAGATCTGTTGCTATACTAAGTGAGTGGTAAACGTGTCGCCACCTAGTTGCGGAACCAAGTAGTATGTTGTCACGCCAGCTCCACATAATACAAATTGTTAAAAAAATAGAGACTGTATACAACTAACTAACAATTTAGTAAATTGTCAGCCCTGGCCCATTTCTACCCTAATATAGGGACAAATTATGTAAGGCTGGATGCATTCCCACAACAATAATTAGAACCGTAGACCGGTTTCGCTCTAATTAGAGCTCGTCAGTACGGCATACTAATTGCAGCGAAAATACACCTATAAAGTAATAGGGCTATAGTAGCCAGCCTTTCAACACTAAGTGAGTGGTGGACGTGCCGCCACCTAGTTGCGGAACCAAGTAATATGTTGTCACGCCAGTTCCAAATAACATAAAGTGTTAAACAATAGACTGTATACAACTAACTAACAATTTAGTAAATTGTCAGCCCTGGCCCATTTCTACCCTAATATAGGGACAAAGTATGTAAGGCTAGATGCATTCTCACAACAATTAGAACCATAGACCGGTTTCGCTCTAATTAGAGCTCATCAGTATGGCATACTAATTGCAGCGAAAATACACCTATAAAGTAATACGGCTATAGTAGCCAGCCTTTCAACACTAGGTGAGTGGTGGACGTACCGCCACCTAGTTGCGGAACCAAGTAGTATGTTGTCACGCCAGCTCCAAATACAGTTCTAACTGTTGTGAGAATCCATCTAGCCTTACATACTTTGTCCCTATATTAGGGTAGAAATGGGCCAGGGCTGACATTTTACTAAATTGTTAGTTAGTTGTATACAGTCTTTATTTTTTAACACTTTGTGTTATTTGGAGCTGGCGTTACAACATACTACTTCATTCCGCAACTAGGTGGCGGCACTTCCACCACTCACTTAGTGTTGAAAGGCAGGCTGCTATAGTCGTATTACTTTATAGGTGAATTTTCGCTGCAATTAGTATGCCGTACTGACGAGCTCTAATTAGAGCGAAACTGGTCTAAGTTTCTAATTGTTGTGAGAATGCATCTAGTCTTATATAACTATATATTAAAATAATGATACAATTATTCAATTGAGGTATGTCATTATTAAGTAACATTCCAAAATAACGTTATTTTGGAACATTACTTATTTGTAATGGAGAGGTCTGTAACGTTACATAAATGTAACAGGTTACAAAGACTTATGAATACAGTGTGAAAAAAGCGCACCTTGGAGGGGAAGGAGGAAGTGCTTACCAAAGCAGAACTGCTCCCAACCTAGCAAGTCCTCAATTTCTCCACACTCTCATAAATTAATTTATCTGGAAGGCATACATGAATTAATATAATTAGAAGGGTAAGGAAGGGAAAGTTAATATAGAGTTCTTTTCCTTACCCTACTACAAAACTCTAAAAGATATTATTAGTGCCTGGAAAGTGAGAATTGGGTAAATTTACAAAGGCAAGTGGGAATTGGGTAAATTTACACAGGCAATCGAGAATTGGGTAAAATTACAAGGAAAGTTCTGGAGGCTTTTTGAATATTTTTTTTCAGAACCAACTTAGAACCCCCCTCCTGGATGCACAAACCACAAGAAAAATTTCTTGTTCACACCCCTCAAGCAAGTTACGGGAGCAGGGGTGAATAGGGGTGCTGGGCAGGGTAGATAGTAAAAAGGAAATATGAGCAGAAAATGCGAAGAAAACAGCTTAATCGGACATCGAAAAGTTGACTTTTTCATATTTTGAAGCCACACCCCCCTTAAACCCTGCCTAGCCCTATTTGTCCTATGGTTTATGCAATGAGGGTGGTTGTGAGAGAGAGAGAAGGAAAAGCCCCACGACCAAGCGCGCATCCCTCTCCCCCCCTCCAAAAGGAAGGAAAAGCCATGTTAATATAAGTACCCTACTTTGTACAGCTATATAGCTAAAACAGAATATACAATAGCAAATACTATCAAAGCAACGAAATTTAAAAAAGAACGGTAAATTTACATAACACTTACCTTTTTCATCTCAAGCAAATGAGGTAAGTCCGACCCTTGGGTGCAAACTTGCGACCTCGCATTTTCAACATTACAAAAACAATGTAGGAAACAGATAATATGTCACAGATCACTAACTCACCGCACGTGCATGCTGAAACCACTGCAACTGTAGGATACTAGGTTAAACTAGAGGAATGCACTATTTCAGAAGAAGGCCTTGAAACACATAAAAAATTAAGAACCGGATGGTGGCCATACATGTAGCGCACTAAAAATGATCTCGTATGAGCAAGAGAAGATACAAGCAGCATGATAGCCCAAACTTCCGGGTCTGGAACATTCCAGTAAATCCAATAATGGATTCATTGTTAACTTTACGTTAAATGTCAAGGTAATGGAGGGGAAGGAGTATCACGGAACAGAACCATACTGGGAAACTGTTTAAAAAGTGTGCAATGTGTAAAAAACTTTAAATGTAAACAACTACGCAAATAAAAGGGAACAAAAGGTAATAGTGTTAGCGTGCATGTAAGATACCGAACTTTATCTATCAGCAGTCGTTTTTATATAAAACTGTTTGGGAGGTTGTCTGCAAATTCACTGAGAATTTAATTGAACTTCTATAAGCTAAGGAAACAAAACAATGCACAATTTCAAAAATAAGGTCTTCAAACATAAGAAGACCTCATAACGGAATAATTAATAACTCAATCTCCGCCAGTTTACCCCACCGACAGTGAACTAGCAATAGTAAGAAGCGCCAACCACAGAATAAGAACTGACCAACCAATGAAAAGAATCCTAAGATTGGAAAATCGCAGTGCATCCCAATGTCAAGTTTACGTTAAATCTTAATACTCATGAGGGGAAGCAGGTGAAAAGGAACAGAACCATATGGAAAAAAATTGTAAAAGCATGGAAATAATGTATAGTTGGAATATAAATAAATCACCAAAGAGAATAAACCACAAGACAATAGTATCAACATGCATCTAAGATGTCAAAGCTTGATATATCAGCAGTTAAAACACTAAGTGAGTGGTGAACGTGTCGCCACCTAGTTCGGAACCAAGTACTATGTTGTCACGCCCGCTTCGAATAACACAGAGTGTTAAAAATAGAGACAGTATACAACTAACTAACAATTTAAAAAATCGTTAGCCCTGGCCCATTTCTACCCCAATATAGGGACAAAGTATGTAAGACTAGATGCATTCTCGCAACAATTAGAACCGTAGACCAGTTTCGCTCTCATTAGAGCTCTTCAGTACGGCATACTAATTGTAGCAAAAATGCACCAAAAATAACACGGCTATCGTATAGCCAGTCTTAGTGTTTTAAGACTGGCTATACGATAGCCGTGTTATTTTTGGTGCATTTTTGCTACAATTAGTATGCCGTACTGAAGAGCTCTAATGAGAGCTAAACCGGTCTACGGTTCTAATTGTTGCGAGAATGCATCTAGTCTTACATATCAGCAGTTGATTTGTTTAAAACTGTCTGTGGGATAATCTAAAAATACACCTTTATATGGCCTGCTTGCTCTAAAAGTACAAGTGCACAAAAAATACGTGTACTTATATTTAAAGAACAAAATCAGCATCACTGTTTGAGTGGTAACTTACTCAGAATATCCTTTCCATTTAAGTAGATACTCAATACGCCCACCCCTTGTCCTTTTGTTTAAAATTTTCTCCACAGAGAATTCTTCAGGAACAGGTTGTTGTTCATTCTTTGGTTTTCCTAAAAATAAAAAAGTTCAGGTAAAAGGTACAATTGTAATAACACTTAAATTATTGATGCAACTGAACTTTTTCGTTATGCGTTATGTATTTACTACATACAGACTTGGAGACTACTTCTCTGGCTTCACTGTCAGGTTTCATTTTGCAGTGCAGGCTTTCTACCGGGAAATTTTTCAGACCTCATGATGACGACTATGGAGACATGACTGGATCGGGATATGTGTGTGAGTATCGGACAGACTGCATTGTGAAATCTGATATATGTTGTGAGGGCGGTGTAGATGGTTTGGTGCATATATTTCATCAGAATATACAGTCCTTGAGAGGCAAGACAGGTGAAATTGAAGCCCTGGTTGATAAACTTGGAACCCCAGTCTGTTTAGCTTTTACAGAACACTGGCTCCATTGCCAGGAAGCAGAGTATGTATATATCGATGGATACCGTTTAGCTGCTTCTTTTGCAAGACAAGATCACAGACATGGTGGTGTGTGTATATTTCTTCGTGGGGATGTATCTGGTCATGAAATTCAATGCCTGAAAATGAGAAGTGTGGAAGTGGACATAGAGTGCTGTGGAGTTGTGGTGGAGAAGTTGGCACTGGTGATAATGTGTGTTTATAGGTCTCCCGCTGGTGATAAATTGAAGTTCTTTGAGGTCATCTATGATGTTCTGGACAGTATCAGAGTTGGGAGCAACTATTGTGTTGTGCTTTGTGGTGATTTTAATTTTGATTTTAGTTTAGACAGTAGACATGTGGTGTACTTTAGGGATCTCCTGGAAGGTTTTAATCTAACCCAGATGATATATGATTTTACTAGAGTGAGAGGGCATTCAAAAACAGTGATAGATAATATATTCACAAATTGTCCTGAAATGGCAAAAAGTAGAGTAGTGAATACTGCTCTGTCAGATCATTATGGTCAATTATTGACATTAGATATTAAGCATGAAGCTGCTGGGAATACCTTTAAGAAACAGATTAAAATATTGACTAAGGAAGGTAGAGGAAGATTCATGCTTTTATTGGAAAAAGATAGTTGGGAAAACGTGCTTGCAGCTACAGATGTGGACATTGCATATAACTGTTTTCTAGAGTCGGTGACACACTATTATTCTATAACTTGCCAGGAAAAGATTTTTAAAACGGACTGTAAACCCAAAAAAGGGTGGTTGACTAAGGGTATCAAGACCTCATGTGAAACCAAAAGAAGGCTCTATGAAAAATTACTTAATAATGAGATTGACAAATCATATTATGGAAAATATTGTAAAACTTTAAAAAGTGTGATAAAGCAGGCCAAGCAGATGGAGAATGATAGATACATAAAAGAAAGTGGAAATAAGGCAAGGGCAGTATGGAATTTGGTTAACTCCTATGTGTCCAGGGAGAGGCTAAATTCTAGATTTAAAATTGAAGACTTCACCAAGAACGAAAAAGAATATTATACAGTGCTGGAAAATGTTAATGATAATTTAGTCAATATGTGCTCCTCTGTAAAACCCAATGTGCCTTTGCATAATAACACATATAACTATAAATATAGTGTTACAAACTCTGTTTATATGGATCCTGTAAATGAACCCGAATTGATAGAAATAGTGAGAGGACTAAAAAATACAAAAAGTACTGGCCCAGATGGTATTTCAACCAAGATTGTTAAGGACAGTTTACACTTGATTATTAAACCCCTCTTGCATATAACAAATATGATGCTCGAGACAGGGGTGTTCCCCACAGAATGTAAGTTATCAAATGCCATTCTATTGTTTAAGAGAGGATGTAAGTTAACAGTATCTAATTATCGACAGTTGTCCCTTACGTCTGTATTTGCCAAGATATTCGAGAATGTGATTGCTAGACGAATTATGAGCTTCTTAGTCGCTAACAATATTCTTTGTAATAATCAAAATGGATATATAAAAGGCCGCTCCACAAAAAGAGCTATTTTTCAAACTGTAATGGCAATACTAGGGGGACTCAATGAAAGGAAACATGTAATGGGAGTTTTTGTAGATTTGTCAAGGGCCTTCGATTCTGTCGATCACCTGATTCTGCTTGAGAAATTGCAGCTTAATGGAATAAGAGGTGTTGCTCTCAAACTGATAGGGTCTTACCTGAATTCCCGTAAACAACGTTTAACCACAGTAAATAATAGAACAGGCGAAAGTATAGTATCATCTTACAGGACTACTTACAGAGGGGTTCCACAAGGTTCTGTATTGGGACCTCTTCTGTATGTTTTGTATGTCAATGAGTTCCCACAAACGCTAAAAATTGAGGATAATACAATTATTATGTTTGCAGATGATACTGCTCTGATTCAAGCATGTCAAGATGAGACACTCTCCGTTGACAAAATAGAGGCTAATGTGAGTAAAATGAAAGAATACTTCGAATTTAATAACTTGCGATTAAACATTGACAAGACACAGGTAATTAACTTTTCATTTGACTTTAATAAATCCAACAGTGCACAAAGCCTAATGCTATATGGCGAGAGAATAAAATATCAGAGTACTGTCAAATTTTTAGGTGTACATCTTGATGAACGACTGGACTGGAAAAGTCATGTAAACAGTCTTGCTGCAGGTCTCAATTCTTTTTTGTATGCTATGAGAGTGATTAATCAAAATATTGGCATACAAGGTGCTATAACAGCGTACCATGCATACATATCCTCTAAACTGAGATATGGGATAATTTTTTGGGGCAACTCTGTGGAATCTGACAGGGTGTTTTTGATTCAGAAACGTTTTGTAAGACTGATATTTCACCTGAAACACAAAGAGTCTTGCAGAGAGACATTCAGGCGGGAAAATATACTTACTGTTCCATCACTGTATGTTTTGGAGAGTATAGTATTTGTTAAGGAAAATTATGTCTGTTTTAGTGGTTGTGAGAGCGGACACACTTACAATACAAGATGTAGAGATTTGAGGGCACCAAAGACACATTTAACAACTATACAAAGAAATGTGTATCATCAAGCCATTAAGCTGTATAATCACCTCCCCAGCGTGGTTAGAAGCTTGCCCTCTCACAGACTTAAGGTACATCTGGGAAGGGTTCTTACTGACCAGGTTTTGTACAGAGTGGAAGACTTTTATAGTGTCAATTTTAATGATAAATGATTTATGTCCACTTGAATTGAGTTACACATTTTAGTTGTACATATTTATACACCTTTTATGACAGTGTTTGTGCTTTGTTTACGTAGGTTTACTGTTCGGACTGTGTTTTGTTTGGTTTTTTTACATGTTCAATGTTTGTTGCAGTACATTGTATTGTATATGTAACTAGATAGAGTCATTGTTGTGGTTGTTACTTCGAGATTATGTGTACCATAGTATAAGTATTTATAGTTTATACTTGGTATTTTATAGAGTATTCTGCATTTCAATTTTATTGTGTGTTGTCTTTAGTTTTCTTACATTATTGTTTGCTGACGAGATTATTGCGTTGTATACCTGTGACGTGTTCTACACCCATCTGGGTACTTAAGGAACCAATAAAGATTATTATTATTATTTCTGTAAGTGAAGGATGTAGCCAGCAGGTAAGCTAACTGGAGCAAGTGGCCCTTCTGAATTTTAGATGTTCTAGGATGTTTTTCAACGTTTCTGTAACTGGTGTCACTGCTTGACATCATCAGACAGAAAAAATTGAATCAATACGAAATCATGTCAACTACAAATAAAGATCTGTTGCTATACTAAGTGAGTGGTGAACGTGTCGCCACCTAGTTCCGGAACCAAGTAGTATGTTGTCACGCCAGCTCCAAATAACACAAAGTGTTAAAAAAATAGAGACTGTATACAACCAACTAACAATTTTAGTAAATTGTTAGCCCTGGACCATTTCTACCCTAATATAGGGACAAATACATACTAATCAACCAAAGGTTGCAGTGCTATTGGGGCGGCAAGGCCGCGGACGAGCCCTGAGGGAAAAAAAAACATACTAAATGCATTCTCATAACAATTATAACCTAGTGTTGGAAGGCTGGCTCCTATAGCCGTATTACTTTATAGGTGTATTTTCGCAGCAATTAGTATGCCATACTGACGAGCTCTAATTAGAGCAAAACCGGTCTACGGTCTAAAGTATCATCTACGCATCTGTACCAAAAGACAATATTATGTAAAAGTTCTGACGTTATTTGACTGTGAATGTTTAGTTATTTTAATGTTGTAATTGTTATAATTATAACTGTTATAGGTTAGTTCTAACTTTATGTGAAATATTGATAGACATCACATGGACATTTTGAAGGGGTCATCTGTCATTTTTTGATCAAACCATCATAATATAGCAACAGATCTTTATTTGTAGTTGTCATGATTTCATGGCAATTTAATTTTTATCTGTCTAAGGATGCTGTCAAGCAGCAAAACCAGTTTGTTGAAGAACATTGTAGAACATCTAGAATTCAGAAGGGCCACTTGCTCCAGTTAGCTTACCTGCTGGCTACATCCTTCACTTACAGAAGCGAAATCTGACAGTGAAGCCAGATAAATAGTCTCCAAGTCTGTACATAGTATGGACCAGTTCCACCAAGTAAGAGCAACAACAATGACTGAATTACGTATTTACTTAATTAACTTTTAGGTATAGGTAGTCTATTCTTAGCCTTGAGCAGTTTGATCTAGAACGTCATAAGTAATTGCCATATATCAATTTTAAGCAGTCAACAAAAACTAATTAACACGCTCATATTAGCCGTACATTTGCATAAGTGCAAGTCCCTCTATTTTTCTTTCTTTAGCTCTTTCATATTATTATGAAACACATAAAGAAACATTACAAAATAGATCAGTAGCAAGATTATTTTCTGTTTTAGTGGGTACATGCTATTTTAAATGTCCATTTAAAAATAGTAGTTCTATGTAGTAAACAATTATACTAAACAAATACTAATTTTACATTTACACTGAGACTGGGGTAATACACTGCAAGTAAAGCAAAACGCCAGAAGCAGAACATACTTATGCCTTTATCTATAAAAATATTTGGTGAACCTTAAATGTGCAAAAAGTATAGGTACCTTTTCCCATAACACTTGATTTAACAGAGACAGAAATTTCTGTAAATGTTTTATAGTTAGCGATTAAATGTAAACAAAACTTTTCTCTCAAAAATGAGTAGATATTATAAATTAAAATTATATCAACAACTTAACCTGTCTTCCTAACTTTTTAATGTCATATACCTAGTCATAACTTTTTGCAATAGACAATCCTTTTCTTAATACTTTTGTAGCCACAGCATGATCATGCTGTGCTTTAACCATTTTATTTCTATTCGAAGGTTTCAAACTAGGTTTACAGGTACTCGAAATGCGAATTCCGAACTGTATTCCTATAGGTATGTTCATACAGATGCGAATTACGAAAGGTATTCCTATCTTTCTAAATACAGTATAATATATAATTATAATCATAATTTAAAATCTAAATTTACTTTCTCTGTGTGTACTTGGCTTCATTGCTTAAATAGAATTCTTCACGATAGCACAATTTGTATTATTATACCGTTATACTTATACTCCCAAGAGTCTTAGTAGGATGGCTAAATAATATTTAATTTCTAATTTCTAAACTCAATGTTATTCGCAAAGAAACGTATTTCGTTGATAGATTCCTCATCAACCCACCTCTATGATAGAGATAGGAGCATTTATACAAAATGTCTATTAGTGAATTTTCATTGGGCGAGTTTATAGCAAATACTATATAATGACAAAACGGGAAACTTCTATGCTTTAGCATTGGTGATTTTTGTGACAACGACACTAGCGCCACCACGCGTGAAGTACTGACAACTGACCGGGTAATTTAAATTGTATATTTACCTGCATGTTCTTAATTTAGACAATTGGTTTATTATAGATGAATATAAAAACTTGTACATGACAAAACAGTGAAAATTTTCTGATTATATAGTTACAAATAGAATTTGTATCAACAATCAGCTTGAAACCTAAATGAATTCAGCATGAATAATTCTACAAATTTCTCTTACCCATAATCTTATTTCATCATAATTTAATGTACCAGCTTGAAACCGTCGTCAAACTACTATTTCAAGGGTATGTATAGGAATATACTGAAAGCTGTTTCTGAGGATATTAAGTTACAATCTGTACTTACCTATAAATAATTGTTCTAGGTATAAATGGTAGCACAGTACTCAATTTGCTATATCTACATGAAAACTGTCTTATTAATCTAATATTTTAAAATATGTAACTGATATACTTAGTACATAATTAAGAAATTGTGCAGATGAAATGTGAGACTCACTCTTACTTCCATGAACAAATCTATTATAGGGCTGAATCTGCTATTGTCTCTTTAAAAAGTTGCCTTGGGAAGCTAATTAAAAGCCTTTACCAAGTAAAATAATTTTAATTGTGAAAAAATGTGATAATTTATGCCATATTGAAATAAAAAAGGACACAGAAGAATATAGAAAAACAGTTTTCGTATACCATTTATTATTAATGCAAAACTTTTTTGTCTTCATATTTCTTTTTTGTTTTATGCACTGGAAGACAAATTATGTATGAAGCTTTTCAACCATCTGTTTACGAAGTTTATCCATAAATAGGTACATGGTGGTAAATATTACACAATAAATTATCTTCTGCGAACTGCACATATTGGCATAAAAGTGATTCTGAATTTGTCTTTTGCTTTAAATCATACTCACGTTTCGCCATCATTTGGAAACCTATGAAATGTCTTTGATAGATTTAGCACGTTATAATTCTAACAATTATAGATTGCACACACCCAACCACTAACATTCATGGTTAAAAACACAGCTCAAACTTAATTATACACAGTTAAACACCAGCAATTGATAGTGATACACGTTCTCGAACGACGTAACATCAGTACTATCCGCTAGGGGCGCTCATATTTTTGTAACACGAAATCAGCCGAAGTGTCCTGTATTGTCATTATAAAGTATTTGTTTATAGATTAGACAGGTTGTCAGTAACTCTGAGGGGCGAGAGATGCGAGAGGAGGGTAATACGTCATGTGTATTCTAAATAGGTATAGCACCTACAGTCGCAGATTGCGTTTTGGTGTTTTAAATAACATTTATTAGAAATTTGTGTAACTTTGCTTAAAAATTTTCAAACACAATCAGTTGCGAACTTATTTTAATGTTTATTTTGTACGAAACAGCAGTTAAATCGAAACTATTGTATTAAAGACAAAGACAATATCTTATTTGTGAGGTGTTGTCTTGTAAATATAACTGGACAGGGAATCAATGGTATTACGAGTTGAACGTCATTTATGCAAGATTATTTTTATATTAAAGAATTAAATCCGTGAATCGTCATAAATGTAGAGTTGTGTTTAATGAAAAAAAAAAGTTATATATTCTAAAACAAGAACTTGACCTAAACATCTGTCTAAATGCCTGGTGGGGTTCTTTATAGTGTATTAATGTACAAAAATAATTCCAAAAGGGCAATGAAAAGTGGATATAAACTTTTCTGCTTTTCTTTTCCAAAATGAGTAAAAATAAATGTATTAGGTATATTTGACGCTGACAGACGGTTTTTATTTAAAAAAAAATCAGAAACGTGCTTAGAACCCCACTTGGATGCATAAGTCACAGGAAAAATTTCCTGCAAACAACCCCCAAGTACCAGGAGTGAATAGGATGCTTGGCGGGGAAAAAATAAAAAGAAGTATAAGCGCAAGATGTGAAAAAATCCCAACTTAGCTGTACCTATATACGCTGCCTTTATCCCATTTTGCAGCTACACCTCCTTAAACTCTTGTTTGTCCCGCACAGATCAGGTCCCGTAAGTTTCTTGGGGCTGTTCTCAAGAATTTTTTCTTGTGGTTTATGCATTGAGGGTGGTTGTAGGTATGCAGAAGGGGCAGAACCCCTCCGTGTTGGGGACGGGCTATGCCAGCATGGACCGGGGTGGGGGTGGGTGCTTAATCCTGGGGGTTTTCCTTCCACTACTGCATGCATACAACCACCTTCAATGCATAAACCACAAGAAAACGTTCTTGGGAACAACCCACAAGGAAGGTACTGGACCTGACGCGAATAGGGGTTTTGTGCGAGGTAAACATGATTTTAAGGAGGTGTAACTGCAGAATGGTATAATAATAATGGGATATAGATCCGGCTAAGCTGTTTTTGAGCATTTTTCGTTTCTTCTTCCCGGCAACACTCCTGGTCAGGTAATTCTTTTAAGGTTGTTTGCAAGAAACTTTGCTTGTGTTTTATGCATCCAAGGTGGGTTCTAAGCACATTTCTGAATTTTTTCTTCTAAAAGCCCTCCGTGAGCTCATCTGAAAATTCACTAAGTATTATTATATATTTATAATTTACTTATTGGACTAGCACAGTTTAATATTACTTTAAAATTAAATATAAGATTTGTGAGGTTTTTGCTTTAAAATTGATTGTAAATATTATAAACCTACTATTTTGTATGTGTAAAAATACATACCTACTTAAGTATTATTAATTTAATAATTGTGATTAGTTGTATGTTAATAATTGATCTATATCCCGTAAAATACGCAAACCATTAAAAAAAAATAAAAACTTAGGTTGAGATATAGTTCTATGGACATTTAGTCATTAGTAATAGCGAAAAATATTATAGTTGATAGTGGTGTTGGAAAATAGTTGGTTATAATACATTAGCAGTTTGAAAAGCTGTGTTTTGTTAGTCAACAAACCCATAACCCCGTAGAACGAAACATTATTTTCGCGGAATACCTTAATATAAAAATACATGTTTGAAATAAATAAATAAAGGTGATACTGCGCAGACCAACGGCAAACTAATTTGAGATAAATCGACTGCTGACAGATGAAGTTTACTACCTTACGCACTTTGATACTATTTTTACGTTGTGAAAATTCGTTGTGGTAAGGTCAGATCGGGTTATGTCAGGTCAGGTCGAGTCAGGTCAGATCGCTCAGGCCTGGTTGGTAGTGTTTTGTGCATAAACGACGAGAAGAATGTTGTCCCTTCAACTACCATAAACCTGGGGGACCCGGAGCAAATAAGCGTGCGTGACGGGAAAAGAACATTAGTGGGGGAAAGCGTTGATACAAAATGTGAAAAAGGCTGGAAATCCAATTAATCTGTTTTTGTAGATTTTACCTTTGTATTTCCTTCCCCGCCCAGCATCCCTATTTACGCTCCGACTCCCGTAAATTTTGGAGGGGTTTCACAACAGTTTCGCAACAGTTCTCTTGTTGCCTATGCATCCAGCGGTCCCTTTAAGCGTATTTCTCAAAACATTTTTTAAGAAATCACGCAGGCTCCTGATCTGCATAATTACCTTAGAATGTCTTTTACTTATTGCGCAAGAAAAGAAATTGGCTTTTGTGAATTATATTGTATTCATTGCTCTATTCATACGCAGCACAAGAATTGACCATTTTAAATAAAGGAAATGTAAGGGCACAGTACCTATAAAAAGTCTCAGAAGCAAACAAAATTATATTACTTGATCACATTTAGATATATCCTTGTATCAATGCTTTAGATCACAATTAAAATTTAACACAACCATTTTGTACGCACAGCTCACAACAAATAAAATTATTTTAAAACTCTAGTTATAGCGTTAGCAAAATTTTAATCTACGGATAAACCAAAACCAGGTAAAAAAATTAGAAAATTTTACAAACATTACAAATCAGCGTTATCTTTGCGTGTGTGAGAAAGAGATAACCACCCCTATTATTGTCGATGTTACTTTGATGCTGAATGTGCCTCAGAAAATCCTATTTCGTAAATTTTCTGTTCCGCTCTGCGCTGTGCCTTCTTCATTTATTTTTCTCAGTTTGGCGAATCTGGTTGTTGGTTGGTGTCTGGTGTTCGGTTCATTTCGTTTTCGTTGTTTCCTGTTCATCACGAATGACGAAGGGAAGCGCGTTGTAGCGTAGGTTTGTTGCGTTGGGTAGAAAGTGAATTTAACATTTTTTGGAAACAAATTGTCGACCTGCTTTTGAACCTTGTTAATTTGATTTACTGAATTTAGTGTAACTACGTATTCTTTCTGAAGAAGAACCACAATGAGGAAAAACGGCGACGAAAGTGCGGTAAGTAAGAGTTGATTTGTGCGTGACGTGTAACATGGCGGTATAAAGAAATTAAAACCTCCATCCGCTATAAACGAGGGAGGACCCTTTTTTTCCAAATTTTGTTTCTAATATCGTTTTGCTGTTTTTGTCATTGCTGAGAACGTACCTATTTACCCCGCTGTGCTGTAGTGTCACCACTACATAAACTGTAGAAGATGCTTCTAATTATTGATACACCCATTAAATGCTATATGTTTGCCTGAAAATTCTAAGTCTTGATTCAGCATTCAAGAAAGAACTTAGTTTTTTACATGAAACAAATTGTTGATGTTGTTTTGTTCCTTATAGGACAGACCAGAGCCAGAACAATTCAGAAAACTCTTCATTGGAGGTTTAGACTATCGTACCACCGACGATTCTCTGAAAAAGCATTTTGAACAATGGGGCGAGATTGTAGATGTAGTTGTAATGAAAGATCCAAATACGAAACGTTCTCGGGGATTCGGCTTTATTACTTATTCCAGGGCAAAAATGGTGGATGATGCACAAGCAGCTCGTCCTCATCGGGTTGATGGTAAGAACTCTTAGTTAATAAATTGGAATTAATAAAATCATGTTAAAAAATTTGTCACAAATATATATCATAAATTGACAGGTCGTGTTGTGGAACCTAAAAGGGCAGTTCCTAGACAGGAGATCGGACGACCAGAAGCAGGTGCAGCAGTTAAGAAATTGTTTGTTGGTGGTCTCAAAGAAGATGTGGAAGAAGATGATCTTAGGGAACACTTCAAGTCTTATGGTAACATTTTGGCTTGTACAATTGTTGCAGATAAGGACACAGGCAAGAAGAGGGGATTTGGATTTATAGAGTTCGATGATTATGATCCTGTGGATAAAGTTTGTCGTAAGTATAACAGACTTTCCTGGAGGTTTTTCAGTTTCGTTTTATTTTAAATGTGCATATATCATTTCCTTAATTCCAAATTATAGGTATATTGTAGCATACACTATTTGGTACATAGAAGATCCCCATTGTTTTTAAAAACAGAAAAAGTTCAATAAAATTTAGGATATGTATACAAAAAATTATTCTGTAATTAGTACACTTGAAGAACCCAAATCACTGTAACACATTTAAAAAACTTGACGATCATTTCACTACCCAAGTTAGCTTCATCTACTTACTATTAACTTGGTTAATGAAACGATCGTCAGGTTTTTTAAAATGTGTTGTGGTGATTTGGGTTCTCCAAATGTACTAATTACAGAATTATTTTTTGTATACATATCCTAGCATCCCAACGCGTTTTTCGGTTACAACATTATGATATATATAAGTGCTCATCACAGGTTCCAATCTTCACTTGGATTCTGTGATCAGTAAATGGCTGTCAGGTCTCATCACCTACTAGCTGTCAAAATATGCATGAGTTAAATTTTCTGAAATTAGGCTACTATCGCAATGAAACCAATACCGGGTTTAAAACACCGCTACTGAGTTAACAGGGCCATTACCAAGTGACAACTTCGCTACCTTTGGCAGCATTGAAAATTTCTTCAAATGACCGTGAATTAGGGCCCCTGGAACCCATTTCCATGGGCAGTCGAAAAGTTTATATATATATATATATATATATATATATATATATATATATATATATATATATATATATATATATATATATATATTTACTTAAAACATTGTGGGAAAGCCGTCAGTTGCAAAATAAAACACTTTATTTAATGCCGAGCTTTCGGAAAAGTTTTTTCCATTGTCAAGGCTACAACATGGAAAGAAAAAAGTTTACAATTTACATAGGAAAAATATAAAAGTTTAAAATACTTACATATAACGTTAGTTTTACTATAACTAATTAAAGAATAACAAACATGAAAAAAACTTTTTTGTCAATTTGACTGAAGTCAAAATGTGCCAAACTGACATATGAAGCTAACTATTGTGTATTTGAATTTGTTTTTTGTTTTTGTCTAGGAAATATAAATGGGGGTAGTGATTTCTAAAGTTATTATCTTTCTTTAAGTTTATTAAATTGTCAAAAGTAATTTCAAATTCTTCTAAACACATTCTTTTATTACTTAAGGTTTCACAGTGTAAAATAGAAACATTACTAAAATTTATATTGTGGCAAGTGTTGAGATTATGTTCAGACAGAGCGCAAGTTCTTTTTTGTATGTCACTTTTGTGCTGTGTTAATCTATCTTTACGGACTCTGCTTGTTTGGCCAATGTAGTTCTTATACTTGTATTTATTATTTATGTAATTTTAGTTCAGAGAAACCACCAGATCAGAGGGAAACACATCGATGTCAAGAAGGCTCTGAGCAAATCTGAGATAGACCGTCACGGTGGAGGTGGCGCTGGCGGCGGCGGCGGCGGTTCCCCGATGGGTGGAGGACGAGGTCGTGGAGGTCCGCGTGGTGGCAGTTATGGATCTGGAGGTAGCGGCCCGTGGAATCGCGGCGGTGGTGGCCCTGGTGGCGATTGGAATTCACAAGGTGGTTATGGTGGCAGCGGTGGGCCCTGGTCCAGCAATCCGTGGGACAGTCAGAGTGGCGGCGGTGGCTGGGGTGGTCCTGCCGGTGGTGGATATGGTGGTAGTAGCTGGGGATCTAACGACGGTTTTGGCGGAGGTTACCAGCAAAACTACAGTGGTGGTGCTGTCAGGAGCAACTACCAGTCTAATAGGCCTGCACCTTACAGTAAGTATACTTCATTTAATTATGTAGAGGTTTAAGCTGCTATCGATACGATAAAACTTTGCTTCTGACAGTGATTTATTTTTGTGAATTCAAATATTTTATATTGGTGGTTTTATAGTAAACCATATTCCAATACTGTGTTGTTGTCATTACAATAAAATCCAAAGAACAGAACTAAAATTAGTTATAATAAACTGGCAACCGCCGTAGCATGTTGAGTAAGTGATTCTCGTTCAATCGCTGAAGTTAATCATCAAAATTCGATGAGCTTTTCATTATGTTCAAGTGTTGAGGTCGATGATGAGCGGAGGGCATGGGATTTTCACATGTTCTTAAAAATATTTTCATTGGATGGTGCACTAAATGGACCCACTGACACTTTTAAATCAACAGTTGGTTCAGAAAACTCAAAGTTTCGAATAAGATTGTGAATTGCATTTGTGTCAATTAAACAGAGTTCACATGTTGTTCTTACACAAGAACAGGAGTTTTTATTCTAAGTTTATATATATATATATATATATATATATATATATATATATATATATATATATATATATATATATATATATATATATATATATATATATATATATATATATATATATATATATATATATATATATATATATATATATATATATATATATATATATATATATATATATATATATATATATATATATATATTGATACGTTCTTCGTGATTCTGGATTTATTGACTAACAAAACACAGGTTTTTAAACTACTAATTTATTACAACCAACTATCTTCCAATACCCCCATCAACTACAACATTTCTCTCTATTATTAAATGTCCATAGAGCTATATTTCACTATACATTCATCTTCTATGATAACTTTTTATACACCAACACTTAACTCACTACCGAGTGACTCCTCTATCTTCACTTTGCCTATTTATATTGTCTGTAGAGTAGTTCTAGACCTTTCTACATTGTTCAATATCTGTCATTTCTACTTCATTCTCAAAATATATGCAATGGGCACTGATAAGTACACTTGGAGAACCCAAATCACCACAACACATCTTTTTAAAGACCTGATGATCGTTTCACTAACAAAGTTAGCGTCATCAGAGGATGAAAATTTATATTTGTCATTTTACTTATTAGTGCTCATCGCAGGTTCCACTCTTCACAGCTACTTTCAGAAATAATGGAGTGGTGTCTTCCTAAAATTTAAGATGCTGGACCTATCAAGGTCCACATTTGGTAATACATTGCAAAATTGTATGTTTCCGTATTTATTATGAACACTGTAGAATATATGCAGATGATATTGTGTGAATTGATACACTAGGTGACTCTTAATCCATTGGCATTCTAATATTTGCAAGACACTCAGCAGCGTTTACACAGGGCACTCCAAAACAGTCAATTTTTTCATTTTTTGCACTCAAAGTTGTGAACACCTGGTATAAGTTACGATATTGAAACTTGGGATTTGTGGCTTACAGATGTGCCTTAATCGATAGAGATATTTGTTTGTTTTTTTTTTTCGTAAAAAAAAATGTCTAATATGCTTTAGTCATTCTTGGGGTCTTATTTGTTATCATAGTAGGCTATGGGAAAAAGCGAATATTAAAATAATTCATACCAGGATGTGGAGCTTTTGGAGTACTTAAAAAAATTATTATTATTTTTTGAAAATCTGCACACCCTTATATTTATATATATATATATATATATATATATATATATATATATATATATATATATATATATATATATATATATATATATATATATATATATATATATATATATATATATATATATATATATATATATATATATATATATATATATATATATATATATATATATATATATATATATATATATATATATATATAATCGTACCGATAACTCAACAAAAAATAATTGGCCGATTTTGATGAAATTTGGTAGGTATCTTCCTTCTGTAAATGGCTTCGATAAGTTCGTTAGCCAGTGAAATCGGATCAGTTTTTCCGGGAAAATGTTTGTAGCTCCGAAAATAACAAAGCTATGGCACCCAAATTTGGCACATACATTTCCACTATCAAACTCACCCCACACACCGAAAATCAAATCTCTGAAGTTAAAAGAAAAAAGTTATAGGCATTTAAAGGAAAACAAAAATTGGGTGCTACTGGTGATCAGAGGAAAGCAGAACAAAATATTTTGTGTGGTTAACAAAACCAGTTAAATATTACATACAAACGTTAAGTTTCCTTGGCATAAAAAGGTTAAGGAATAGCAGAAAAAATTATTTGAAAATTTTATAATCTTTGTAAAACATCATAGTTGCAATTTGAAACATCAAAATTTGTAATTTTCAGACAACTAATCTGAAGCAAGTACGAATTATTTGGAAGAAATGTTGTAAATCCATTTCAAATAAACCCCCTTTCTGATGCTTTAGCTGTACTTTCAGCTATAGAGTTTATGGTTTAATAGCCTTATCATTTTCAGCAAATTTTCATAGAAAAATTTCCTTATTGAGTGACCGTGAATTTTGAATATTTTTTTTCAAATGAGCACGAACTAGACCCCCTAAAACCCATATAGAGGGCCAGTTTCAGTTTTTGTCTGTTTACACATATACAGGCTGGCACATTTTTACGGTAAAGCTCAATATATCCGTTATTATACAAGATATGAGAAAAAATAATGTCTGTTAATTTTAGGGTGACACGAGCTGCATCACATAAACCTATTTTGACAATCACAGGTTGGCCCATAAGTCGTTGGTGATACACACTTTCTTTCTTAATAGGACAACCCTTATGTTATTGAGTTTTCCATGGACATATAATGCATGTTTGTAAGAAAAAAACCCAATAACCTTAATCGTTTTTGAGCTATTTCAATTGTTTTGCAATTTTTCACTTATTTGGCACATCTCACAAACACATTTCACAAATTGTGATATGGCGTTTTTACCAATAGATAGCGGAGTCCCATGAAAAAGGCGTATTCAGAGAGCTTTTTGTTTGTATTACTTGTCAAAAAAATCGAGCTGCAGAATATAGGCGCTTTGAAGTAGTGGCTGCATTTGAAAAGTTTTCACAGACATTTTTTTAGTGTCTATAGAAACAATTTTTGTAAGATTTTTGTGAAATGTTGGTAATTAATAATAGATGTTTAGTAAGTTATTGTAAAAAAAAGTCTAATTTTTGTGAAAAATATAAAATATCTTTGTCATTAAAAACATTTTTATGAAAATTCGCTACCATAACGCACTTGATAGGTCCAGACTTTTTTTGCTGTTTTTCCATAGACCTGCTTACTACTTAAATGATGATGAAAAAAATTGGTACCTACCCACAACAATTTTTTTGAAAAAGTAGCATTATTTACTTTAAAATATGGTAACGTAAGTTTAATGGAAATAATTATTGAACGAAGGAAAACCAACAAAATTTAGCGCAAATGTTAAATTATTCTCCACCTACCATTTGGCATTGACTGATACGAGTGTAATGTATGTACATTACGTTTAACAATGTCAGGACTATTTTGCTTCATTCAGTGCGAATTCTTTGCTGTAGCCTGTAGCTCCTCTAAATTATTTTGTCTGTTAAAATAAACTTTCGATTTTAAATAGCCCCACAGAAAAAATCCAAGGGAGTCAAGTCTGGGAAATGCGGTGGCCACTCAATTGCACCTTGTCGCCCTATCCATCTTTCAGAAAATATGGCATCTAGATATTGACGGATGTCTACATCAAAGTGAGGAGGTGCCCCGTCTCGCGGAAACGAAATATCTTGATTGGGCACATCTGCCGCTTGATTATTTGGAAAAATTACTGCCAAAACTGGAACGAAATTCAATTGTAAGAAGTTTAGGTAACATGCTGCTGTAAGATTTACTTGAAAAAAGTAAGGCCCTATAAAACACCGTCCGATTATTCCCATCCATATGTTCACTTTGCAATGACGTTGACTGGGAGTCTTGAGTCCAATGAGGATATTGCGGTGACCAATATCTTGAGTTGACGATTTACTGTCCCATTCAGGCAAAAAGTAGCTTCATCAGAAAAGATAATGTTATTAAGAAAATTGGCTTATTCACCGCAGAGTAACATATTAATGTTATTAATGTTCGCAAAACTGTAAACGGCAGTCTGAATTATCATCGCTTAACTTGTATATCATGCCTTGCACTTTGCAAGGATGATACTTCTTTTCATTGAATAATTTTACCACTAAAGATTGGTCCACGTTGTTTAGGGCTAGTTGTCTTGTATAATGGTGATGATTTGCTTCAGATTCAAGCAATATATCCAATCTGACTTCTTCAGTTACTTGAGGTCACCATGTCGAGGCAACTCTTTTACAGATCCCGTTTTCTGTGAATTTGGTAACCAATTTACTTACTGTAGATCTTGCAATTGGCAGTCTATCAGGATGTTGTTGGTTAAATAACTCTCATGCTTCCTGATGACTTCTAAGCCTGTCGCCATATACAATCATTGTTAATATCTGTATTATTTCGCTTATGTTTAAACGTGCCATTTTTGTTAAATTCGAATTAGAATTGATTACTTTTAGCACCATTACACTTTCACCACTAAGGCTATTAATTAATTTAGATGGTAGGTAATAATTGAAATTAATTCACGATTTAACATTATTGTCTGTATTCACTGAATTCCAGATCCATACTCCGATAAAAGTCCGATAACTAAATACAGCAAATAATCGATAAATTATCACAATGACTGTTGTTAAAAAGTGATTTTGACTTTACTTTTTGTTGCACCTGTCAAACAGTTACATGACAACATATCAGAAACCACAAAATCAGGTGTTTATTACTTTAGAAAAGTGAAGGAAAACCTTATTATTCTAAAGAAAACTCGTCCTAAATAAAAATGGTGACAAATATTTCTTATTTGTTATTAAATTTACGGTTCAATTTTTTTAAAGTAAATAATCCAATTTTTCAAAACAAAGTGTTTTATCAGGTACCAATTTTATTTCATCAGTCAGAGAATTTGTAGAGAAAAAATGTTGTCAGGGAAATCTGGGAAACATTGGGAAAATTGACTAAGCATCAGGGAATTTTTATCCCTGTCAGGGAAACATTATTTGCTTCCTTTTTATGATAAATAATTGAAACCATGTGTTTACTCAGTGAAGATTGGAACCTCTGATGTGCACTGATAAGTACAATTCAAGAACCCAAATCACCACAAACGATCGTCAGGTCTTTAAAAAGATGTGTTGTGGTGATTTGGGTTCTCCAAGTGCAATGTGTTTGTTTTTTGTATGCGTTATTTAATGATTTATTTTTCCACAAAACCACAATAATTGTTTTTTAAATTTATTTTCCATTCAATGGTCGTATTTGAAATGGGGAAGTGTCTTTTCCGCCATGACGCAAAGACCTACTACTGTATTCTGTAGTAGTGTGTTACACATGTTGGGGGTAAATTGTAGATCAAAGTTAGGGAAGTTGATATGCTGTTTTTAGTGGGACCCCTGAAATAGGTGACGTCGTAAATATAATTTTTATGTTAAGTTTATTAACAACTCTTTAATGCCCAGCATGTGCTTTTGAATTTTCGTTTATTTTTGTGTAATACAATTGATTATTTCGTATTATACAAATTAGATGATTTCTCAAATGCAACTTCTCCTAAATACGAACGCATGCAGGTCAATTTATCCCTTGTCGGGGAATTCAAAAGATTTCTGCTTGATTTAGGAAAAAACATTATTTACTAAACATATATTATATTTTACCCAATGAAATAATTTAGTAAATTTAGATTATGAAAATTGTCACTACTTACGAGGTTATCTAGTTTTTTCGGTCTCCTGCAAAGTTAGACTAAATTCACTTAGGAGATATTGTCAGGTCACCAGCGATATGCTATAGATGGTAATTTTCTTTGTTTTTTTTTTCAGGCGCAGGTGGATTTGGCGGCGGATACAATCAGAACGGTGGTGCTGGTGGCGGAGGGAACAGGAGATATTAAAAATGTAAGTGCAACTGGTTGTGCTGCCTGTCGGCACCAGGTGTACATGATTTTCATATCTTTGCTCTACCGGCAACCCATTCAGCTACTCATGTAACAGTAACCTAATGCATACTACATATAATCACTTTATCTTATAAGTTTTTATTCGGAAGAGTATTCTACTTAATGGTGTGTGTCACTGTTTTAGTAACACTTTAAATGTGCTGTTTTGAAATTTAAGACATATGATTCCTTATCGGCTAGGTAACATTTTTTGAGTACAAGATTTTTTCATTTAATTTTTTTATCGAATAGGCGATAGTAACGTGAGTTTTATCTGTAGGTAGTTTTAGAATTATGACTGTATTTGTAATAGAAGTTTATTTATTAAAGGTTTTTCGATTCAAGATAGGCGTCTTTTTCATTTTATGTTAGTGTAGGCTAGGTTAGTTAGGCCAATTGTATTTACAGGTAGGAGTGAGATACTACACAGAATAACCATTATCTGAGCTGATTGTTTTGTTTAAATTTAGTGAAATATTGATGTTGATATTAATAAATGTCACGAGGTGTTTTCCTACAAAGTAATATTTCTACAAACTACCTTCGAAGTATGGTGTAGATGTAAGTTAAAATTCCTTTATTTTATTCTTTGGTACTCTTAAACAAGTTGAATCTTAGGTGAACTCATGAACTATGTGGTTATTTTAAGACTAGGAATATACGAGGACGAGTCAATAAGTCAGTGAGTTTTTGAATAAAACAGTTTTTTTGACAAAAAATCATTTTATTTCTCAACATAGTCTCCTTTGAGCTTTATACAGTTCGTTCAATGTTTCTCCAATTTTTTTTATCCCTTTCAAAAAAATAAGATTTGTCGAGGTCCTCAAAATAGGTATTTGTTTGTGAGATGATTTCATCATTGGAGTCAAATGTCTTTCCGCCGAGCCATTTCTTTAAGTTTAAAAACAAGAAATAGTCACTCGGGGCTAAATCCAAAGAATAGGGTTGATAAGAGAGCAATTCGTAGCCCAATTTATGCAATTTCGCCATGGAGACTACACATGTGTGCATTGTCTTGGGTAAAAAATAACTTTTTTCTTGGCCAAATATGGTTGTTTTTTCTTCAAATCATCATTGAATCCGTCCAATAAGTTGGTATAATATTCGGCATTGTTATTTCCTTTTAAAGGTAATCAATGTGGATTATACCGCGTGCATCCCAAAAAAATGGTTGCCATGACTTTACTGGCTGACAAACCCACCTTGGCTTTCTTGGGCGCCGATTCGTACAGAGAAACCCACTGTTTTGACTGCTGCTTGGTCTCTGGTGTGTTGTGGTGAATCCATGTTTTGTCCAGGGTTACTAAACGGCGCAAAAACTCGTCCCTGTTGCAGTTGAACAACGCCAAACACTCCTTCGAAGTTGTCACATGATTGCGTTTGTCGTCGATTGTGAGCAAACAAGGCACCCATCTTGCGGATAGCTTTCTCATACCCAAGTGATCATGCGATTGAAACCACTGAGCCATGTGATATGCCTATGGCTTCCAAAATCTCCCGCACTTTCAATCTCCGATCGGCCAACACCCTATCGTGAATTTTTTTTAATTGTTTCGTGTGTAGCGACCTCAACTGGGCGTCCAGAACGTTCGGTGACATTTGTGCTTGTACAGATGCAAAGAAATTCAGTAAACCACATTTTTACCATGGACAGGGTACCCAGCAACCGGGAAAACCTGGAAAAATCAGGGAATGTGAAATACCCCCTAAAATGTCAGGGATACGTCAGGGAAATTGGTGATTTTACTCAAATGTCATGGAAATCATTCAGTAGACCTGGAAATTATATATTTGTAAAATTTCGTCACTAGCAGATGCATTTTTATTTTCATTTAATATATATTATATGAATGCGGCTTACCTTTGTTACCAATATCAATTAAATCCGCCGATGAACGCAGCACATGCCACATCATGCGCCGATATAAATAGCGTCTTCTATCTCAAACATGTCTCATAATATGTACATCTCACTTGGAATGTTCTTCCTTAAATGCATAAAATGCAAAATGTGTTTTAGGTATTGGCTGAGTACAGTTGTGTTGTGAATGTGTTTATTCTATTTTAACCTTTATGATCCTGTTGAAAGTTGCAAAATATTTGGCATGTGTATATGGCACATGTAAACAGTCTCTTTGTTTCCTTTTTTCAGTGAATTTTCATAAATAAAACTAACGACTTTCAAATTTTCAAAAAAAATAATTAATGGGCGCGAATCTGAGCTTTTGGAACCCATTTCCCAGGCTTATTCAAATTTATATATATGAACAACATGATTTGCAATGATTCTACGCCCCCTGGAGACTTCTGGTTTGTTCCATCACACTTGAAAATTCTTTCCGGAGGTTAAGTTCGTCGGCCAGTCATGAAAGTCAAGTTTTTTCATGAAAAATTGCAAATGTTCTTTTCGAAAATGCTATATGTTATGAATTAAACGGAGTTAAGCGTACTTATGTTTTTGATTATGTAAGTTTTTGTTCGTAATTTTTATTTCTTTTGTTCATAAAAAAAGTATGCAGGTATGTGTTTTTTACTTCAAGTATTATGATAAATGTACTCGAGGGGCCTGGAAATGTCACGGATTTTGATTTCTGCTGGGTACCCTGATGGAAATTGATGGTGCAGAGTCCACATAGTATTTGTCAAGCTTAGCCTTGGTTTGAGTGATGGTTTTCCCGCAAAAATAATGTTTGATGAGCACACGAAATTTACTTTTTTCCATTTTCGTTATAACTCGAGAGGTTGTCTGCTTCCAATGGCTATCTAACACAAACTAAATAACACACCTTGTTCAAAAATTGACAGGAGTCAACTGACAGATGCTTGTTGACAGGAGCAGTGTTGCCCTTCCCGTGAGAGGTGGGAAATTCAAGAAGTCACAGACTTATTGACCCGCCCTCGTACTTTGAATTGTTACATACTTTTAACAAAATAAGCTAATAACAGCTTCACAAATTTCCTTTACTTCCTCTAACAGACTACCATTTATCAAGATACTGCAATTACTTGTTCCACCTTCTTTACCAAACACCATCACCGTAGTCTTCTCTGTTGACACCTAGATTCACTGTATTTGGTACTGCCATGAGTGTCAACACCCGGTGCATTTTTTCTTCTGATCCATTAAGTAGTACAGCATCTCATTGATTGTTGTTGCCCTTACTTGGTGAAACTGGTCCATACTACACACAGACTTGGAGACTACTTCTCTGGCTTCACTGTTGGTTTTCGGTTTTGTCCTTCACCTACAAAAACAAAACCAACAGTAAAGCCAGAGAAGTAGTCTCCAAGTCTGTATGTAGTAGCACAGCATCATCAGCATACGGTAACACTTTACCTTAAAACCATTCATTTTTACACATTCTGTCTCCAGGCTTCTCTATAGGTGGCTTCTCATGGCCCGTAATATTAATAATATAATAATATTAATTAACACACTTTGCATTTTACATAATTTATTTATTTGAATAAAGCCTAACAGTATACAAGCAGTAACAGGGCCACTAATTTAGTAAGTACATTAAAATACAATTAGAGAAATAAACAAATCAATTTACAATGCTGATGAAATAAAACAAAATAAAAATAAAAATTACTATGTCAGTCCACAACTAATCTCAGACAAAATAACAATAAACACAAAAGAGGCACTTAACCACACTAAACTAAACCAAAATCAAATAATCAAATGCAAAACAGTTAGTCAAAATAAATAAAACAATAAAATAACATAATAGCTATATCATTACAGAAGAGTAGTTGTTTCTTACAAAGGTTTTAACATCCATCCATCTCATGGAAATAGTTTTTTCCCCTCAGGGCTCGTTTGCAACCTTGCCGCCCCGATAGCACTGCAACCTTTGGATGATTGTGCATACCCTTAGTCTTGCTCCACCCATTCCAAAATCACTGTGCCTTGAACTGGTCTGCACAGAGATTGGTAAGGTGCTCTGTCTCCGGTCTAGACTGACCTTAGATCAGTTGTCTTTTGCGGTCCAGAGCTTTACACTCGCACAAGATGTGCTGGGCTGATTCCTCCCCCTCACCGCAGAGTCTGCATGCGAGGTCCCCTTTGAATCCCCCCATTTTATGCAGGTGTTTCTTTACGGCCATGTGTCCCGTCAAGAGACCTGTTGTGTTTCTGAGCTGTCCTCTGCTAAGATTTAGCAGCTCCACAGCTCTCTTTGAACTGGGTTCGTCAATTATTGACTTCCCATGTCTGAGCCCTGGACAGTCTGCCCAGTACACCTTGTGTTGGTTTCTGACCCAGGACTTAATGGCTCCCCAGGCAGTGCTCTTTGTCACGCCAGAGCCGGTTCTGGTCCCATAAATGGTTCTGCTGACCCTCTCTTCGTGAGACTGTCAGCTTCTTCGTTGCCTTTGACCCCTGAGTGACCCGGCACCCAGATGAGGTTACCTCATTCTGCCCAGCCAGGTCGCTCGTCTCGGCACTCACTCACCAGCCAGGAATTTACCTGTGGGCTACTTAGGGCCTGCAGTGCTGTTTCTGTTGAGAATTCTCCTCTATGCATATTGTCCGCAGTGTAGGGGATATGCTTCTAGTACACCGCCCCTAATTTGCCGGTTGAGCAGTTTTTCCACTGTTTTTAGCGAGAAGGACATGAGACTTATTGGCCTCAGGGACTTTGCCTGGTGTGTTGGATGCCCAGGTTTAGGAATGAATACAACCCTGGCCAGTCTCCATGCCCTCTGAATGTACCCCAGAGCCAGGCTGGCCCTCAAAATGAGGGTAAGCACCGGCACCAGAATATCTATCCCCTGTTTGAGCATGATGGGCATTATTCCATCAAATTTCGGCGATTTGTATGGCTTAAAGCTGTTAATGGCCCATCTGATTTTGCTCCAGGTAACCACCTTTTTAGCGACTGTCCAGTCTACTCTAGCTGCCTGCCTATAAGGCACCTCTATTTCTGAGTGTTTCCAGTCCGGAGGTGAATGGTTTATTATGTTACAGCCGGGGAAGTGCGCTCGGAGTAAAATTTCCATAGTTTCCTCCCCCAAGCTTGTAAAGCCTCCCGTTGATGTTCTGAGGGAGCCTATGTTGGTCTGAGTGCCCTTGGACAGGATCTTGTGTTGTCGAGCTCTCTCTGACGTGTTTTCCGCCTCCTCCATGACTCCATCTTGGCGTCCCTCAGTCTTTTGTTATAGGTCGTTATGGCCTGTCTATATTCATCCCATGCTCTCGACCTTTTGGTCGCGTTAAACAGCTTACGAACCTGCGTCCTCCTTTGCCTGAGGTCATCGTTCCACCACGGGACGTTCCTGGTGGACACCCTAATTTTCAGGGGGCAGTTGGCGTTATAGGCCGAGGTGATTGCGTCTCGCAATTAGGCTGCTGCAGTCTCGAGGTCTATTGAATTGTCTATGGTACTCTATGGAAATAGTTGCAGCTGTGACAAACTCTGCTCGTTGCTGACCTCAACCAAATGTTAGTCCTAGCAAGTGGAAGGGCAAACAGTTTCTGTGATCTCAATAAAACAGAAGGGACATTGAAATGCAAGGTCTCGATCAGTGCTATACAGTCAACAGTGTTGTGTAGCAACGCATATAGAAAATTCAAACCATGAATTGCTTGCCTCAGCTCCAGACTCAAGATTGCATCTGCCGTATATAACACAATTGTTAATCCCCTATTGTGGATAGACGCCAGTCATGACATAGCACAGGTACGTGGCTAATTTTCTCTGAAATGACTCGAGTAAATCATTATAAATTGAATAAAATGGGCTCCACCCAATACTGGCATTCGAGATGGGGTCGAACAAACTCACAGTACAAGCATCTCAAGCAGTCATAATCAGTGAAAGGCTTACAGGTTCTCAGTATAAAGCCCAGTTGTCTGTAAGATTTGTTAACACACTCAAGATAATGCACATTGAATGATAACTTTCTATCAAAAATGGCACTCAGATCCTTAACAGTACTAGGTCTGCTAAGTACTGTATTATCCACCCGGTAGCCAAATCGATTAATCTGCAACCCCCTCGAGAAAGATAGAACAGAAAACTTATCAGCATTTAAACGAATAAAATTTTTGACATCATTACGTGAGCCTAAATACATTATCTTGCAGATTTACCTGAACACAGGAGGACGACACCCTAGTAAAAAGTTTCAAGTCGTCTGCGTACAGCAGTGCCTCAACAGAAAAGTCATTACAGATACCATTAATGAAGATGTTAAACAATAAGGGACCAAGATTGGAGCCTTGTGGAACACTAGAGTATGCTACAAATTTAAATGACGAATAAGCAAGATACTCATCAGCCAATATACGATCGGACAAATAGGATTTAATTAAGTTTATCAAGCAAGGTGCAGACAATGACTTCCAACTTTGAAAAATGCCATGATCAACCTGTCAAAGGCTCTTGAAAAATCACTATGTACAACATCAGCCTGAACATTAGAGATAAAGTGTGTAATGTTTGTCCACTTTTTTTTCTCCCTCAGGGCTCGTCCGCGTCTTTGTCGCCCCGATAGCACTGCGACCTTAGGCTTATATGCATGCCCTTAGTTTTTTCTACTCCACCCATTCCAAAATCACTGTGCCTTGAGCTAGTCTGCACAGCGATTGGTAGGATGAATTTTTATGTTGCTCTGTCTCCGGTCTAGACTGACCATTGATCAGTTGTCTTCTGTGATCCAGAGCTTTACACTCGCACAATATGTGCTGGGCTTGTCAACTTAGTTACAGTTGATCTGACCTTGACGAAGCTGTACCTCACAGCTTAATATATGTTTAAACTCATAATATATACGATCATAGAGAACAACTCTCAAAGGGCTTTGACGACATAGGAGACACCACCACAGATCGATAGTTTTTAGTGCGAAGTATCCCCATCCGTATGCACAGGACAAACTTTACCTTGTTTCCAATGAATAGGATATATGGCAGTGTGAAAGGACAAATTATAAATATAAGTCAAAGGCTTGCATAAGACTGTCGCACAGTCTTGCACCAAAAAGTTTGGTACCATGTCTGGTCCACAGGTAAGCTTGGGCCTTAGCTTTTTAATGCACTCAAGACTTCATCCTCTGTTATAAGCTCAAAATAATTAACATCAGTGGATTGATCACTATTAGATGGAACTACTAAAGATGAATTAGTGGGCACAACTACTTCAGAAGATCTATGAGTAAAACCATTTACGATGTCCCATGGAGAGTCGATGATTTCTCCAGAATGACCAAGAAACCAGCTGGGAATACGAGATGTTCTAGACTTATCTTTAATGAAAGATCAAAATGTCGATGGGTTGTTGCCAAGCAATGGATGAGTTCACCAGGCACCGGCCGCTGCCAGCAGCTGCATTGTTATGTCAAAAAATGTTGACAAGTGTCAACCTTTTGTCTACGTTTCTTGACATAATGCAGCACTGGCGCCTGATGAACTCACCCATTGATTGTGAATGTCCAATATAATCTCTATATGCAGCATCTGTTAGACTTTGTATCTCCCTGCCCAGACTGTTGTAAAATCCTTTATTATAAGGACTACCATTTTTTGCTGAGTTTCTTTATGAATTTTTGCTTTGAGTTTAGCTTACCAATTATTTGATGGTTATACCACACGACACTATTTTTGAGTTTTTAAGTTTATACGAAAATGAACCTTTTTTGTTTAACACAAAAAGTGGAAAGTGTTTTATAAATTTAGGAACAGCATAATACAAAATGTTTACAAAAATCTCTTTAATCTTTAGTACTACGTCATTTGGCACCAATTACAGTTAGCAATATTTTTGGCATTTTCAAACATTTTGTTTTAATTCTTCATCACGTGAATGGTGCAAACACTGCAGCCAATGCATCATCACACACAATTCTTCATCGTCATGCCAAACCTTGACCAATACTTCTATCTGATTTTGTCTGTGGTATTTTCTTTGGAGATTTTCAGTTTTAGAAGCTTCCAGGAATTTTTGATGGGTTTAAAGTCTGGTGAATTGCCTGGCAAGGGCAAGTCTTTGATTTTTTTTTTATTCCATAAGAATGATGTTACTGATTTAGTTTTGTGGCAAGGAACGGATAAAGGGCACTCAGAAGGATCAGCAAACCATTTATTCATATGAGGAATCACTTGTTTCTCCAATAGTTGTTTGTACTGATCCTGCTTCATCTTACCTTCAAATATTTGAATTCAACCTGTGCTCGACACAGTTATATTTCTCATCCTGTTTTCACCGAACAAATGAAGATTTATCATTTTGATGTGAGACTTTGCTTAAAAGCAAACCTTGAACAAAAGGAGAAAAATAAAATAAAGATGTTTCTGCTGCTTCAGTGCAGTATCTGCAGTTTCCACTGTCTGCTTTGCCCATCATCATAAGGTCATACCTAAGGTTATTGACCCTATTAAAAGCTATCATAAAAATATAGCGCCTAGCACTCGCAAATCGTAGAAGAGATGGCAGGGGAGGAAATCTTAATAGTTATTAACATTTTTATTTAAAAAACTATACACACTAACATATTAAGACATAGCATGGTTATTGCTCCTATAGAATGCTATCAAAAAACATAGCGCCAAACACTCGCAAGCCGCAGGAGAGATGGGAGGGGAGGAAATCTTGACAAACATTTAAATTTTTATCTCCTCACTGGGGAATGTCTTTTGAAAAGTCCTGTGATTATTCTCAAGTCGTTCCTGTTCAATCCAAGAACAGACTTGTCTGTTTCTATAGTGATAAACCATTTTGACTGCCTTAAGCCTGGCGTTTTCCTCCAGTATGATAGCATTTGGTTGTTTTCCCAAGTATCAAGTTCGTTTCTTATGTGGCTTTGTGTTAGTCCACAATAAGGCTGCTCTTTTTGCAAAGCTACCTGCTTCCTCGTTTCCTTCGATGCCTTGATGCCCTGGTACTCACATCAAAGTTACTTTGTTGTTCGCCACCAGCTGCTTCAAGGATTGTTTGCATTCCTAGGTCAGTTTAGACTCTTTTAAAATATTTCAGGGTCTTTAGGACTGTCTGACAGGATGTAGATCTCTATATTCCTGAGTCTTCTTTGTATGCACTCCTGTACACATAGATTTATAACAAGCATTTCTGCGGAAGATGGTGGAAGCTTTTCCTATGGACTTAGCGAGTCTAAAGTTGGGTCATGGTGGAAGTTTTTCCTATGAACTTAGCGAGTCTAAAGTTGGGTCCTCTTATTCCCAACCTCGATTTAGACCTGTCTGTATACTATACAGATAAGTTGTTTGTCAGCCTTCCATTGTCTCTGTCCCATGTTTGGCAGTCATTTATGACCACGTCGAATGGAATTATGAAGTCCAGTTTGGCTGGCATTTGATCTGTTGGTTTGGCGAGTGACTAGTGGAATAAATTCCAGGATTTTAAGTGGCCCGCCAAGTCACCTGGTTTGAATTTGTCTGTTCGGAATAGTCTCGAGGCACTTCGTAACACAGGGTATCAAGTAGTTCTGAAATAAACAATATTAAACGAAACTTAATATTCACTCATTCCCAGTCTGCAAGTGCTGTGTGTCGATGTTGCTTAGCCCATGTCAAACGTTTCAACTACATTGCTAGAGCCAGTTTTGGTTTCTTCATTGGTCTGTGGCATTTCTAGAAAACGACGCCTGGTTGTTCTAGCAAAAATAGCAACTACGCTTTCGTTTACTATTTTTGTCAACTCCTTCGTACATCGTCTCATGTATTTCAGGCAAATGTCATGAATTTTTCGTTCATCTCGAGGCGTAATTATTCACTTTCGTTCAAATTTTTCAGTTCTCTGACATCTTAAAAAATTCAACAATATTACCCGTTATTTCGGTTCATTGTCATCACATTAACATTTATAAGTAAACCAATCTTTCTTTGGGAATGACTAGAATGCTTCAATAATGGAAAATTATGTGAAATCTTTTCTGTGGTACTATCTTTGATTTTTTCGTTTTTTCATAGGTACCAGTGAAGTCTTTGTATTTATATACACCATATTAATACAGAGCACACAGTTTATCAATCTTAATGTGCTCTTTTGCTATTCGACATATCAAATTGCCATCTCACTGAGGTCTTAAGTCAGCCAACTTACATATTTTGCAACAGAATTTGTATTTTGTTAAAATGTTACCTAAACTAGAACTAAATAAAACATTACAATATTTTACTTCAAAATGTATACTGCTGGCCATATAACTTAGGTCTTGCCCAGTGGCATACTCATATATTCCTGGCCGCAAGAAATGACACATCAATGTTTTTATTTATTTAATCTCCTAGCAATTAATTGAAGTTAAATAAAGCATGGTAATAAAATTTTAAAAGCAAACAAAGCTTACGTATTGCTGAAGTGTGTATAAGTGTTGGCTGATTGTCTTTTATCAAAAACTTCACTGCACTTTGCTCTAGTTTTAAATCAGTCATTTTCTTCTGTTTACAAATTCTCAAAAACCACAAAAATGAATTGATGTACACACAATTGACATCTGCTCGTTAAAAGGTGCAGCAACTGTATGACAGCATGCTTGTTTCATGTCTGGGTAGATTCCATTTTAATCTTGCATTACGTATAGGTTCAGATATAGAAATCTAATTTTGTTCAAATATCTTCATTTATGTGACTGTTGTGTTCAGGACCCATCTTGTAGTTTTAAGAGGGTCATTTTTTAAATAAAAGTAATTGTTATTTAAACTTAATAAAACACAGCTCAGATACTTGGCTTATGAAAGATAATAAGTACACTTGGAGAAACCCAAATCACCACAACACATATTTCAGAGACCTTACGATCGTTTCGTTGACAATGTCAACATCTTCAGAGGAAGAAAATTCTAAACTAAAAAACTAGCTCCCGTGTATTTATATCGCGTCAAGGTAAACGAACCAGTCCGAAGTAAAATTGTCGTCCAAGAACGATCGTTTGTTTATTGTGTAGTTAAACTACGAGGTCGAAGACCTGCTTTTAATCTTCTGGTCGACAAATTTATGAGCCCTTATCTAATATAGGTTTAAAGGAACCGAGTTATTTAAGGAATCTGCACATTCCCTTTCGATCTAGAAATTTACTATGTGGATATTGGATCATGGCGACAAAGCCATCTGGTGAGATAAACAACATCAACTCAACTCATCTTTTTTAAATAGAAAAGTAAACCCGGGTGTCTGTCTCACCATGTTAACTCTAACAAAGACTAAATAATTCAACTAAAATACTACATAAAAACTATATTTATATTGATTTTAATTCTTCGTGAAAGTATTTATATTGACTACATAGATACAAACAAAATGAACAGGTCTTTAAGTCGAGACAAACATAGAGATTAGTATATGTATAAACCGGCCGAGTTATTGACAGTAATTTATTATTGTACCAGACAAATTAGGAGTGTTTAAGCGGTCAAATGCAAAGTGATAATAAAGGACTTGAAATTAAAGGTGACGCACGATTCAATGAAGTTTTGTTCTTAATAGACCTTAATATAAAAATACTTTCTAATGAATCAAGCATAGTTTGACGTCTAACATTTTTGACAAGTTTCAAATTTTCTTTGTCAATGTGGTGATTATTATCCCATATATGTTGTCCCACACATGATTTGTCCACCGTACCATATCTTAACTGTGCGAGATGTTCATGAAATGTGGTGGCTATGTTTTTCCTAGTTTGGCCCACATATTTAAGATCGCAATCTTTGCAACTAATCTCATATATACCGGACATTTCAGTGACTTTGTCTTTGTTTTTCGTATTACCCAACAAATTTTTAAAATTACTTTTCGTCGAAAAAGTCAAATGTAAATCGGCTTTCTTAAAAATACTTTCCAAACCCTTTGTGATTCGTGGTTCATAAGGTAAACACACAAATTTTTCTCTATTTTATCTTTCTTAAATGTCGTACATTCAGATATTATTTTCTTTGTTCTGTGTTTGTCTATTAAACCATCCGAGTAACCGTTATATCTCGCCACATTTTTTTATGTATTTTAATTCTGTATTAAATATATTTTAACTTAACGGAAATTTAATCAATCTATTTACCAAGAAATTTAAACTAGCCATTTTTTGTGCAAACTTATGATGTGGGTCGTTAGGAATATAACTAATAGTAGCCATTTCCTTCCTATAGACATCAAATTCAAGCGAGCCATTATTTTAATTTTTAATAACTAGTACATCTAGGAAAGAAAGTTTATTGTTGATTTCTATTTCGTTGGTATTGACTATTTAGTTTTTCAGTAAATTCTTCAACCTTGCATATATTTGTGTCAAACACTGCAAAAATATCGTCGACATAATGAAACCAAACTCTAGGGAAATACCCATTTTTATTTTTTAAATCTGTCTCAAATCTATTTTGAGACAGATTAAAAAAAAAAAATTCCGTAGAGTTTGGTGTCGTTATGTCGACGATATTTTTGCAGTGTTTGACACAAATATATGTAAGGTTGAAGAATTTACTGAAAAACTAAATAGTCAGTTTGATTCAATAAAATTTACCCACAAAATAGAAATCAACAATAAACTTTCTTTCCTAGATGTACTAGTTTTAAAAATAAAAATAATGGCTCGCTTGAATTCGATGTCTATAGGAAGGAAACAGCTACTATTAGTTATATTTCTAACGACTTACATCATACGTTTGCAAAAAAACGGCTAGTTTAAATTTCTTGGTAAATAGATTGATTAAATTTCCGTTAAGTAAAAATAGATTTAATACAGAATTAAAATACATAAAAAATGTGGCGAGATATAACAGTTACTCGGATGGTTTAATAGACAAATTTGTTAACAAAGAAAATAATATCTTGATGTACGACATTTAAGAAAGATAAAATAGAGAAAAAAATTGTGTGTTTACCTTATGAACCACGAATCATAAAGGGTTTGGAAAGTATTTTTAAGAAAGCCGATTTACATGAAACTTTTTCGACGAAAAGTAATTTCAAAAATTTGTTGGGTAATACGAAAGACAAAGACAAAGTCACTGAAATATCCGGTATTTATGAGATTAGTTGCAAAGATTGCGATCTTAAATACGTGGGCCAAACTAGGAGAAACATAGCCACCAGATTTCGTGAACATCTCGAACAGTTACGATATGGTACGGTGGACAAATCATGTGTGGCACAACATATAAGTGATAATAATCACCACATTGACAAAGAAAATTTGAAACTTGTCAAAAATGTTAGACATCAAACTATGCTTGATTCATTAGAAAGTATTTTTATATTAAGGTCTATTAAGAACAAAACTTCATTGAATCGTGCGGCACCTTTAATTTCAAGTCCTTTATTTTCACTTTGCATTTGACCGCTTAAACACTTCTAATTTGTCTGGTAGAATAACAAATTACTGTCAATAACTTGACCGGTTTATACATATACTAATCTCTACGTTTGTCTCGACTTAAAGACCCGTTCAGTTTTTTTTTTGTATCTATGTAGTCAATATAAATACTTTCACGAAGAATTAAAATCAATATAAATATAGTTTTTATGTAGTATTTTAGTTGAATTATTTAAGCCTTTGTTAGAGTTAACATGGTGAGACAGACACCCGGGTTTAGTTGTCTATTTAAAAAAGATGAGTTGAGTTGATGTTGTTTATCTCACCAGATATCTTTGTCGGCATGATCCAATATCCACATAGTAAATTTCTAGATCGAAAGGGAACGTGCAGATTCCTTAAACAACTCGGTTCCTTTAAACCTATATTAGATAAGGGCTCATAAATTTGTCGACCAGAAGATTAAAAGCAGGTCTTCGACTTCGTAGTTTCACTACAAAATAAACAAACGATCGTTCTTGGACGACAATTTTACTTCGGACTAGTTCGAATATATAAATACACAGGACCTAGTTTTTTAGTTTAGAATTTTCTTCCTCTGAAGATGTTGACATGTCAAAGAAATTATCGTAAGGTCTCTGAAATATGTGTTGTGGTGATTTGGGTTTCTCCAAGTGTACTGATTAGTGCTCATCACAGGTTCCAGTTTTCACATAGTGAATTATGAAAGATATATAGGAGAGAGTCATTGTATTTCTGACAGGCAGGTAGTATTCCAGCTTTGATCAACTCATAAAGTCAGTTTCTTGCATAGCAAACATATTGGAATGTAAAATCAAAAGCGTGGAAGCAAGTACAAGTTATCTCACAACTAGGAAACATTAAGAAGTAGATGACCGATATACAGAGCTATACAATAAAAAGAGAAAGCAGGTTATGTCAGGAATAGGCGTTCGATAGGAAATATGAGAAATAGGTGATGAGTCATAGGGACGTAAAATAACAGGAAGCAGGTTATGTCAATTCAGTAGGAAATACGAGAAGTAGGTGATAATCAATAGGGACATAAAGAACCAGATTGTCAGGAGTAGGCGTTCAGTAGGCAATGTGAGGAGTAGGTGGCAGGATCTTTAGGGTTATAAAATAGAAATACAGAAAGCAGGTTATGACAGTGAATAGTCAGTTCAGTGCCTTTTAAATCATTACAGTTAGCAGACAGGTTAATTTCGAATAGGTATGTATTTTTCAAGTTAATATAGACATTTGTAAATCAATGACTCTTCACTATTTAGCTCAGGTTGTTTTAATATTTTGAGATTAGTTTAATAGGCACTAGGCTAACATATCAGGTTCCAAAAACTTAACATTTAACCTGGGTTAGGTAGCTTGTAGTTTATTTGACATACCCATTTGATAAATTTGTCAAACATTTGATATTACAGTATATTTTTTTCTACGACCAGAAAGAATTTGATCGGTGTTAGGAACACCCCAAGAAACGTATAACTTTAGTAAGCTAATGATTAAAATGCTTTAACTCTTATCCAAATGTCATATTACTTCATATATTAGATTAGAATGATAATGGTGTCATTAGAAAACATGTCAAAATTCTCATGTTCTCATTTATATAAAAAAAAATACAAAGATTTTGGTACTTAAAGAAATGTTGTAATTAAAACTCATTAAATTGGGTAATCATAGGAAGAAAGTGACATTTATTTGACATTTTATACATTTGGACTGTCTATATATATTTTAAATTCTGACATAAAACCTCAAGCACAAGCTTTCATTTATTGCAGGCTGTATAAGTATGATCACAAATAAATACTAATTGACTAGCTAAGTGATGAAAGACATCGACATTTACATTTTATAATCATTTCTTATCTTCACATGGTGAGATAACTCATATTTCAGTGTGATTTTTGATTAGCGTGTAAAAATACTACTCCTACTACCTGTCACACCACTCCCATAAAGAGATAGGCACACCACAATGCATGTGCTACGATTTCCTAACATTTCTCTAGGCAGTTCTGTCCTGGCATGCTATTTTCGTTGTTTCCACACTCATACATCTTTTTATACACACCCTTCTATTACACAACCTTTCTGACTTCTGCTTTAAATATATCGGCCAAAATAACCAACTAAGTTTTCCTGGGTCTCCCACGACCTCTTTTACCATCCACATGCTTTTTATACATTCTACTTGACGTTCTATCATTATACATTTGTTCTAAGCACACTGCTCTTAGATTTACTTTTAATAAACTTCTTCACTATATTTGTTCAAAACCCATTTAATTCTAACTTTATTCCTTTTTGTTTTACTTGCCACTCACCTCAGGTAGTCCATTCTAACAGCATTCAATTTTCTTACATGCTTTGCCTGACACACCCAACTTTCAGACCCATAGAGCACAGTTTGGGCTAGTATGTTGCTTTATGCAGCGACTTTGGCGTCTTTAAATATATTGTTTTTCTTAAGGGTTTTTCGAATTTCAAAACACTTTTTCCATTGGTAGCCAATTTGATAGCTGACATCTTATTTGCACTCAGTTTGGTTTACCAGTTCACCATAGACCTACGTGAGGAAAGCACTTGCAAATTATCTAAATTTAATTCGGAGATTCAGCTTGCAAAACTTACCGGGTGCTAAGTGACGTAACCTACGTCCATTTTACGGTCGACATAATCGTCCATCCGAGCAAGTCATTCGAATAACCATGAATTGTTTTAGCACCAGGCATACTCTAATTGAGAATGCGCATCTGCAGAAACGTCATACAGTGCTCACCGAAGAAGTAGGTGCTGCTGTGGAGCGTAGTTTTGAAGAAGACCCGCATCATGCACAGCAATTGAAGCTTCCACTTTATGGAAAGATCTTGGTGTACAAAAATATAAATGTATCTATTTTTCTAAAACCTCTTCCTATTGTTTTAAGTGCTAAAGTTGTTTCTCCAATTCCCAGTGTAAGTCTTAATCTGAACTGATCTCCATCAAGTAATTCTCAATTTGGCTTCTTAGTCTATTTTTTATTTGATTAGCAGAATCTTCGCCACATGACTGTACACATAGTGTTTTGTGCTGGTTGAATTTTTGCGTGTTCACTATTTTTGGAATATACTCATTGAATAAACCCACTGGACTGGATAAACCCACTGGACAGTTCTCTTGATTTATAACATTTCTCATTCAGTTGAAACTTTTTCTTTCATATTTTTTTTTTGGCGACCATCTTTGTGGCCTGCGGACAACCTTTTGGTGTCATCACTGTTGCGTTGGCTAGACACTAACGAAGCCACTAGTGTTACCAGACGACACAATAAAAAATTGATGTTTTTTATTTGCATCTTGAGATATTTATTTTAATTGAAAAAATTCTAGTTTATTCTGTTTTGACATCTTTAGCCCACTTTTAAATCAAGACTTTTAAAAATTAATATGGTTGTAAGTTTTTGTAATAAAGGTTGCCCTTTCGTTTTGGTGATGCCCTACTTCTATGTATTTACACAACACAGTATAATTATTGTCTACCACTATAAATAAATAACTTGAAAAAAACAGTCGGTAGTCAATAAAAAGCTGTGTGGAATAAAGGTTTGTTTTTTGTTCCTACATTACGATTGTTTCACTGTTAATGTTAAGATGCTAAGTCATTTTTCGCTATCTTGTTTATAATCTGCATATAAATTTTGACTGACCTTTTAATTACTATCAAAAAGAACATTTCTAAGACAAGATTGCAAAATAAAATCTATTAAACATTTACTTTCAGTCCTGAAAGACCTAGAAAACAATTGTTTGATTATGTGGTGTTCCATAAAATTATTATCCATAACTTGAATCAAATGGGGCATGTTTAAATGTAACTGTGTGATATGTGTGATTGAATTCTTAGTCTGATGAAACATTTGAAGGTAAACATTTGAAAATGTTAATAGAAAACCTACTTTTTGCATACAAGGTCATAACCTTGTTTTCATATAACTATATTGTTGATAAGCGGTTTCTGGATTGTAAGGTTTAATTGTTTTATGAAAAACATTGATAAAAAAAATGCGATTAGTGTAGGTCATTTTTTTTAATGTTAATCCCCAATGCGTAAATTTATTTACATTTCAGATGTTTCACTGAGTTGATATTTAAAAAAAATATATGTCGAATGAACAGATTACATTTATCACAACTATTGTGGGGTAAGTTTAAATAAATGCGGTCTGTTCATTTTGTGACTGCTTTTTCTGCAATAGTGTTTCTGTATAGTTAGTATACTTGAGATTTTTTTTCCGAATCATAAGGGGATCCTTATTTCAACAAATAGTTATAACATCTTGACTGTCAAAAGTTAAGCCATGAATTTTTTATTTTCTGCTTAATCTTAAGGAGTGCATGCTTATATTAACAAATAGTAACATCTTGACTCTTAAAAATCAAGCAATGAGTGTTTTATTTTTGGCTGAGTCGTAAGAAGGGATGCTTATTTCAACAAACAGTTATAAAATGTTGACTTATAAGTCAGTCAGTTCGCCTGGAGTAAAACTAATTAAGTCTCCATAAGTTTTGTTTGTTACTAGTCATGTATTACATGGCAGAGATAATTAGAACACTTTTTATAGACAGTATTGTGCAAATTAATCTGAACATTGGGAATTTCTGTATTATTTCAACATTGCAACACTGCTGTGTCAACTCTGACGGGTGCTTCTCTACATATCCCATAACCTATCATTCTGCATTGTTATTGTCTATGTCAGTCATTTTGCCGTTTATTATGACTTAAGTTACACATGTTTTTGTGGTTTCGGGAGACATAGCGTGTTTTAGTTAGTTTTTCGTGTTTGTGGTATCATGGTCATTACACCAAGGAAAAGAGAAACGATAATTAAACTTAGTGATCACACATCCATGACACAAACAGACATTGCTAGTCAGTGTTCCGTGAGATTGGGAGCTGTAAATAAGATAATTATACAAAAAAGGGAGACTAAATCAGTTGAAGTTCAGCAGAAGGGAAAGTGTGGGAGAAAAAGGAAGAGATAAATGGTTTCTTTTGAGAAATAGCAAACGGAAACCCAGAAAGACAAGCTATTAAGTTCAGCAAGACTTAGAAAAGGCTAGAGTGAAAATTCACAACTCTACAAGGCAGGAAGAAAAGCTGTGAGACCTCAAAAGAAACAGCTTCCAACGGAGGCTATGATAAAAAAATACCAATTTGGGCCAGAGTATATGCTCATGGACAGAACACTGGAGAAATGTCTTGTTCTCAGATGAGACACGGTTTTTGGTGCAGGGGTGCCGATCAACATTGGTGCAAAAAGGTGTGGGTGAAAAGTTAACTGCAGCTCATTTGATACATACAGTGAAACGTCCAGTCAAAAAGATGTTTTTGGGTTGTTTTTCATATATCGGAACAGGTAAACTTATACCTATCGAAGGTATGATGAACAGTGAAATATATAAAGAGATATTAGAAACGTGTTTGTCCAGAGAACTGGAAAAAGTTCAGTTGGCAAACCAATCTTCCAGTATGATTTAGTAATGTGTCATGTTTCCAAGAAGAATGTGAGATATTACAATGACAAAAAAAATACCCTTCTAGACTGGCATGGAAACTCACCGGACGTTAATCCACTTGAGACCTTGCGGTCCTTTTTTTTATATTTTAATTTCAACAACACACCACGAGGGCTTACTGCCTAAATACTATTGTACCGTGGGTGTCAACAGGGAAGAAAGAGGCAACTTGTTAATTCTGGACTTGGAGGTTCGGGGGAGAAGGCAAAACATGTGCCGGCAAGGAATTCCACAACTTAAGAAGTTCTCGGGACAAAAGAGCGGGCATAACAAGATGTTCTATGTCTGGTGACCTGGACAGTAAATGGGTACATTCGCTCTGTTCCCCTGGTAGATCTGTTGGGGGCAGCATGTGGAGGAACTACAGACATGTCAGGACAGGAGCAAGTTCTGGTGCGCATTTTTTGAGAACAATTGCTGGGATCTCGTCAAGGCCAGAGGCTTTCCTGGTATTAAGAAAAGAGAGTATCTTTCGTACCTTTTTAGTTTTGAAAATGATATCAGTCATTTTATGCGCGACATTGGGGACTGTTGGTGGTTGAACATTTGGAGGTGGGTTGAGAGTAGAATTGCCGGCCAATAACGAAGCAAAAAGTTCAGCCTTGTCCAGGGCGGTAGAAACAATTTCATCCCTTGAGACAAGAGGTGGGAACGTGCTCTTGCAGAAATTATTCCCAATAGATTTAGTAAGAGTCCAGAAGGGTTTGCTGCCTTTGGAGCTTAAGAGGACTTTGTTTTTGATGTGGTTATAAAACCAGTTTTTTGCCTCAGAAAGAATGCGGACATAGCGGTCTCTTGCGTCGTTAAATTATTGACGGTTTTCTTGACTGGGATTGTGTAGAACCTTTTTGTGAGTTTTGACCTTTTCAAGTCTGGCCTTGTCACAGGATTTAGAGAACCAAGGCTTTTGAGTGGCTGCAGAGGTTTTCTGTGTACGTGGAATAAATAATTCCATACCGGCTTGGATAATTTCGGTGACGTTTTGTGAGATATCAGAGGGGTCAGGATGAGAGAAGTAGACAGACGCCCATGGAAATGAGGAAAAGTAATCTCGCATTTCGTCCCAGTTCGCGGAGTTGTAGTGCCAAACGATAAGTGGGTGTGATGGTTGTGTGACCTCAGGTTGCATTGCGCAGGAAGCAGTGACCATGCCGTGGTCTGAGCGACCCAGGGGGGTGGTGACTGATATCTTATAACAGTCGGGATTTGTAGTAAGAAGGAGATCCAAGGGATTTGAGCTGTGTGTTGGGATGCGAGGAAAGTAAGTAGGTTGCTGAACCATATTGGCTAAAGAATTGCTGACTGCAAAGGCCTCCGCTGCTATTCCTTGTGGATCAGTTTTTGAAGATACTAGCCATTCCTTATTATGGACATTTAAGTCGCCAAGAATAGTGACCTTGGAGGAAGGATATTCAGAAATCACAGATGGTCAGTTTTTTCAGAAAGGTAGTCAAAGAGCTGGACAAAGTTGTTGTCAGAAGGTGACCGGTAAATGCAACAGATGAATTTAGTTGCAGCCCTGAGAGAGAGTTTTATCCATAGTATGTCTTTTCTTCCAGCTTCTAAATTGGGGAGTCTGGTGCAGGGTAGATTGCTAAGGACGTACACGCACATGCCTCCATGCAATCTAAAAGAAGTAAAGAGCTCATACCCGGGAAATTAAGGTGATTAGTGGCTGTTTTGGCACTGATTTAAGTTTCGGTGAGGAAGAGGAGTTGGGGCCTATTAGCCTGGAGTAAATGGTGGACGGAGTTCAGGTTAGAATTTAGGCCACATATATTCGAGAAGGATATGCAAGGCCAGATTGCTAAAAATGGATTGTAGAGCAAAAAGTAAAATGATTGGGGCTGTCATTCAGGTGTGGTTTGAGATGACAAAATCAAGGACAATTGTAAAAATTTATTTGATTCTATGCCAAAACTAGTTGAAGCTGTAATAAATGCCAAAGTATACCCTATTAAGTAATACTAAAGGATTGATAAACTAGTACTGTTTGTATTTGTAATGTGTTCACATTAATTTGCACAATACCATATTTGTTTTACCTTTTTTACCTTTATATACTGGGTGATTTTAGAGAAGCAATTAGTTATACCAGACACTGCTTCAAACCTCGTGGTTTTAAATATAACACACTACATGATATTGCATTTTTTAAATACAAACGTAGAGACTATTTTTCTGGCTTCATCTGTTTGATGATGCTGTCAAGCAGTGGAACTGGTTACAGAGAAGAAAACAAACATTTGTGAAGCCAGAGAAATAGCCTCAACGCCTGTATTTAGTATGGAACAGTTTCTAGAAGTGATGGTAACTACAAATTGCATTTTTTGCACTTGGCATGGTATTCTAAACCAGTTTTGTATTGCCTATGATATTTGGAATGCCAGTTACTGTCTGGCTGTTCTGTTCTGGTCAACCTCATTTGGGGGTTGTTAGGTGTTTCGAGAACATAGCCACTGACTTCCTTAGCTAGGCTGGTGAAACGTCCAGTAACCTGCCAAGTGGGTTAGACCATGGCAGAACAACTTGGAAGCATATTTAGCAACACTGGTTGTGAAAGTCTAAAAGCACCAGGAACTTATATGTCTAAAATTTACAGGTTATAAGTAACTTTTTCAGAGCTGGAGTTGTTTTTTGTCATATCTTATTACTTAATAATTCAAAAACAAAATCTGACAAGGTCAATATCATTTTTTATAAAAAGCAATTAAATTTGTAAATGTATACCTAAATATTAGCGATGGTTTTATACCAAAGTTTGTTAAAATGCAATAATAATGAAATCTTAGTACAGTTAATTAATCTCGTTATGCAAAGTGACATATAGAAAATTTTATACAGAAACACTATATTAGTATTAGATTTAGTATTTCTATTAAGCATAATCTTTTTGTATTTTGGCAGTCTGAAAAGACACAATTTTAACTTTCTGTTAATCCTTTCGGGTTTATGGATATTCTGTTAGTTTTGATTTCCAGTTCATAAAAAGTCTATTAGGTCAATGTTAATTAAATAGTTATACTCTTTCTTCCGCACAAACCAGTGTACATAAATACAAAGGGAAACAAATAGGTGCAAAAAAAATAATTCAAACTATTTCCAAATTTTAAATTGTAACAAATTTTAATTGTTAGTCAAAACTGCCAATGTCACAGATAAATCAACTTAGATATTTTTTTGTCTTCATAATCAAAATCATTTCAATCAATCTACAAGGGTGCATTTTTAAATACTCACAATGGAGGATAAGAAGGGTATAAATTAAAAAAAAATGCAGAATTAGTTTTCGTTTTCCATTTATTCATCATTGACCCTAATACACTTTTAGGTCATGTCAATTAATATGTGTGTGCCTTTGAAAAATCAAACTTTCTTCATTATATGGACAACAAGTTCCAATCCACATAATTGAAAGAATTTTCCAGGCCTACAAAAGCAATAAATGTATCTCTATTTTTCTCAAAGCTCGTTCTTCCTTGTCATAGCACTAACCAGGCAACTTTAAGTTTTGCTTCTCATTCTATTTTTTACTTTGATTAGCAGCTTATTAGAAATTGGAGGTGTTTCGAGAGCGGAGCGTGTTTTTCACATACAAAAGGTTATTATTAGAATTATTGCTGGTGCTGCATTTCGTGATTTTTGTAAACCTTTATTCAGGCACCTCAATATTCTAACTGTTTACGACACATACATCTACGAGTTGTGTTGCTTTGTTTATAGGAATCACGCCACCTTTTCGCGAAAAAGAGTGTGTAGGGGTTGACTCACTACGTTCTTCGATAGCTCTAATTGACTAGGTGTAATTGAACGGTTGCATGTGCATCAGGGGTCACATGGTAAAGAAAACACCAATGCGGGTTAATTAAATGAATTTATTGCACAATGGGCAAAGTTACACAGGCAATAATAAACAGAAGCGATGTAATATAAACAAAATACCTTTTCTTGCCGGCGACGTCGTTGATGGGCAGCTCGATGTGTTTCGGGAACCTCCCTTATTTACAGAGTAAACGACTTGTTGGACGATGGAAAATAAGGAGCAGCCTCCTGCCCTGGTACCTGCAGTTTGTAGCACTTATGGTCCACATTGGTTTCCAAAACCTTTTAGAAGGTCACGTGTCTGCTACGGGCCTGTCTGCGCCCCATGCCCAAAGGACAATGAAGGACTCGAACTGAGAGTGTAATTGCACTATAGAACGATCATTGATCAAATGGGGAAATTGCAGCGTTCTTGATTCCGAAGTCTCAATGTGCTTTGGGGTCGAGAAGGGGAAGGCGGCCTCTTCAGCCAATCAGACGCCGTTCGAAAACGTAAATCTCCAGGGTGCCATCTTCAGGTTGACCATCATTGCTTGATGTGCCCAAGGTTACCAATTGTGTTTTGGTATCCACATACACCGCCCCCCAGAAATTACAGTCTGGTGTAATTTCCCAAACAAGGAAAAATATGCAAAACTAAACGACAGTGCACAATGTTAAAAAAGGGGGAACAATCATCTACATTATCTATATATTATATACACATTGACAGGTCTGGCTCCACGAAAGCGACGATATAGAACTCTGAAAGGACCTGCAAAATCGACACCAGTTACGCTAAATGGTTTAGCCTGAGAGACACGGGAACTGGGCAGCTAGCCCATGGGAGGAGTGACATGGCTTGGTTCAAGGCGGAAACACTGATTGCATTTATGTTTTAGATTCAGGAATAACCGGAAAAATGCGTACGCGTGTACACTAAAGGATATTTGCTTGAAAATAAAAAGTAAATGAACCACAAAATATGTTAAAATACGACTCTGTCGAAATTACATGCCCCTGGCTACAACGATATATGAGAAATAAATGTTTTCGATTCAGAAACGACAGTAGGAATGTGTACGCCTGTACACAAAAGGGTATTAACAGCAATGAAACCCACGTGCTAATACAACATATACCTACTAATATATAATACTACTCCTAGAATTTTACAAAAATGTAACACAGAGCACTGTATCGTTTCTTTACCAATCTAATGTTACACGCAACCAACGTGAGAATTAATAAAAAGCAAAAATAACCCTGTCCGATGGACCAAACATATGAAGCGGATGAGCCGCAAAGATGGCTCTAATTGAGGACATGTAATTGAACGGTTGCATGTACATCAGGGGTCACATGGTAACGAAAACATCAACGCGGGTTAATTAAATGAATGTGTTGCACAATGGGCAAAGTTACATAGACAATACTAAACAGAAGCGGTGTAATATAAACAAAATACCTTTTCTTGCCAGCGACGTCATTGATGGGCAGCTCTATATGTTTCGGGAACCTCCCTTCTTCACAGAGTAAATGACTTGTTGGACAGATGGAAAATAAGGAGCAGCCTTCTGCTCTGGTGCCTGCAGTTTTGTGGCACTTATGGTCCACGTTGGTTTCCAACACCTTTCAGAAGGTCATGTGTCTGCTAAGGGCCTGTCTGCGCCCCATGCCCAAAGGTCAACGAAGGACTCGAACTGAGAGTGTAACTGCACTACAGAACGATCATTGATCAAATGGGTAAATTGCAGCGTTCTTGATTCCGAAGTCTCAATGTGCTTCGGGGTCGAGAAGGGGAAGGCGGCCTCTTAAGCCAATCAGACGCCGTTCGAAAACGTAAATCTCCAGGGTGCCATCTTCGGGTTGACTATCATTGCTTGATGTGCCCAAGGTTACCAATTGTGTTTTGGTATCCATAGTCGGCACATGCGTGTGGCAAAAAAGGTGTCGAAAATAACGACGGAACAGAGTGATACATACTTATGATACAACGTGCCAGGTTTGGTTACCTGCTGCTCACTCAACGGTCTTTTACCAGAAAAATGTTAGTTTTTTTATAATGGTTGTCGTTTTTATAATGAGCTGTCTAGTGAAATTAGAGGATTAAACACATTTGGTAATGTTATTTCCTCGGTGAGTTCTTCTCGCAATTTATTTGAAGATATATTTTTTTATTTATGTTGATTTCAGTATGTATATAGTTTTTTATATCTCACTTATTTTTATTTATACCTTGTGTGGTATAGTTATCACTTTTGTGAATTAATTGATAAACATGTAATTTTTTTGATAATATCACGAATTAGGAACATAATAATTGTGTAACTGGTATCTGTGAAAGAAAGGTATCTATCTATCTATATCTAGTGGATTGATGTTTGGAGAAGGTTTCGTACACAGTCGAGGACCACTATTAACAGTATAGTAAATGTTAGTTAATTTCATACATATATAATACATTTTCAGATCCCGTTTACACTTTAAATTTTCACCATTAAAGGGAATTATTACAACTGCATAATTTATGATTTCTCAGAAATCATTAAATTGTAATGAATGTCTAATTAATAGAATTAATTTTGTTCAAAGTAGTTGATGAAGTTTTCTAATAAATGTATGGCAGTAATGCAACTAAAAATTCTCAATTTGTAGCTATATATAAAATTAGAATTAAATTTTTTAAACAGTCTAACAACCAACTTTTGTCTCTGTCAGCCTGCTTGTTTGCAAAAAGATTATATTTTATTGTACTTTTAAAAAAGTGAGTTTGCAAATGTTAATGTTATTTTATTCTGGGTTCCTGAAGGGGTCCCTTGCCAATAGCGACAGTGAGTATTGAAGTGTTTGAAGAAAGGTTGGTATGTAAGTTTTAGTTTCATTTTTCATTTTTCTATTACATTTTTATTATGTAAAGAGATACATATTAACATAATTATCTATATTTGACAAGTCGTGTTCAAGAAAGTTGAATCATGAACATGTTTTGCAGTTACCTATAGTCTACGGAATATATTAGATAGTGATTCATAAGCACTGTTTAGTCTCGCGGGGAACAAAGCTCAGGCGGTTTTAAGATCCATAAGCGGGTGATGAAAAAGTACGTTGATGGTGACAAATTGTGAAAGTTATATTTCCAGAAATATATTATTTTATACAGTTTCGGACACCATCGAGTTAAAATTTTGATGAATGTAATAGTTGTATATTCCAGATGTTGCAACTAGATTTCACATGCAATATCTTGTAAATAGGCTAAAGAAGAAAATAAAGTTTAACAAGAAATACTCTAGGTTTAAAAAAGTTATTCGTTGGCATCTTTACATAAAAATATTTAATAGTTTATAATTTTTTGCTGGTGTTACTCGCGAGTTCTGGTTATCTTAATCACTACTGCCTCTGTCTTCTAAATTGATAACTTATTATAGCACTTACGGTTGAACCATCACATCTACTATAGTCTCGAGTTGTTACCTTTGTTATTATTTTTCAACGTGTTTTATTTATTTACATCTTATTAATTATGACATTTCTCTTGCAGTAGGTGATTAATTTCCGCACCTCTGCTGGAGGTGGTTATTCTGCATCTCTGTCTCCGGGGAAATAGGTTGAACAGGCCACTACTTCCAGCCTGGTCCCCCCCGGTTGTGATCATGAGATGGATGGCTGTCATGTCCTTGGTGCAGTATTCTGAGAGTGCAAAATCTGCAAGTTGTTTCTGATCCAGATACAGGCCCTGGGGTTGGTACCAGAGCCCACCTCTACAATCTTACCAGAAGTGTTACCCAGCCCTTTAGTTTGGTCCGAACTGGCGATCCAGGGCTCTTGGAGGAGAGCAATGTCTATCTGCTCCTCTTTTAATTTCATGCTAAGAAGGTATGTCGCTGCCTTAGCGTGATGTAAATTTGCTTGTATGCACCTAATAGTTCTTGTGGAAGGATGTATCCTGCCACCTCCTCTATTGATGCCCATTTTATTGGTGGATTTAATTCCCCCGTGCGGTGCCACTTCCCGAGGGTATAGCAGAGGGGATTGATCCCCCTCCACTCTCAGAAGGGCCCGCTTCATTATTCAGTGAGGAGGAGGGATATTCAGAGTGGATAATGCCCGCTCCCACCCCTCCAGTTTCCTCACTGAACGTCTCCCTGACAGCCCCCTCTCGGGGCTTTTTTTGCCCTCTGTTGTGGTGTGCTGCCGTCCGACCGAAGTCGCTTTCCGCTGACGGCGCTCTCAGTAGCAGCATCAGACTCCTCGGGTCGTTTTATTGTACCCTCCGAGCCCTCAACCCCCACCCGAGCCTAGAGGAACTCGACTTCCGCTAGTACCTGACTCAAGGCGGTTGAATATGGCACACCCACCTTGAGCGGACGACTAAGCTGCCTCCCTGCGGATCCAGGCAGTCGTTGTTTTTTCCTCCACACCCTCATATGGCGCACGGGAGACTAGGAGCTCCCGCCCCTCATCGGAGGACAGATTTGGAGGATAGGGAGAGGATGACCCCCGTCCCCCCCTCCATCGGTTTGGCTGTAAGAGAGGGGACAACCCCCATTTCTACCTCCATGGGTTCTCCAGTTGCCTGGAGATCGAGAGTAGTATTACCCATCTCGTTTGGGTCTGTCTGTCGTGTCCATGTTCTGATCCCACGAACAGCTGGGGAAAATTAACCACCATGGAAGAGCCCCGCAACCCATGGAGAGGCATTTATACACAGGGAGGTCGCTCTGTTTCCCTGGGGGGGGATTACGTTAGGGGCAGAATTACCAAACTGCCAATGCCCGGCCATATCAGCCAAAAGCTCATCGCTTCGGCACCAACCCGCCAATGACCTTGCGTTGTGGTTTTTTTATAGAGGTATCTCCTCGCAATGCCGGCCATTAACGCAAGCATTCCCGGCCCTCCCAAGACATGCCGATACAGACTCCACTGTTCAATGAGCTTCAGAAACCAACTGAATTTAGAAAATGTAAGTGTAAGATTTAGATGGTCACCGGTAACACCAGTGACCAGATTTTCCGAAAAGCAGCGACCCTGGTCGCTGTTTTAAAATTCGCTGCAATAGGTCGAGTCCGGCCTATAATGATCATTTTGAATACCAGCAGCCACCAATCAGATTCGCAGCATGGTTAACTACTAGCAAGCGAGTCTAGTCGCCGTTCAAAAATATTTTTTTTACCGCAATAGGTCGTCTAGGTCGAGTCTTTGAACTCGAGTTAAAATCATTCAAAAATCAACATTAGGTGTTGACGTAATGTTGATTTTTGAATGATTTTAACTCTGCTAATCGGTGATTCTCGTCTGTCATTGTTACAGGCAGCCAATGCGTACGGTGTTACAGTATAGAATAGATTTTTTCACAATTTTTCATATTCAATTTTAGACTGCTCTCATTATTTTGTTTTCAATAAAATTTACGTGCTTCCCCTATTCCTAGAAGAGAAAACACTTTAAAAAATATGGCCTTATAGGGTTTTTTTTTAAATGAAATAAATTTGAATTTCATTTATACATATCTGTTAAAAAATTGTAGGTAGTTTTATTTTCGTTAATATACTAATGAACTAATGATAATTATGTCGTAAATAAAAACGTAAACATCTACTCTGTTGATAGCTGGCAATACTGCGAGTCTCGTTAGTCACCGGTGGACAAAATTGAGCAGTTGATGCAGCAATACCCATGTGTGAGTGAATGGTACTAAATGTGACACGAAACACACAGTGTTAACTTCAAACTTCGTTTAGCAGCGACCTAAAGCGCTGTTAAAAGAAGCTGTGACTTACAGGTCACCTTCACCGGTATACTGGTGACCCAAAAATTGTGGTTAAGCTCATCACTACTCACAATGCCACTGTGTACGCGTACGTGGAGATGTGAAACTTGCAATGCAAACGATGCACCAAGCTGTTGCCAAATTATAGGGGACGATTATCTTCACACACATTAATATTCCCAGATAAATTAGCATACAAATATGACAAACATCTTGTATTTATGTGTATATACCTCCACATATTACAGTCTGTTGTATTTAAGAAACGACAATGGTAAATTGGGTTGCACCTGCACACCTAGAAATTATAGACTGCTCAGTGCCAGTATTATAATATTATTTATGATTCACTGTCTATTATATATGGGAAAGACTATTAAGTATTTTGTTTTGGCAAACAGAAATGTGTTATTTTAATATGATTTTATTAGGGCATTAGTTACAAAAGCGTGAAATGACCACAAGGTAAAAGTATATATAATTTCGATTTTATACAAGAAATTGTAGATAACTTCATGTTTAAACTGGATTTTACACATCATTTTGTGTTTAAACATAAATATATACATCATTTCATGTTTAAACTGAAATTCGTATTACTATTGTTGACTTTGAACATGAAATTATACATAATTTAAAGTTTAAACTTTAAATTAAGCATGATTTTATGTTAAACTACATTTAATTTCGTGTTTAAACTCAGAATTATAAATTTTTCACCTTGTTGTGATTCTACACATGTGTAATTAATTAACTTGCAAGTCCAGAATGTTTTGTTGCTTGAAAATCTGTTTATGCATCTTTTTATGAATAATTGTGGCATGAAAAACTAATCCACCTATTTCGAGTCTAAATTTGAAAACTTAAAAATTGCCCTTAATGAATTTTCAAATAATGCATTCGCTGCCAAATTAAATGTTTTATGCATAACTAATTACGCTACAGTTATTGTTCTTATCGAACCTAGTAATCTATCTAGCCGCTTGATATTGCAAACAGGCATGACACAAGCATGAATTAGAAAATCAAATCAAAATGATTGAAAATCTTGAACGCCAGTGGAAACAGGAAATGATAAAATAATTAGAAAAGTAACCAGAGATATGTCATTAGATATCCTTTGTGTAAATCATTGAAGAGAGAGAAAAATATTTTTGTCATAAATAAATGAAATAGGAAAGATAATAGCATTGAAAATACAGTTTGTGTGCAAACCTTGTTGCTTATTAAAGTGTTTATATTAAAAAATATCAAGAACAAGATGAATTATGAACTTCATTAAGTTGTTGATGAATTAAGGAGATGCCAAAGATGTTTTATGAATTTTTAAATAATAGCAATAGTAATTATTATTATTTCTTTTGGCCAACAGATACTAACTAGTAATACAGGAAAGTTCAAAGAAAAATAAATGCCATAATTTTAAACTTGAACTTAAATACAAGGGATATTTTTTAAATAAGGTCCGTTTTTTAATAGGAAGAAAATACGGTAAATATCACTAAAATAGTTTTTTCCATATTCTACTAAAAACTTTCGCAAAACATAAATTTTCTTTACAAAAAACTTTAAATATACGTTTACATATATATTTTATATTAAAATATATTCCACTTCCCCCTTTTTAAATTTGTGATGTTGAAGAGTGCGCTTGTATTATCCTGATATTCTATGGCTTTGCTTCAATTGTCACCAAAAGTATCTTGTCATTGAGATAGTATTTATCACTTATTTTCCTATTTCTCCCATAATATGATAGCGCCTTAATTTTTTCCTGAGCCTTCATTTTCATTATATGTCATTCGACATTATCACTCTTGAATTGCCTATTTGGCCACCTTATTTCTGCCATGCCAAGTATTTTTGTTCCGTAATATGATTGCACCTTCATTTCTTCCTGAGCCTTCACTTTCACTATATGTTATTCGACATTATCAGTCTTGAAGTTTCTATTTGGCTACCTTTTTTCTAACATGTCAAGATTATTTGTTTCATAATATAATTGTGTATTCATTTTCATTATGTCATTCGACATTATCACTCTTGAAGTGTCTATTTGTTCCGTAATATGATTGCGCCGTCATTTCTTCCAGGGTCTTCATTTTCACTATATATCATTCGACATTATCACTTGACGTCTCTATTTGGCCACCTTATTTCTGACATGCTAAGAATATTTGTTCCGTAATATGAGTGCGCCTTCATTTCTTTTAGAGTTTTCATTTTCGCTATTATCACACTTGAAATTTCTAGTTGGTCACCTTATTTTTGACATGCCAAGATTATTTGTTCCTTAATATGATTGGGCCTTCATTTCTTCCTGGGTCTTTATTATCACTATATGTCATTCGACATTATCACTGTTGATGTCTCTATTTAGCCCCCTTGTTTTTAACATGCCAAGAATATTTGTTCCGTAATATGCTTGCGCCTTCATTTCTTCCCGAGTCTTCATTTTTACTATATGTCATTAGACATTATCACTCTTGAAGTCTCTATTTGGCCACCTTATTTCTAACTTTCCAAGAATATTTGTTCCATAATATGATTTCTCTTTCTGAGTCTTCATTTTCACTGTATGTCATTCAACATTATCACTTTTGAAGTATCTATTCTTTGACCACCTTATTTCTGACATACCAAGAATATCTATATCCATTTTTTCCATTACATTGTTTTCTTCTTTCAGTTTTTCTGCCCTTGACAAGCTTACATTCCATTTGCCTATATTAAATGAGTTCTTGATTTCCTTCTTTAGATCTCTTCTAATAATTACTTTAATTGACGTTTCAACTGCTTAGTGGAGACAGAGTTCTACATAGCAGTCTTAGAAGCCTATCCAGTATGTCGATCCGTATACTGGTCCCTTAAGCACCGACGCTCATAACCAATTACAACAAGGTGTTTTGGGCTTGGTGTGTATTGTTGCTGACTTGGGGAAATGGGGCTGCAAGGCGGTGGTTTCCCATTGTGTTCCGCCTCCTTTATTTGTGACTGCAAGAAAAGAAGATTACAACCTAGCGACAAAAGTTAATAATACTTATTATAATATTTATTGTATTTAAAAGCCAAAAGTGCAAGGGTCAAGAGTGGCGCTGTTAGGATGCAAACAATTCAGTTATTAAAAAAAAACGCAAAAAGACAAAAGATAAGAAAACAATCGTTATGGAAAACTCTTAGGATCTACAAAATTACTCCCAAACTAATAACTACAAAAAAATAGTATTTTGATATAAACTATAATAATTAAGAACAAATTTATTCATTTTTAGAAAAGTTATCAATTTTTAAGGGTGGCTTCGAGACTTAAAAAGTTAAGCACCATTAGAGACTAAATTAGGGAGCTACACAATTGCTTCTGTAACATTGACATAGCTTCCTGTAATTTTTTTGCCAGAAAAAATGCTCAAGAGAGAAGCAGTCGTATATTAAATATTTAATCTAAAACTTGAAATGGAAAAATATTTGTCAGTTCCACCAAAGCATTTTTTTCTACAAAGGCATGTGATCCTGCTGTCAGGTCACGTTAGATTACTTTATTTTTGAGTATGATGTTCATATTTACTGCTTGCACCTATACATTTTATAAAACTAAAGCTAAATAATGCTTGTTTTTATTATTGTCAAGTCTGAAGATGGGTGTATAGTGGGTGTCTTCTTAAAAATGTTAAAATATGGCACACTAAACGAAATCATTGATTTTACATTATTTTGGCAATCGTTTAGTTAAATTTATTGACATTTTTTTAACTATAGGTTTTAAATTTTTTTACTTCTTACAATATTTAGACAGCTTTTATCTGTTATAAATAAAAAATTTTACATATTTGCATGTTTTTTTATACAATTTTTAAGAAACAATTGGTTTTACCAAATGAAAAAAATTAACAGCTGTAAGTTTCAGGAAGTGAAAGTTGTGTGAATATGAATAAATTTTCATCCATAAGCACTTGAGCATTGTAAATATTCAATTTATTGACCGTGTGGTGTATATTATACATCGTTCAAGTATTGGAATGCAAATTGTTAGCAAATTTTATACCTAATCTTTTTTAAATAAAATATTTTACAGGTATATATTGTGTTTCATTTAATTGTTTCTTTACATTACTATTCCTAAAATGGCAAACATGAAAAAATACAACCCGCACGGGACAAAAGTGTACAGAGTCATGTGGTGAAGATTATTTTAATCAGGGGCGGCTCCTCAATAAGGGCGCCCGTGCGCGCGCACTGCCGTCTGCCGTGGAAAAAATAATATTTTTGCTATGCAATATTTTAATAAATTTTTATTTCCTTTTTTACCTCCTGCATTCAACAAACAAAATTAATATATCGAGGATCGCAGAGAGTCGGCAGCCATTAATACAGAATCAACAAGTTTCAATGAGTATAGTGTTAATCGTTGCAGACATTATATACATCCATATCCATATAAAGCAGTCAGACGGCGGTGTGTATTTCTCGGCGCTCTCAGGAAATGCAATACTTCAGTGAGAAATGATCGCCGAATCTTGATTATCTTCGTCGAAAACGTCCGAATAAGCAATCTGTTGTGCGCTATAAAATTACACACTTCCAGTTTGTAGTGGACTTTTGGCAGAGTGTGTGTACCTACTACCTAGTAATTTTCGTCTTCGCGTCGGATTGATTTTTAATTAGATCATTTCGTTGTTGTTTACATGTTCTAACAAGACAATTATTATTATTATGATGGTTACTACTTCGGGTTGCTTAATAAGTGGACGAAATAATTGTGATACTGTGATTAATTCAGTGGATATTTTAAATTTAAAGGTTAACTTTTTAAGGGACTTTTAACTACTATAACTTATAACTAACTAGAGGAAAACTTGGTAAGTAGTTAATAATTATTAAGTTTAGTAAGTAGTAAGTAGGTTTTTTTATAATACATTTTCGGGGAAAAAATAGGCGAGCCCTTCATTGGTAAAATTTAACTTGTTATATTAAAAAAAACAATTTTCATTAGGTATTGGGTTTCGAGGAAGTTTAGTAAGTAGGTTTCCTCACAATACATTTTCGGGGGGAAAATAGGCGAGCCCTTCATTTTTAGTGAATTTTTATTTTAAAAAAAATTCAAACGAGCGCGAACTAGGACCTCTAGAACCCATATCCGGGGTCCGTTTCAATTTATATATATATATATATATATATATATATATATATATATATATATATATATATATATATATATATGTATGTATGTATGTATGTATGTATGTATGTATGTATGTATGTATGTATGTATGTATGTATGTATGTATGTATGTATGTATGTATGTATGTATGTATGTATGTATGTATGTATGTATGTATGTATGTATGTATGTATGTATGTATGTATGTATGTATGTATGTATGTATGTATGTATGTATGTATGTATATATATATATATATATATATATATATATATATATATATATATATATATATATATATATATATATATATCCGACCGATAATTAAAAAAATAAGCAACTGATTTCGAGGAAACTCGGCAAGTGCCTTTCTTTTATTAATGGCTGGGATGAGTTCGTTAGTCAGGAAAATCGGATAACGTTTTCCGGGAAAATTATGAGTTTTGTTTCAAAAAAATCTTTTTCTCCGAAAATTACAAAGGTATTTTAATGAAATTTGGTGGATATGTTGCCTTGTAAAAGACCTCACTACACACTAAAATTCAACTTTCTACATTTTTATAAAATTGAGTTATTCAAATTTGGGAGTTTTCTTTTGAAAAAAATTTTTCCCCGAAAATTACAAAGTTATTGTGATGAAATTTGGTGGCTATGTTGCTCTCGGTAAGACCCTACTATACACCAAAATTCAACTTTCTAAGTTCGTAGAAACTTGAGTTATTCAAATCTGAAGCATTTAATAAAAAAATTACTACCATAACGCAATTACCGCGTCCCGAACTTTTTTTTTGCGCACCACCAATGCATTAAGGCACAAGCCGCTACTGATTTGAATCACAGTAGAATAAGAAGCAAAATTGAGAGTTGGTCGGATGAAGATCAGTTTCGGTTTAAACCTGACTGAAAGCAGTGCCAAAACATAAGTCAATGGGAAAAATGACACATGAGAAAAATATAGTATATTTATTGCTTTTGTAGACCTGGAAAGAGCATTCGTAAATGTTGATTGGAAGATATTGTTTTGTATAATGAAGAACGGTGGATTGGATTGGAGGGATATGATCATTATTCTCAATCTATACAAAAATCAAAGTGCCATAATAAATATTAACATTAACGTATCTGAAATTGAACCTAAAAATGTATAGACGCAGCAAGTGCGTTATGATAGTGAATCTTCTTTTTAAATGTTTTTAATAGCAAATGTGCCTTTTTAATGAAAGCAGGTATGATATTTGGTTATCAATATAACCTATACAGGGTGCGGGATTTTGACCCTCGGCATAATTGGGCACTCAGAAACCATAAGAGATACAAACTTTGTTAAATTAGACAAAAGTTTTACAGTTATAAGGGCAGCTCGAAGGTGCTTACATATTTGAAAACAGTTACATAGTTTCGTAGATAATGCTGCTTATCAACTTGAATTTTTGTACCGGGACACAACTTGCAATTGTGGTTGTCCTGGTGACCTAAAAATTACTAAACTGATTTGAACGAAACTTAGCACATATCTTCACTTTGTTAAGACCGCGGACGAGTTCGTTAGCCATCCGGACCAGTTTTTCTAAAAAAATATTTTTATTTGAAAAAAATGTATTAAAAAAGCAAAGTTATTTTGATGAAATTTGGTGGGATTGTTGCCCCGGTAAAGACCTTACTACTTATAAAAATTCAACTTTCTACGTTTATAGCAAGTTCAGTTTTTCAAATTTGAAGCATTTAATAAAAATTCGCTACCATGGCGCACTTACTGCGCACCGATTTTTTTTATTGTGGACGCCATATTGAATTTTTCCATCAATATATTATATATATATATATATATATATATATATATATATATATATATATATATATATATATATATATATATATATATATATATATATATATATATATATATATATATATATTCTGGTTACAATGATTTATCAAGATGGTGTTTTGCCCTAATTTTTGTCAAAAATCAACGTTCTTAATAGATTTTTGACAGCAACTAGATTGGTACAAGTGCATCTGTGCAGTGGCCTCCTAGGTGTCACTAGGTATTTACGTCTGAAAAGTAGATAATATAAATGGTAATTATCCAGTGCAAAGAGACACTGTCGGTTTTACAAGCATGGATCAATGTTAATCCAGGCTTAACGTTAATATCGGATTAATTTCCATGGTAGCCAAATACGAAAGCATCGAGTTTTCAATCTGGCAACTATGCATGAAATAATTAAATGACAATATATGACATGAGAGATGCAGCCCTTGTTTGCCCGAGCTTTGAGGTTATAATAAACAAAAATATTTTGCACCGCTTCCACAGAATATATTAGATCGAGGCCACTGATTAGGAGTCCAGCAGAAATGAGCGACACCACCTAAATGTTCGCAAGCCTCCATACACCTACTTATTTAATACGCATGTTGAAAAGTAGATTGGTTGACTGTAATGTGTAATGTTTTCTTTGATTGGCGTGGTTTAGCTCGAGTAGCTCTAGTCAGAACTGAAATAGGCAAACAGTTTTGCGGCATTGTGTTTTGATATAGTATATACCAATGCATGAATATATTATATTTTTTAGTCTCGTTGGGTCATTTAGATTCACTAATTAAGTGTATAAATAAGAAAACTCGAATTACCGCTACATATTACAAGAAAAAAAGAGAAGTAAATTAAACTTAAAAAAATACAATATATTTTTTAGGATTTCTAAGTCCATTTTTAGGGAGACCTAAAAGCCAAACAAAGTTTTTTTCGTTATGTGAAGAAAAAACAAGGCTCCTATGAGAGTTGTCCGAACGCGCTGAATTTCAATTATTATCTTCAGAAAATGCGCAATAGTAGCGAATTTTCATAAAAAATTGTTTTCAAAAATCTGTAAGTTAAAATAGTAAGTATTGAAAAAATATGCAGGCAACGCGTTTTTGCAGCGAATTTTCATAAATATATTTGAAATGTTATAATAAGTCAATTTCCCATTGTTGAGCTAAAATATTGACTTTTAATATTTAACAGTATAATTAAGCGTCTATAATTGAGCAGCATTGGGTACCTACAATATTTTATAAAAATAAAACGTAAATATTTTAGCCTGACTGCCTTTTGAATAAGTAGCAGATTTAGCAAAAATAGGTACAAAAAATTATAGTGTTTGTAAAGTTTTTAAGTGCATTTCAATTCATACCTTTATCTGTCAATTGTCCCATTATTAAGCAGACCTTTTTTGCCACATCCTAAAGTCAAAGTTTCGAGCAGTGTTGTCAGAGTGAATCTATGATGAAAGGGTTTATGGCTAGATTAGGTATTCAGTTGTTTGTTGCCTTGATAGGTAATCCAGGATTAAAGTTAAGTCGGGCTTAAATCGTTTGTGAAACCGGCGGTAATTGTTATTAACACAAAAAAATCTGTATTGTTACTAACATTGTAGACGTAGACTTATCACATAAGCAGTTAATAATATTACACTTTTGAACAACAATTTAATGAAAAACAAAAGAACATGAAAATATATCAACACATCAAACGAGTAAAGACAATTATAGTAGCAAATGAAAAATCAAAGTAATTGTTCGAAATGTGCGCCGTTTTTTTTTGATGCATAGACGCGTGCGTTGTATAATACTCTTATCTGTTGTGCACGTAGCAAGAAGTCACTGTTGATATTATGGCAAGTTTCGATAAATTATTGACTTCAGATCTTGTATAGTGTGGACTGGCTTATTGTAAATTTAATTTTACTTCCACATCGCCCATACATGTGGAAATATGGCATCGGCGACAAAAATTTCAATTTTTTTTTCGAATTAACGTCGAAAAAACTATTAAAACACATAAAAAACGTGATTTGGGAATGACATTTTGTTTATTGGTTGGTCTGTCTGTAGATATGGAACTTTAAAACGAATTGAGATGCGTGGCGTATCGTTCGTACAGTTCGTTGGGCCGACACATCGTAAAGTTGACACTACAATAGAGCGCCGATTCGACCGAGAATACCGGTTTTTTCAGTATTTGTCTGGCCGACTGGCTGAAGCGTTTTGTTTCCTTCTATAAAGCCTAATATTGATCTCTGCTTCATATTTAGTTGCAAAACATGACATATAAGCGAATAATTGAAATAAAAATGCCAATTTATATGCACGCGGAGCAATACGCACTCTTTATATGTTTAAAATGGCTTACATAATAAAGTTATTTGTGTAAAAAAATATGTTGAGTTATTAGATACAAATAAACATACTTATGGGTAATTGATTGTTATATATGTATAAATATGTATGAAACTCAATCCTGACTCACCTTAATGAAAAGGTCATTTTCTAATTAAAAAAATCGATCGATATAAGATTTTATTCCATATTTTACCCACTTTGTCGCGTCCAGACTTTTTATTATGAGTAGCAGAATGTTCGCCACATGAGTGTACACTTATTTTCTTATGCTGGTTGCATTTTCGCGCATTCTCTGTTTTTGGAATACCTAGTAATACTTTAATTCTTTATAAACTCAGTGGGCAGTTCTCCCGACATATAACATTTTTCAATCTGCACATTTTTATAATATTCATTGATAACAAATTAAATTGTCCGGCTATTAATAATAAACTGACAGATAAATAAGGTTGGAACTGAAATGGTCTCAAAAACTTTTAAAAATTTTAACTACAATTTGGACATATATTTACTATTTTAGTTTAAGTATGTTTTATGAAAATTCGTTGCCATAACGCACTTGCTGCAGCCACATTTTTTGTTATAGACAAACCTCATTGAGGCGACTTTTATTATTTTCTTCAAATATATCAGAATAAATGTGTGCTTTTGTAAAGGTGTGACTATATATGCATCAAGATTATTCAAGATTCTCGCTTATAACATTTGAAATATTTTTATAACTCTTTGCAACAAAGCAGTTGCTGTATGTAGATTTTTTGATACTTTTATTTACTATTTACTATTTTTAAAAATAAAAGTCGCTACCACAAGCAACTTGCTGCATACAAGTTTTTTAATAAATATTTACTGTTTAACAACAGGAATTTAAAATGCAAATTTGTTACCGTTACGCATTTGCTGCGCCCACACTTTTTTCTTATGGCGAATTGACAAATCTTATCAAGTGCCTTTTATTAATTTTTCTCAAGTATCGGAATAAATGTGTGCTTTTCTGAAGGCTTCACTATATATGTATCAAGATTTTTTAAGATTATAGCTGAATGGGAAGGATTTAAGATTTGAAATGAATGAAAAACTTTTTTTAGTACTTTTATTTACTATTTGATTACCAATTTTTCTTTAAACTCGCTACCAAAACGCACTTGCTGCGTCAACACTATTTTGTTATTGCAAATGGATAACTGTTATTAGGTGCCTTTTTTTCAAATATCTGAAAAGATCTGTTAGTTTAGCTATTTAGGTTTGCTTTAAAATGGTCTTATATATCCAAAACAAGGGTTCTTTTAACTTAATCATAGGTATACTATATCAACACGCAAAGGTGTTAAGCAAATTGCCTATTGCATAAACTTAAACGCTACCGCGATGAAATACACACAACCAATAAATTATTGAACGTCCGCCTAACTGAATTGGTGTATACAGGGGTTGCATACATGTAGGCGCTGTCGGTCGAACGATACGCACTCATTAGGGTGTCGTCTTCAAATTTGCTATACAGTTAGCACCCGAAAAACGAACAGTTTGGATTGTTTTTGGGGAAAATCGCTCCAGGGCGTGGGGGGTGATTTGGTGAAAGTTGAATTTTTTTCGTTAAACCTCGAGTAATATAACCTTTTTGGTTTGGTTATTAGAAACTTCCAATTTCATCAAACATCTGACATTCTGTGCTGAAATTAAATTAGGGGTTTAATGTATGGGGGTGGACTATCGCTGACAGAAATTTCGACATTTTGTTGCTAAAGCGGTGTAAAAAGTCTCAAAACATATAGAAAACCTGATTCTGGAACGAATTTTTTTTGTCTGTCTGGCGGCCTGTACCTCTGTCTACTAGTAGACGCAATAACTTTTGAACCAATTGAGATATCATCTTCAAATTTGGTATACAGGTGGCACCTGACAAACGAACGGTTCAGCTTACTTTTTGGTAAAATCGCTGACATTTTTTTCGTTAAAACTCTAGTAATATAACGTTTTAGAGTTTTATGGGTAGAGGAATACGAATGTTTTCTTTGTGCTCAAGTATTGAACCTTAATTCATTTCATGAGAGTGTCTTTCTGAGGCGAGTAGATTATCACAGCTACGTGAAAGTTATGATTTGAATTTGCAGCACTATTTTAGGTAAGTAACCCCAACGGAAATAGTCAAGACATGTGTCGTCAGGTCACCTAGGAGGGCACTGCACAGATCCACTAGTACCAATCCAGTTGTCAAAAACACAATTCAGAAAATTGACCACGATTCGTGTATTATGAGCTGGTTGACCATCTTGTTGAAAAAGAAAATTGATTATTTTTGACAAAAGCACGAGCAAAACACCATCTGTTGATACATCATTGTAACCAAAAAACAAACTGCTATTTTGTGGGAAAAATTCAGGATGACTTCTATTAAATAAAAAAAGTTGACTATCGCAGCTCAGAAAGTAATGAACAAATTTTAAGCTCACCATGGCAACTACAACAGCAAATTATGTCCCTGTACAAAAATTCAAGTTGATAAGCAGCATAGAGTTTTGGAGATATTGAAGAAATAAAAAATGGCAGGTTTTGGTATTTCGCTTATATCTACGAAGCTATAGAACTTTTTTGAAATCTGTAGCTACCTTCGAGTTGCCCTTGTAATTGTGCAACCTTTGTCTAATTTACTAAGTTTGAATCTCTTACGGTTTCGGAGTTCCCAATGATGTAGAGGGTAAAAATCCCGCACGCTGTATACCAGAACCACTACCATATTTCATCAAAATAAGTTCATTCTTTGAAAAAGTACAAACATTTTGTTAAAATAATCTTACAATGTTCCCGAAAAAACTGGTCCAACTTTCCTGACCAACGAACCTCTTCGAGCTCTTTACTTACCTGCCAATAATTATTTACAAAAAGCAACGACACATTAAAAAAAATCCATGAAAATTTGCAACCATTTTGTTCACGAGAATTCGAAAACTTTTTTTGCAATAACTTATTAAACCGTTATTGTTAATTATCAAAATTTCACGAAAATATTACAAACAATGATTTCTATAGAAACACCAAAAAAAAATCTATGAAAACTGGTTAACTAGTTTTTACGCAAAATTTTACCAAAGGAATACATAAAATCAGGGTGCCCACTCGTCTGGAAAACCGGGAAAAGTCAGGAAATTAGGAGAAGAAAACATTTTGTCAGAGAAATCAGGAAAAAATTGTAAAAATTGGCTAAGAGTCAGGGAATTTTTGTCCCTGCCTGGGAAAAATTATTTGTTCCCGTTTTATCATAAATAAATGAAACACAATGACAGGTGCATATTTCTATAAAGTAGCGTTTTAGTGAATTTTTATTTAAAAAAATCACTATTAGAGAGGTATCGATGGTGAGACTTAATGAAATTTGGTGGATATCTTGCCTTAGGAAAGCTCTTACTACATACCAAAATTAAACTTTCTAAGTGTATAGAAAATTGAGTTCTTCAAGTTTGAAGCATGTAATAAAAATTCACTACCATAACGCACTTGCTGCGTCCCGAACTTTTTTCTTTCCATGTTGTAGCCTTGAGAATGGAATAAAGTTTTCTGAAAGCTCGGCTTTTAATAAAGAGTTTTATTTTGCAACTGACGGCTTTCCCACAATTTTGTAGGTATATATATATATATATATATATATATATATATATATATATATATATATATATATATATATATATATATATATATATATATATATAAGATCGCAACACCCTCTTCTTTCTTTCAATTGGCCTTTGAGAAACTTTAAATTTTGGTGGTATAAAAAGGGCCACGGTTACTATTTACACGTATTAACATTTGAGATATGTCAGTAGCGTACGTTTTTAAGAGCTTCAAGAAGTCGGTTTTTCAAAAAAGTTATTAGCGAATTTTTTATTGGATTTGTGGTTACGGCATTGCAAAGAGCATTTCTTGAAATCCCTAAGGATATATTTTCAGTCATATCACTTTACCAGTGTCTGAGATGCAAGTCTCCAAAAATGGGCTTTTGATTTTTGAACATTTTGGTATTACATGTTAACTGACGTCTTATTGCCATGAACATATATATATATATATATATATATATATATATATATATATATATATATATATATATATATATATATATATACTTTATTTGTTTGCTGTACTTTTTGTGATTTTTTATCAGTTTACGTGGACTGCAGTTTCGAACCGTCCCGGTTCATCATCAGCACGCTACTCACTGTGATCGTTTCTGTGCGGTCTACGCCTGAGACTGTACGCGGCGCCTGCGTGTTGAGCCTCTATTGGTCGGTTTACCGCTCTCTGATTGGTTGTGTTCTCGGACTGTGTCGTGTGTATCGGCCTCCTGTCTTGATCATTGTGGTTTGATAATTTGTCTATTTGTATGGCTTTTATTAAGTTTTGTTTAAATGTTTGTACTTGGATTTGTTCTGGCATTAATTGTTTCTTATTGTTTATTTGTTGAATGTAGTATTGTTCCCAGATTTCCATTTTTTTGTGGTCTTTAATATGTTTTATTAGTTTTAATTTTAAATTTTAATAATCTCTATGCACCGAAGCATATTGTTTGCAACTCCCCGTTACCTAAATCTAAAGGATTTGCTACAGTAGGACAGAGATTATACAGCCAGCGATACCACATGATTTATGACAATCCTGACTTTGACTCCGACTGTCTGGCCGAGGTTAGGAGTTTCTACTGCTCTGGGAGCAATATCTTTAAACATCAATTCCCGTTAATAAATCTCATACATTGTTACATGATGGCGTTAGATTGTACAGCCAGCGATGTGCCCATTTAGACGTGACTCTCTTTTTCTCCTTCATGTAAGTCATACATATGACGTGATGGCTCTTCATGATTTTGTTCCTTTCTTTTTCCTTTGTTTTCTTTCTTATCGACCTTTCTTTTGTAACTTATCGTTCTCTTTATCTTTCTTTTTCTGTCTCTCCTTATCTCTTGTTCTCCATCTCTTTAGCTCTCTCTCTCTCTCTCTCTCTCTCTCTCTCTCTCTCTCTCTCTCTCTCTCATGGATGTTCCTTGTGATTTCTTTCGTAGTACATTGTCTGGGGAGAAACGTCGGTGCGTATTACCTTTCATAAATTTGTCGTGTCGATAGTGGACCGTGTCTTGCTGAAAATTTTTGGGAACATTCATTTAGCTCTCTTTCTGTTTCTTTTATCTCTCCTTCGTTTTCTCAGGGTCTCTCAGGTTGCAGGATTTACTCGGCTAAGGAACTTAGGATGTTTAATTGTGAGCGGGTGCGGACGTCAGCACGTGATCACAATAATAGCTGTTTCTGTCGGCCCGAGAAGAAAACAAGACTCTGGTATTCACGCAGAAAACATTTCTTTCTCTTTTACTTTTCCTATTCCGGCTTTCTTGTCATTTCTCTCTTTTTCTCTTTTACCTAATTATCTATGTCATTCGCTTTTCCTTCCTTCCTTTTACGAAACCGGTTTTGGACTTACATTTGATTTCAGCATATTCACTTCTGACCAACGAGTGGACATGTCTATAGCGAGTATAAATTTTTTGATCTGCCTCTTGTCGGTTGGTTCTTGAAATGTTAGTCTGTTTTAGTGAAACTGATTGTGACAAATATTTGATTTCCAACTTTTTCATTGCTAACCAGTGAGTGGAATTATCTATATCGAATATAAATTTGTGATTTTCCTCTCGTCTGTTGGTTTGCATTGTGCAACCTATTTTGACAGATATTTGATTTCCACTTATTCATTTCTAACCAGCAAATGGGATTATCTATATCGAATATGAATTTCTGATTTTTCGCTTGTCAGTTAGTTCTTGATTTGTTAATTTGTTTTATTCGCTTCGAACCAGCGAGTGGAATTATCTTTATCGAGTATAAATCTGTGATTTTCCTCTCGTTAGTTATTTTAGCTTTCAGTCTGTCTGGCCGCTACATAAGTTCCTATGATTAGCACTAACATCTTCCCGTAAGTTTTAGCTTTAAAAAATCTTAGTTTAAAAATATACTATATTGGCATAAAAATCTAAATTTTCGACTTAATAATTAGCTGCCTCTCGTTGGAATAATTAAGGTTGGGAATTACTTTAAAGAGGGGTGTTGAGTGTTTCACACTATCAACGAAAGGCTCTTCGTCTGAATCTAAGCATTCGTGAATATTTTCATACTTTTCTCTTGTAAGAGCACATATCACCTTCCCTGCGTTCTCCTTTTCTCGAAGGTCCTGGATTAGACGCCATTTTGATATAATTTATACTACCTATGCTCACTAGTTTAGCACTGATATGATACTGTCATCTGTTATTTAGCGGATCAAAAGACACCGTTACGTGTTACGTGTTTACACTCGCATCGGCCGATGTGAAATGGTATGTGGAGACCCACTTGAATATTTGCGCGAAATTTTGTTTGTTTTCCTTGGTTCAATAATTTTTGCATCAAACCTACGTTTCTATTTTTTAAAGTAAATAATGCTATTTTTTTTAAATTATCGTGTAAGGTATCAATTTTTTTCATCCTCATTTATGTAGCAAGCAGGTCAATGGAAAAACAGCAAAAAAAGGGTTGTCATTTAGAAAACTTATGTCGACGTCACCATTCAGAAATAAGTGACGTCATAGATGTAATTTTCACGTTATAAGTTGGCAATTGAAAAGATAAAATTGACCTATCTGAGCCTTTCTCTTGAAAAATTAAATAACGCATTTATGATGTATGTTCCAAACTTCATCATCACACTGTATAAGCAAGAACATGTAAAATTGTAAGGATTCTGTTCAGTATCATCAGTGGGAAATCTGCGATCGTTTGTCCTCCGAAATGTTAGAGGAGGTTAGTTTTATAAGATAACTTGGAGAGATAAGTGCACTTGGAGAACCCAGATCACCACAACACATCTCTTTAAAGACCTTACGATCGTTTCACTAACAAAGTTGGCGTCATCAGAGAATGACAAATTCTAAACTACTTACAGCTAAACATCATCTTTTTACTAGGTCTTAGGTAAATATCGAGAGGGACGAAATCGCAGGTAAATTTTCTTTGTATTGTATTTTAATTGTCGGATGAGGTTTTTGAACTTCCGTTATGATTTTACCTGCCGAGTTTCGGAATATCTTCTATGTCAAAGAGAGTGTGTAAACAAAGGGCTATAAATCAATGGCGGCGCTTGGTTTTAGGAATTTCTAACTTTATCGCCTTAAAAATAAAAATACTTTCGTACGCATCTAGCTTCGCTGGTTGTCTAACATTTTTGATAAGCTTCAGATTCTCTTTATCTATGCGGTGATTATTATCCCGTTGTGCCACGCATGACTTGTATACACTACCGTATCTCAGCTGTGTCAGATGCTCATTGAATCTGGCTTCAATGGTTCTTTTAGTCCGCCCAAGGTATTTGAGATCACAATCTTATATCACAACTTATCTCAAAGATACGCGACATTTCAGTGGCTTAATCTTTTTCTTTCGTATTACCTAACAAGTTTTTAAAATTATTTTTTGTCGAAATAGTTAGCTGCAAACCAGCTTTCTTAAAAATGCTCTCGAGGCCCCTTATGTTACGCGGTTCAAATGGTAGGCAAAGAAACTTTTTTCTATTTTATCTTTCCCGAATGTCGTGTTCTTTGTTCTGTGTATATTAATTAATTTTTCCACTAAGCAATCGGAAGATCCGTTATATTTACCCACGTTTTTAATGCAGTCTAATTATCTACTTTTACTTAACGGAATTTTTATTAATCTATTTACTAAGAAATTTAACCTCGCCGTTTTTTGTGTAAACGTATGATGCGAGTCATATGGAATGTAACTTAGACTAGTAGTTTCTTTCTGTGACCATCAAATTCCAGGGATTAATTATTTTTAATAATTAATTATTATTTTTAATACATCTAAAAAGGGAAATTTAGTCTTAGCTTCCAATCGTGGGTCAATTTTATTAAATTAAATTGACAGTTCAGTCTGTTAATAAAGTCTTCTAGTTTGCATATATTTGTGCTAAACACTGCAAAAATATCGTCCACATAACGAAACCATACTCTACGAAAATACCTACTTTCATTTTCTAAATCCGTTTGCAAATTTACTCATGAAAAGGTCCTCAATGAATGGAGAGAGAGAGGGTTCCCCATTGCCGTGCCTTGGGTTTGTTCAAAAAACTTATTGTTAAAGTGAAAGGTATTTTGTTTTATACAGAGGTTTGTTAAAGTTAAATATTCTTTGCAAACCTGTTCACTTATGTTGTTCAATTTTAACAATTGTTCTAAATACGTTAGTGTTTGTTTCGTGGGCAGGCGGAACAAAGACATTAGACAGCCACTTCGCTAAATTACATGTCGGAGGATATAGCCGAAATAATAGGTCTCATTGATTTTCCCGGTTTATAAATTTTCGGGAGAAAATGTTTTTTGGGAACTTTTGGATTTGTAGCTTTGTAACGATTACGTTTCGTTACTGCTTTGGTTATTCAAAATAAACCCGTAAGAGACTTAATTAAGAGCCGACAATCCAATATTTGTAAGGCAATTCCTCTTTTAATTTAAAAATTATTTTCGTGAAAAGTCGCTAAATCTTCAAGTATCGTAAACCCCTTTACTGTATTTCCAATTTGTACGTTAAAATTCATTATATGTTTGCCATGGAAAACTACCTCGCATTATTACTGAACAAATATTTCCAGGAACGAAATAAGCATTTAAAACATACGTTAGGAATATTCGAGATCAAAATATTGTTTATCTGTAATTTTCCGGTGATGTCACCCAAGAAAGACGGTTGGAAGCGTTGCAGATAACTGCCGGCAAAGTCACCGATTGGAGGTCTCGTTTTATCTCATTCGAAGAATGGAGGCTAGAAAGAGCTCGCGCACAGCCACCAACCGTGACAGTAAGAATGTTTTCGTGCAGCGACCTAGCAGTTGCCGAACCCGACACATTAGCGGGGACTCTGTTGAGCCTTCATAGAGTGAACATCCGTCAGTTTTCGGTGGCTATTAAATTATCTTAAAACGGGGTTGTAATGTTCTTTCTGTTATCTGTACTACTAGTAATTATTGTCAGTGATTGTTCGGAGTAATTCAAGTGATTTTAGAGTTTAAATAAATACAGTATTCAGCACAAAAACGCGACCTAACTCGTGGCTCTTTGTTTCGAATTTTTGATTTCTTGTCGTGATCAGAAATAATTCCTGGTTATTATCGTACCTTAAGTCAATTGGTAGTGAATGTTAATTAAGCAAGTTAACGTTTTAATTGCGATTTGCAAAGTTTCCATCAAGCGAATTCGGAACATCGACATTAGTGTCAAATGGTCTTGTAATATTGGAGCAGTAACCTCCACCGGCCCAATAATCTCTGATGGGAAGTCCCACTCGTTTTCCCCCCAGTTTTTTCTGCTCTTATTGGAGTCTGGAATCTGTGTCAGGCCCTCATGATTGATCCCACCTGGGAAGCATCTTCACAGGGTCATCAGGTAACCTAATACCGGAAGACTGGTGAGTCCAAACAAATCTTTTCTCTGAATAAGCAGAATTTTCATGCCGAAATTAAACATCTGAGGTTTTAATAACCTGAACTTTCAAAATCACGTAATCAAGTTTGAGCTTAAAAACAATGTTAGGGAGGTGCTGTCAGCACAACTATATGTTTCCTGTTTAATCTCTAAGATTTTGTTAAATTTTGTAAATTTAAACAAAGTTTTTATTTTTTAAAAGTGTAATTAGCAAATTTTGTCTGTAAAATATCTAACTTATACATTCTCTTTAACATCTCTTATTTTTCATAATTAATGTAGAAGTTTCACGTAGGATTATATACTCTTTTTTTGGAGCCTCACTCAAAGAACTGGCCAGTTAATTCACTAGAAAACCTAGCAATTGATTGACAAACGTCAAATAATTTACCTAATCATTTGTGTTTATTTTTGAGCGATACGCTAAGTAATTAACAGTAACATTTTAGTAGTATGCAACTATCTTTATCCCATTGTTTTGGTATATGTATGTAAATTAATAATTTCTTGCTCTTGAGATTCTTGCTATTTATCTGACTGTTATTTGTGTGCAATTAATGTTTATCTGAGATTTACCAACCATTTTAAATTCATTTTGTTTGCTATTCTAAATTTAATTTATATGAATAAATTTATATATTTTGTTATATTAAAATATCTGTTTAATTGAAGAGAAATTCCTCCCTAGTATCCACTTTTCTTTTGACGTCGGCGCAAACAATTATTTCTTACTAATTATTATCTAGATATCTAAATTTCTATGTAACCTAGCACTAGTCTGCAGACCCCACAAATATAGGACTCTGGGCAGTGTGAAGAAAACAAAGGAAGAGAACGTGAGTATCAAACTACATCTAGATCTGTCAACCTCCTAAAAAGTGCTGCTAATCTTAATAAATTTGATAATCTGATAGATAGCTACTTTAGGGTAGGGTGTTATAGGCAATTGTGACCTCACCATTGAGCAGATCTATATCCACCTGAGATCAATCACCATATACCACAGTTCTTGTGTGCGTAAAGCTTTTTGTTTGAAGGAGGTAACAGCTTGTAACCTTCTTTCTAAGTCTGTTGTTATAAGCTTGTGACAGCAAATGTTGGATATATATGAGGTAAGTTGTAAAGATCGCAAACACGTTGGGCAGACTAAAAGAACCATTAAAACCAGATTCAAGGAGCATCTGGCATAGCTGAGATACGGTAGTGTAGACAAGTCATGCGTGGCACAACATATTTGGGATATTAATCACCACATAGATAAAGTGAATCTGAAACTTATCAAAAATGTTTGTTGCGAAGCTAGATGCGTACGAAAGTATTTATATTTCTTAGGCAACAAAAAATAAGAGTTCCTTAAACCGAGCGCCACCGCTGATTTATAGACCTTTGTTTACACTCTCTCTTTGACATAGAAGATATTCCGAAGCTCGGCAGGTAAAGTTATCACGAAAGTTGAAAAACCTCGTCCGTCAATAAAAATACAATACACAGAAAATGTGCCTGCGATTTCGTCCCTCTCTATGTCGGTCTTTACCCAAGACGCAATATAAAAGACGTGATGTTTAGTTGTAAGTAGTTTGGAATTTTTCATCCTCTGATGACGCTAACTTTGTTAATGAAACGATCCTCAGGTCTTTGAAAAGATGTGTTGTGGTGATTTGGCTTCTCCAAGTGTACTTATCAGTGCTCATCACATGTTCCAATCTTCACTCAGTGGACTTAGAGCGAGGTTAGAACATTTTTAAACCTACCTGATTAAGGTACCTCATTTTCAAGGCAGTACATATCTTTTTGGAATATACGTGTTTATTATATATATATATATATATATATATATATATATATATATATATATATATATATATATATAGTTGGAATGGAACATCCATCATTAATATAAAGTTGAAATAATTTACCAAGAAAAGCAATCGCCTTAGAAAATATGCATCAATGACTTATTCCATGTGAAAGAGATGTAGTAGTAATCAGTACGAACAGTTTGCAAAATTGCCGATTAATATTCCATTTTTCTTTCATTGTGCTCTACCTATTATCAGAGAATTCCGACTACGGATGTAATATCTATGTTTTGAAATATCAACATCGTGAATTAAGACGGAAGAAAATAGAAATTAAGCGAGGGTCAAGCTGGGAGTTGGGATTTTTAAAAGCGCAGAATAAGGAACGAGATCCGCGGGAACATCCACCTGCGGCGGTAATCTGTTCTTTTGTGAAGCATTTGCACGCTTCGCTTACGTCGATGATTGTTGGACACGATATTTATATAACAGCAATAAAAGATGCATTTAGCTAAATCAAGAGATAAGATAGGGCTTTCAAAAAGAGGGCGAACGTCTACATTAATTAGAATAATGATTTCATCGTCTATAACATTTAAAGTATATGTTTGATTAAATCATTTCAAAGGAAAAATGAATGGAATAAATTATACTTAGAAATAAATCAGCTTATATAATTTTTAGCAAATTTGCTTGAAAAAAGTTTCTTTATCCTTATAACCTAACTATTGGAAGATTTCTTAAGGTGCGTCAATTAGGGCCCCATTATGCCCGCTATGTCCCTTTTTTTCCCTCAGGACTCGTCCGCGACCTTGCCGCCCCGATAGCACTGCAACCTTTGGTTGATTGTGCATGCCCACTCATTCTAAAATCACTGTGCCTTGAACTAATCTGCACAGTGATTGGTAGGGTGAAGTTTTATATTGCTCTGTCTCCGGTCTAGACTGACCGTAGATCAGTTGTCTTTTGCGGTCCAGAGCTTTATACTCGCACAAGATGTGCTGGGCTGATTCCTCCCCCTCGCCGCAGAGTCTGCATGCGAGGTCCCCATCGAACCACCCCATTTTATGCAGGTGTTTCTTGACGGCCATGTGTCCCGCCAAGAGACCTGTTATGTTTCTGTGCTGTCCTCTGCTAAGATTTAGCAGCTCCACAGCTCTCTTTGAACTACATAGGTTCGTCAATTATTGACTTCCCATGTCTGAGCCCTGGACAGTCTGCCCAGTACACCTTGTGTTGGTTTCTGACCCAGGACTTAATGGCTCCTCTGGCAGTGCTCTTCGTCACCCCCAGATCCGGTTCTGGTCTCATAAATGGTTCTGTTGACCCCCTCTTCGCGAGACTGTCAGCTTTTTCATTGCCTTTGACCCCCGAGTGACCCGGCACCCAGATGAGGGTGACCCCATTCTGCCTAGCCAAGTCGCTCGTCTCGTCTCGGCACTCACCAACCAGCTAGGAATTTACCTCTGGGCCACTTAGCGCCTTAAGGGCTGCCTGGCTGGGGCTGCCTGGCTCTCTGTGGCTATGAGGATGCGCTTGTTGGTGTAGCCCCTCCTCTTGTTCTCCCGCACACAGTGCAGGTTGGCGTACATTTCGGCCTGAAAGACCGTTGCACGGGCTCCGAGGGAAATACTATGGCTTACCCTCGGTCCTTCCAAATAAACACCTGCCCCCGTCCCACGCTTCCGCCGGATCCGTCCGTGAACCAGACGAGCGCGTCTCGTGGTATGCCCGGCGTCTCCTCCCGCCATGCCTCGCGGTCGGGGATTTCCACTGTAAAGTTGTTTTCCCTGCAGTTTCGCGGGCTCGCTTAGTCTGACCTCATTTCAAGCATGGGCTCCTTCACGATGTCCTGAATTTTGCAGTGGCCCCTGAAGCTTGGGTTGATCTTCAGTCTACCATTGCAGGCTAGTCTGTATAGTCCTAGCCTGGGCTATGTCCCTTGGCAGTAGGTATCTTTTTTTAGTTGATGACTTGGATAACTTTGTTGGTCAGACCAATCGGACTTGTTTATCCGCTAATAATGCAAGTTATTTTTTCAAAAAATAGTCATATTTTACTTTATCTACTATTCTTTTGAATACAATTTTGTGCACAAATAGCATTTATGAAAACTATACAGAATGTCCCATGACGAACTGCGCCGATTCATTTCTCGAAAATTAGATGTTGACAGATTAAAAAAACGGTTTGTATTTTTAAACTGTCAAGAAGCTCCCGTTTGAAAAAGAAAATTTCTTTCTTGAATTTCAACTAAAAACATGTTGAAATAGGTCCCAAGCTACAGGTGGTGTTTGAAATTTCCGTTTATCCTTTTTATTTACAAGATGATTACCAAAAAATAGCTTTCTCTATTTTCGCGTATAACGTTTTCACTCGTCAACCGATTTTCGTAACGGGGAGCTCATATTGAAGCAAAATCTTCCGACAGGAACGCTCAGTTAACAGAATCGATGCAGAATGAATGATCAATATACAGCGCGGCATCAAAAGTGATCCAGATCTTAATCATTAAAAAATTTCGTTTGATAGCGGAATTGACTGAAAATCAAGTTGATTATGAAAGTTGTAGAAATCTTGTACAATTCAACCCCACCAAATCACAGTGTTGCTCTTTCTCATAAGAGATACACCAGCCCTAGACCCATCACAATAAACAACCAAGTTATTTAAAGTAATGAGTCATTTTCACTTGTTGGCATTTCTGTGGATCGAAATCTCAATTGGCACCAACATGTCACATCAATTGCAGAAGCGGCTGCTAAGAAATTAGGTTTCCTCTTTCGGGCTCGCAAATACTTTTCACCAGCTAATCTCTATACCTTATATACTTCACAAATAAGACCAAACCTCGAATACTGCTCCCACATCTGGGGTGTCGCTGCCGCTTCTACACTAGCTATCTTGGACCCCATTCAGAAAAGAGCTATACGTCTCATCGGTGACCCTACCCTCACCCAAAGGCTGCCATCCCTTGCCCACCGAAGTGCCGTTTGTGACCACTCTCTCTTTTATAGATATCTGCACGGGCAGTGCTCAGAGGAGCTTTCTTCCATAGTTCCTCCACCTGCTGCCCCCAACAGATCTACCAGGGGAACAGAGCGAATGCACCCTTTTACTGCCCAGATCATCAGACATAGAACATCTTGCTATGCCCGCTCTTTTGTCCCGAGGACTTCCAAGCTGTGGAATTCCTTGCCGGCATATGTTTTCCCTTCTCCTCCGAACCTCCAAACCTTCAAGTCCAGAATTAACAAGTTGCCTCTTTCCTCCTTGTCGACACCCACGGTACGGTAGTATTTAGGCTGTAAGCCCTCGTGGTGTGTTGTTGAAATAAAATAAAAAACCTTTAATTGTGGACACTGAAAATTGTTTCTTGGCTGCGGAGGTCGAATATTGTCGTTAAAAGAACTCAATTACAAACGGCTTGTTTCTAAAGAAAACTTATCAAGCCTTTACCTTAAAATGTAACGAAAAGAATGACAACAACCATTGACCGAGTTCACCAGCGCCAACAGCTGAATAGTTGTGACAATCTATGCGTTGCCAATTGGTCAAAACGGAATGACAGACAAATATCAAAATAGTGCTTGAAGGCAACACTGCGCTCATCGATCTTCAAGCGCTGAAATGTATCGGTAGTCAGCAGATAAGCGCTCAACTCAGCTGCTGGCGCTTGGTGAACTCTACCATTGGCTTGTCTGTCAATTTAATTAAAATGGAGGTTATATTGAACCAGCGTGGCTCCTCAATAAGTGCGCCCGTGCGCACGCACTTCCGCCTGCCGTGGAAAAAACAATATTTTTGCTATGCTTTATTTTAATAAATTTTTATTTACTTTTTTACCTCCTGTATTCAACAAACAAAATTAGTATATCGAGGATCGCAGAGAGTCGGCAGCCATTAACACAGAATACAGAATCAGAATAAGTATAGTGTTAATCGTTGCAGACGTTATATACATTCATATCCATATAAAGCATTCGGGCGGCGGTGTGTATTTTTCGGCGCTCTCACGAAATGCGATACTTCAGTGCGAAATGAATGCCGAATCTTGATGATCTTCGTCGAAAACGACCGAATAAGCAATCTGTTGTGCGCTATAAAATTACACACTTGCAGTTTGTAGTGGACTTTTGGCAGAGCGTGTGTACCTACTACGTAGTAATTTTCGTCTTCGCGTCGGATTGATTTTTAATTAGATCATTTCGTTGTTGTTTACATGTTCTAACAGGACAATTATTATTATTATTATGGTTACTACATCGGGTTGCTTAATAAGTGGACTTACTGTTAACTCGCTTTATACTCTATGATCACTTTCACACTACTTTATTCAATACTGAACCAGCTTACTCTGCGCACCGCTCGTCTATTTATACTGTCTATAGAGATTCTAGACGTTCTACACTATTCTACAGTACTCTACACCTGTCACTTCTGGTCTATTCTAGAAATGCCATTCCAGAGTGTTCGCTGTGACACTGTCCCCCTCTTATATTCTATCATCCCGGTCGAATTCTGACATTTCTTGGTATGGCGTAAGTCTGTGCATATGGACCACCTTCATCTTGCTCTTCGGGCTCCTCTGAATGCGATAGACAACGTCATTGATCCTTTTGACCACCTTATAAGGACCGTCCCATAATGTCTGTAGTTTCAGTGACCGTCCCTTGCGTCGTACTGGATTGTAGAACCACACACGATCTCCTTCTTTAAAACCAGCTGAATTGGCTCGCACGTCATAATGGGTCTTCATGCGGTCGCTTTCTACTCGTATATGCAATCTGACAGCAGAATGGATGGTTTCTATTCTTTATTCCAAATCTTTTATGTATTCATCAGTTGACCGTGGAGCATCTGTGGGTTTTCCAAATACGAGATCAGGCGGAAGTGTTAACTCTCGCCCAAAAACCACGCTGGCTCGTGTGTGTCCGGTAGTCTCATGTACAGCCGAGCGGTATGCCAGTAGAAAGAGTGGAATGTGCCGGTCCCAATCCGTTTGATGTTCATTGACAAATATTCTTAAGTGGGACTCCAAAGTAGCATTGAATCTTTCCACCATTCCGTCAGATTGTGGGTGCATGGGTGTAGTTCTCGTTTTCCTGATAAGCTCACAAACCTTCTGAAATACAGCCGACTCGAAGTTGCGTCCTTGGTCGGAATGGAGGGAGCTCTAGTGGTGCGCCAAATCTACAGAAAAACTCATTCACCAATACTTCTGGGACGGTGGTGGCCTCTTGATTCGGGACCGCAAACACTTCTGGCCACTTGCTAAAATAATCCATGGCTACAAGCATATAGCGATTTCCTGCGTCCGTTCTAAGAAGAGGACCAGTTATGTCGATTGCAATTCTTTCGAAAAGGGCTCCCACGTTGTACTGCTTTATTCGCCCCCTGGTTTTTTATTTAGGCCCCTTACTGGATGCACACGCTTGGCAGGTTTTGCACCATTCTTCCACATCAGCTCTACATCGTAACCAATAAAAACGTTCTCTGACCTTTTCCAAAGTTTTCTTTACGCCTAAATGGCCTTCGCCTGCCCCTCCATTGATCTCCTCCATTACCTTCCTAACTCTTGGCCGCGGAAGGATTATTTGCTTCAATATGCGGGTTCCATCCTCTGAGTCCCAATTCCTGACCAGAAGATTACCTTCGATTGCAAATGGAGTCCCACTGGGCCCAGTAACTTTTGGTTGCAACGCTTTTATCACTAACTTCTGACCAAGTGGGTCTTTCGTTCTTCTTCCATCTGTAGATTGGTTGGATATCAGGGTCTTCTTTTTGGTCCTCCATTAATCTCTGCGGGTCCCATCAGTTAACGGGTTGCACCGTTGTCCTCCTACACACTTCGAGATTCAATCCTTCTTTGTTTTCGGCAGTGATGCAATGCTTGCATTTTGATGGGCAAGGTCTCCTAGAGAGGGCGTCGGCATTACCGGGCTGTCGTCTATGGCGGTGTTCGATGATAAAATTGTACTCTTGAAGGCGTTCGAGCCACCTCGCCATCTGCCCCCAGCGTAGGGAAGCGTGGTCGGTTCTCAGGAGAAATTCTTGACCATATAGATATTTGTGAAAATGCTCCAACGTCTTGATAATGGCTAGAAGTTCTTTCCTCGTCACGCAGTAGTTCTTTTCTGCTTTGGACAGGGCTTTGCTGAAGTACCCCACAACCTTCTCTTGGCCTCCCTGTTCCTGCGAAAGAACACCTCCAATATCAACATTGCTCGCGTCCGTGTCCACAATAAACCTGTGACGAGGCTGGGGGGTATGTCAGAATCGGGGATGAACAGAGAGCCCGTTTAAGTGTCTCGAATGCTTTTTCACAATCATCAATCCAAATGAAAGGTGTCTTTTCTTCCGTCAGTCTATGCAAAGGTTTTGCGATGTCAGCAAACCCCTTTACAAAACAGAGGTAATACGTGCAGAGGCCTAGAAAGCTTCGCAGCTGATGTACATTGGTTGGAATTTCCCAGTTCATAATACAGCCTGTCTTCTCTGTGTCGGTTTTGACTCCATCTGGGGTGATAATATGGCCTATGTACTTGACTGCTTTTTGAAAGAGACAGCATTTCTGCGGATTTAATTTCAAATTGGCTCCCTTTAGTTTCTGAAACACTTGTTCGACATTCTTCATGTGATCTTTGAACGACATTCCCAGGATAATGACGTCATCCAGGTACACGAGGCATGTTTTCCAGTGTAGACCTCTCAAAACTGTCTACATTAGACGCTCAACAGTGGCTGGAGCATTACGCAACCCAAATAACATGACGTTGTACTGCCACAGTCCACTACCAGTGGTAAACGCAGTCTTTTCTTTGTCTTTGGGCTCAATCTCGACTTGCCAGTAGCCACTTTTCAAGTCAAATGTCGAAAATCATCTTGCACCTGCCAGTGTATCAAGTGTATTATCAATTCTGGGAAGTGGATAGCTGTCTTTCTTAGTGACATCATTTAACCGGCAATGATCTACACAAAACCCTGTGGAGCCATCTTTCTTTTTAACTGACACTACTGGAGAGGCCCAAGGGATTTGCGATGGTTCTATAACTCGTGCCTGCTCCATCTCCCTTAGCATGGTGTCAGCTTCGTGCTGTTTTGCCAATGGTACCCTTTGCGGTGGTTGCTTGATTGGTACAGATATCCCAGTCTCAATACGATGGGGTACTAGGTCTGTTCTTCCAAAATCGTTCTTGTCGGTTACGAAAACGTTGCGATATTTGGACAGCAATTTAGCCACTGCTTACTTCTGTTGTGGAGAAACATTTCCAGTAGCTTCTGCTAAGACATCGTGTAGATGTTCTGGAAGTGGTTCATACGGAATGGACGAGGCTTGGTCTTCTTGGTCGTGGCAACGCCGTATGATGGTTACTGGCGAGAAAGTTTCGATTTCGAAACCTTTGGAAATCTTCTGATCAAAGCTCTTAAGGTTGGCTACTCTGACAGCTGCCAGCTCTTTTGCTTGAATAAGAGTTTTACCGACTAGTAGAGTCTTTTAAAAAAGATCGTTGTCTTCTGGTTCTATAATACCCTCCACTTGTCCCGAAATGTCTCCAACTATCCTCACTGGGACAATACTTTCACTCTGGGCTCTCACAACGACATCTTCTTTGGCCGTGACTTTTAGAATCGCAAGGTTATTCACAGTTGACATGACTACTTCCTCATCACCGATATTTAAAACATTGTTCTCGAGATCTAACTTGACACCGTGACCTTGTAGAACATCTAGTCCAAGTATAATGGGGTCTGATATGGCAGCAACAATAATTCTCTGTTTTGTCGTCCAAACTCCAATTTGTAGCTTGACGTCAGTCTCGCCAAATACACGAATCTGTTTGCCACCAGCTGCAGTCACTTTGTAGACTCTCTCTGGCTCTCTTACCCGCCATCTTGGTACCACATCACGACGGATAATCGTCCTGGATGCGCCGGTGTCTACAATCATTTGAGTCTTCCTGTCGCTGATGTATCCGTCTACGACGAGCGTGTTGCCAGAATTGTTGACCAGTGAAACAGTTGTCGACTTCGGGCCATTGTGGTGGGCAGCCAGCTCTCGCCCCATAAAGCTAGCTGTATTTAGTTTTCCTGTACGTTAGTTGAAGATGATCTTGGGGCCCGGCATTCACTCTTTATGTGTCCCACATTGCCACAGTTCCAACAGCGTACGCCACTTGCACGATGAGCTTGTGTCGGCTCCTTATGAGTCGTGTGCTTCATCTGTTCTACTATCTTCTTTAGTAGCTGCATGACCTCGGATGAATCTGTTTTATTTTCTTCTTTTGAGACCTCGAGACTGCGAACCCTCACATTGCCTTTAGAAGCTTGCTTGGGAGCTTCAAATTCTAGCGAATGTGCCAAAGCATCGTTTAAGTTTTTATGTCTCGCCATCCTCAGCGCCTGTTGAGTGTCGGTATCCCTGATGCCGTCAATGAATGTTTGCAGCGACAACTGGTTCAAAAATTCCACCGGAGCTGTGGGGTAAGCTGATCGTGTTAGTCTGGAAACGTCGGCTTCAAATTGTTGCAGAGTTTCGCCCGATTTCTGACAGCGACTTTTCAACTGAGTTTGTAAATGTTGTAAATGCTGGTCGCCAAATCTCATTTCTAGGTAATATCTAATGCTGTCAAAACTGTCCTGTTCTTCCCTGGGGATACCTTGGAGCACATCTAGGGCATCTCCTCTGAGAGCCACAATTAGCGTAGTCGCCTTCTCTCTCTCGCTCCAACCATTTGCTGCCGCAGCGGCTTCAAATTGGTGGAGATCAATATCCCACGAGACTGAGCCATCACATGTGGGGACCTTAATTCTTGCGACCGGGCTATCTTCGAGCCTGATGTTTCCTTTGGCTAGGGTTCACACTTGTTTTCTAGTGATTGTATTTTCTGATGCACTTCCTCTTGTATATTCGTCAGCTTGTCATGTACATCGTCGCTGATACTCCTTACTCTGCTTTCTACTTGCTGGAAGATGTCGTCTTTTACCTGTTTCATACGTTCGTCGACACATAAAGTAATATTCTCAATTCTCCTGGCTTGTTCTTGCAGAGTTTTCTTTGTTTCTTCATCTCTTCTTCTGACTTATTCATCTCTTTTTCTTTTATTCCTTCATCTCGTTTTTTCATTTCTTCTTTGGCTTCTTCGTCTCTTTTTACAGTTCCTTTCTTATCTCTTCGTCTCTTTTTCTAGCCTCTTCATCTCTTTTTCTCATTTCCTCTTTGGCTTCTTCGTCTCTTCTTCTGATCTCTTCATCTCATTTTCTCATTTCTTCTTTGACTTCTTCGTCTCTTTTTTCGCTTCTTCATCTCTTTTTCTTGATTCTTCATCGCTTTTTCTCATTTCTGCTTTGGCTTCTTCATCTCTTTTTCTGGCTTCTTCTCGTGCTAATTTAGCGTTTTCGTCCATCTTTTTAATCATTTCCAATAGCTGGGCGTCCATATTGGCTGCTGCGCTACGTGTCTTAGGCATAGACGTACTCAAAGCTGGTACACAGTTTATTCTGTTTCAAGAACACACCCAGTTATGAATCACTGCTGACACTGATCTTCCAGAAATTCTAGAAGTTTTCGCGTTGTTCAACGAATATTCTGAAAAATATTTCCACTAGCAGCTTGAAAATCCCGCTTCTGACACAAGTTGTTACGTTCTACGGGGTGCTGGATTTGTTGATTAACAAAACACAGCTTTCCAAACTACTAATTTACTATTACCAACTATTTTCCAACACCAGTGTCAACTAAAATATATCTCTTATCTACTATTAAATGTGCATAGAACTATATTCCACTATCGCCTTCTATAATCGCTTCCCATACACCAACACTTACTTTTAACTCGCTTTATGATCATATATATATATATATATATATATATATATATATATATATATATATATATATATATATATATATATATATATATATATATATATATATGCCTTTTTTGTCGTATCCATTTTCAAGCAATGTCTGTCTTAAAAACTTTAATTATTTCTGTTTATTGTTGTCGTCCGTTATTCTAAGAGGTCGTGTTACTAGTGTTCGAACCACGAAATTGAGTTGCGATGGGAGATGGTAAGATTGGGCGTTAAGGTTAAGATTAGTGTGGGTTGGTTTTTAGGTACACTTTGTAAGAAAAACCTTTGACTGGGTTTTTAGTGAAGCGTACATCTAAGAAAGGCAAAGAAAAATTATTTTCTATTTCCATGGCGCACTGGATTTGGAGGTTGATGTTATTTAGGTAAGAAAGGAATTCGTCCAGAGATTCTTTATCGTGTGGCTAGACAGCGAAACTGTTCTCAATCCATCTTTACCAGCAGGTTCGTTTTAGTTGGGATGAATTGAGGGCTCATGTCTCGAATGAAAATGTTAGCCAGTACAGAAAAGAGTTTTTTTTCTTTCTTTAATGTCGGCCTATTTCCGCGAGTATGGCCAATCACCGACGCCAGGGAGCAGTTTCACCTCACTATCCTGGAAATTTTGCTGAACCCCTTCCTTTCTGTAAGAAGGGGAGGGGTCTTTAACGTGCCCAACATCGCATGGACACGGGATCGACGACTTTACGCCCCCTTCGAATGGCGGAACGTGCAGACATTCAACTTGCTCAAATACAATGCCAGAACCTCGGTTGATGTTAATTTTACAGTTTTGTACTGAAAAAGTGATAGGAGTACCCTGGGATCGAACCCAGTACCCTTCGGTTCAGAGGAATTTACCCCTGAACCACCGAGGTTCTACAGAAAAGAGTTGGAGAACCTCGAACTTGTTTGTTAAATTTGTTTTGGAAAAGGAAATAAGTGTTAGATATGTGCAAAGCTCAACTGGCATCTCAGTTCTGACATCAAGGCAGCTAATTCCGAAACGAAAAATCGTTTTTTAAATTAAAATTAGCTATCATAGCTTGCTGCATCCACATTTTTTGGAGTTTTTTTTTGGTATGGAAATAATATACTCATATTGACTCGTATAAATTATATTTATTAAGACTAGAACATAACAGGGACATATTTAATCAGTAATAAAATTATATTTTACCATTTATATATAAATAATTATTTTGATTTTGATTCATGTTGGTTTTCTTGGAATAATTTTGGAAGTTCAGCTGCTTGTGACTGCAACAACTGATACTGACTTGATTGCAATATATTAGTTGTAAGATGGAAACATGGATTATCCAAACATATTTGACATAGGTTGCCCGGAAACGCTTCTAGAAGTTTTCTGAAAAGAGACAACAAATGTAATTAAACGAGTAATAGAGTAGAGAGCAGATATGTTCGTATATGTACATTTCTTTGAAAAATAATTAAATTCAGGTAAACTCAATGTAAACGAACGTAATAATTGACAATTACAATAAGAATAATCATATCAGTGATAGACGTTGCATCGAGAATCCAATATTTATTCTATTATTACACATGCCTTATTAGTGATTAAAAAAAAGTCACTAATAGAGAGGTATCGATGATAAGACTTTCCAACCGATAACCCAAAAAAAAAAATTGATTTGGATGAAACTCGGCAAGCGCCTTTATTATATTAATGGCTTGGATGAGTTCGTTATCCAGGAAAATCGGACACGGTTTTCAGGGAAAATTTTAAGTTTTATTTCGAACAAATTTTTTTCTCCGAAAATTACAAAGCTATATTAATGAAATTTCGTGGATATGTTGCCTTGGGCCTTCCTACGTGCCAAAATGCAACTTTCTAAGTTTATAGAAAATTGAGTTATTCAAATTTGAAGCATTTAATGAAAATTCACTACCATAACGCACTTGCTGCGTCTCGAACTTTTTATAGTATCGGATAGGAACTGGTGGACTTGCAACGTTAACTGGAGACAATTGAAGGCTTTCTGCTTCTTTATTTTTTCTCCGCGACTCTCGCAAATTTATAAATGTTGCAATAAATTATAAAGAACATAATAAGTACACTTGGAGAACCCAAATCACCACAACACATATTTCAAAGACCTTACGATCGTTTCATTGACCATGTCAACATCTTCAGAGGAAGAAAATTTCTAAAATTAAACTACTAGCTACAGTGTATTTATATCGCGTCTAGGTAAACGAACTAGTCCGAAGTAAAATTGTCGTCGAAGACCCATCGTTTGTTTATTGTGTAGTGAAACTACGAGGTCGAAGACCTGCTTTAATCTTCTGGTCGACAAATTTATGAACCCTTACCTAATATAAGAATAATAGGCTTAAAAGGAAAGGTACCGAGTTATTTAAGGAATCTGCACGCTCCCTTTCGATCTAGAAATTTACTATGTGGATATTGGAGCAAGCCGACAAGTACATCTGGCGAGACAAACACCATAACCTCCGCTCATCTTTTTTATATAGAAAACGAAACCCGGGTGTTTGGCTCACAATGTTAACCCTAACAAAGGATAAATAATTCAACTAAAATACTACATAAAGACTATTTATGTTGATTTTAATTTTTCGTAAACAGTATTTATATTGACTTCATAGATACAAAGAAAACGAAAGGGTCTTTAAGTCGAGACAAGCGTAGAGATTAGTATATGTATAGACCGGCCGAGTTATTGACAGTAATTTATTATTCTACTAGACAAATTAGGAGTGTTTAAGTGGTCAAATGCAAAGTGAAAATAAAGGGCTTCAAATTAAAGGTGCCGCAATGAAGTTTTGTTCTTAATCGACGTTGATATAAAAATACTTTCTAATGAATCAATCATAGTTTGATGTCTAACATTTTTGACAAGTTTCAAATTTTCTTTGTCAATGTGGCGATTATTATCCCATATTGGGTTCTCCAAGTGTACTTATCAGTGCTCATCACAGGTTCCAGTTTTCACATAGTGTATTAAGAACATATTCAATCATATACATATCACTTCATTGACCTGTAATGGTACATAAATAAGATATTTAAAATAAGCTTGTCAAACTGTTTTATTTTATTTCAGGGGACGAGTGACATACCCCAAACAATTATTAATAATAGTAACAATACCTTTATTGTGGAATTTCATACAACACTTGCAGTTATAAGCGCTAATGCCTATAGGTACCTCTACAAAAATTATCAATAATGGCATACCTGTAGCACTTAAGCATGGCTTTTGTGTGTCATATATTTAAACCAAAGATAAATATATAGATATCTATTAAGTAATTACCAAATTACATTTATAAGAAACCTAATCTCACAAAATATACTATTATCACATTCAATATTAATTTAAAGGGTACCTGGGACCAAGCATTACAATCCTGCGTCGCGATTGGATAATTAGCCTTGAAAGTGATCTTACATTAGCCACAGATTTTTTCAAAAATAGTATATTTGAATCGTCCACCATCCACCATTACAAGGTTTAGTTAATGGTTTTATTTTAATAAATTACAGTTTAAGAAATAAGTACTTATACATGTTTGTAGTTTTTTTCTTAAACTACTTGTATACACATAATTTTTTCTTTTAGTGAATTTTTATTTTAAAAAAATCACTAATAGAAAGGTATCGATGATGAGACTTTGCAAAAATTTTTTCAAATGAGTGCGAACTAGGACCCCTAGATCCCATATCTGGGGTCAGCTTCATTTTTATATGTTTATATATATATATATATATATATATATATATATATATATATATATATATATATATATATATATATATATATATATATATATATATATATATATATATATGTATGTATCCGATAACTCAAAAATAATTAACCGATTTCGATGAAACTCGGCAAGTGGCTTTCTTTTATTAATGGCTTGGATAAGTTCGTTAGCCGGGAAAGTCGAACAGGGTTTTCCGAGAAAATTATTGAGTTTTCCTTCGAAAAATTTTTTGTCTCTGAAAATTACTAAGCTGTTTTAATGAAATTTACTAGATATGTTGGCTTGGGAGAGACCTTACTACGCACCAAATTTCAGCTTTCTAAGCTTATAGAAAATTGCGTTTTATTTTGAAAAAAAATTTTTCTCCGAATATTACAAAGTTATTTTAATGAAATTTGGCGTATATCTTGCCTTAGGAAAGACCTCACTACCTACCAACTAAACTAAACTTTCTAAGTTTATAGAAAATTGAGATATTCAAGTTTGAAGCATTTAATAAAAATTCACTACCATAACGCACTTGCTGCGTCCTGAACTTTTGTGTATTGTTCTTGCTTTGTTTTACATGTTATATATGTTTTTTAGTAATTAATTTTTTTTTTTTCACACTTATTGTCAGGGAAAGACAGGGTTACTGTGCATCCAGGGGTTCTTCAGGGCGGGCTGAGACAAACTAGACTGTTCTCTTTGGTTTACACACACACACACACACACACACACATATATATATATATATATATATATATATATATATATATATATATATATATATATATATATATATATATATACATATACATATACATATACATATACATATACATATACATATACATATACATATACATATACATATACATATACATATACATATACATATACATATACATATACATATACATATACATATACATATACATATACATATACATATACATATACATATACATATACATATACATATACATATACATATACATATATATATATATATATATATATATATATATATATATATATATATATATATATATATATATATTTATTGTGTGTGTGTGTGTGTATTTTTTATTTTACATATAGTGTTTCGTGAGAAACCCCCCCCCCTATTTGGATAGCGTGTTCAGGAAACCAAAGCAAACAAAAAAGTCCAATAAACATATGGTCAAATGTCAATCGTTACGAAAACATTATTGAAAATAATTTTTATTCATGAAAAATTATTGTACTGCATTAAAAATTAAAGGTGTTTATTTTGTAACGTAAATACAAACTAATTAATTACATTCTCAAAAATACCACCTCGATGCATGCGTCAGCCCATTAGTAGATTGCACGGGTAGCATGTTAGAGTGCACGGTAATTATCTCTGATGAGTGCTGCGCAGTTAGTTATTCGACCGACTAGTACCTCTCTCGTGTTCACTAGTGTTTTATAAACTAATAACTTCAGTCATCCTCAAAGGCAATAATCAAGGGGATCGAGGTCCGGTGAGCTTGGTGGTCAATTCTGAAAACCCCAACGGCCTATCCAGCGTCGAGAAAAACGATTATTTACATGATTGATCACATCACGGCTAATCTCTATACCTTCCATACTTCACAAATAAGGCCAATCCTCGAGTACTGATCCCACATCTGGGGTTACGCTGCTGTTTCTACACTCGCTATTCTGGACTCCATTCAGAAGAGAGCTATACGTCTCATCGGTGCCCCTACCCTCACCCAAAGGCTGCCATTCCTTGCCCAGCGACGTGCCGTTGGTGACCTCTCTCTCTCTCTCTCTTTTATAGATATCTGCACGGCCACTGCTCAGAGGAGCTTTCTTCCATAGTTCCTCCACCTGCTGCCCCAACAAATCTACCAGGGGAACAGGACGAATGTACCCTTTTACTGTCCAGGTAACCAGACATAGAACATTTTGATATGCCCGCTCTTTTGTCCCAGGCACTTCCAAGTTGTGGAATTCCTTGCTGGCACATGTTTTTCCTTCTCCTCCGAATCTCCAAACCTTCAAGTTCACAATTAATAAGTTGCCCTTTTCCTCCTTGTCGACACCCACGGTACGATAGTATTTAGGCTGTAAGCCCTCGCGGTGTGTTGTTGAAATATAAAAAAAATGTGCTGATTTCGTTCTTATTCTTGTTCTTAGAACATGTGAGTTATGTTAGATTATTCCAGGAAGTAGGATTTCAATAAAACACGTACCTCATTCGACTAACGTTTCGCCTATTTCAGGGAATATTGTGTTTCTATGTCTTCAAGGAAACCCATGACACATATAAACATCCAAACTGACTCTGGGTATGGATTCTAGAGGGCTTAGTTAGCGCTCATTTGAAGAATTTTTTTAAATTCAAAAGTCGAAATCTCCTCATTAGTGAATTTCTCAAAGAAAGTCCACTAATATGTCTTATATATAATAGGTATGGTATTAGCACAGCATAGTTATAAGTGTGGTATCAGTCTACTAGCGCAGGCGCCTACCCCAATTTTACACTCTGCGGCTATATCAACACTGAGATAAAGGTGTAATGAGAACAAGTGAATTGTAAATAAACGTGGACAAAAGGTTTCATGTCATATTATAAGCATTACAGTAATATGCATACGGCTTGTTGGATAACAATAATTAAAGATTCTATTATACTTGGATCAAAATGGGTTATATTAGGGGAGACTAGATGCTATCGTTGATTAGTACTAAATGTTTATTGAAATAAGAGGGGCCACATTGTTCATGTAGATACTATCTAGGAATTTATTTGTAAATTAGGGTTGGTTTCTTTTCATTTGTGAGAGTCTAGTTGTTTGTACGGATATTTTTTAGACGAGGTATATATAGGAGAAAATCTAAGAGCTCAATAAAAAATGTAACGGGTGGGCCATTTAAGATTTGGAATTTGAATCGACTATAAAAAAAAACGAATGAATATTTTTTCAAAGTTATGAGTTTCTTAGAAAGATTGAAACTTTCCATTTAGGAATTGAAGACAACATCATTCAAATGACTGCCACGGCTAGCCTTACAATACCCCATTCAATCAGTCCAATTTTTCAGTACATTTTCGATTGTTTGGGCCTCTATTTCGCCAATGGCAACTTCGATTTCATGTTTCAAGTCGTCAATCGCCTCGGGATGGTTAGCGTAACACTTGTCCCTAACGGCTGCACACAAAAAAGGTCCAACGGAGTCAAATCGCAGCTTCTAGATAGACAATTGACATCAGCATTTCGGCTGATTATGCGATTTTCGAAAACAGTGCACAAAAGATCGATTGTTACGTTGGCAGTGTGGCTCGTTGCGCCGTACTGTTGAAACCAAATGACGTCTATGTCATACTCTTCAATTTTGGGAAACAAAAAATCTCTTAGCATGACGTGGTAGCGATCGCCATTCACCGTAACGGCGTTTCCTTGCTCATTTTCGAAGAAAAATGGCCTAATAATGCCGCCAGACCAAAATCCGCACCAGACAGTCAATCGTTGTGGTTGCATTGGTTTCTCCACGATGACGTGTGGATTTTCTGAGCCCCAGATACGACAATTTTGCTTTTTGACGTATCCTCCGAGTTGGAAATGAGCTTCATCTGAAAGATGATTTTTCGGTAAAAATGCTCATCTTCGATCAAGCGGTCTTTGACCCATTGAGCAAACCGAAAACACATCGGATGGTCATGCGGCTTCAGCTCTTGCACTAACAGAACTTGGTACGCATTCATACCGAGATCTTTATGCAATATTCTTCTCAAAAAAGTGCGTGAAATGTTCAATTCTTGAGAACGATGACGAGTTGATGTTGATGGTTGTTCACGCACACTCTGACCAACAGCAGCGATGTTTTCGATTGAGCGCACTGGACGACTATGTACACGGGTTGTTTTATCCAACAACGATCCAGTTTGACGAAGTCGCTTCACAAATTGATCCACAAACTGCGTTTTTGGCACATCCTTATTGTCAAATTTTTTTCGTAAATTTCTTACAGTTTGAGTAGAAGACTCACCACTTTGGAAATAACGTTTTAATATTTCCCAACTTTGTTCAAGCGAAAAGCGACCTATTTCATAAATGCCAAACATAAAACTAACTTTCTGTCACATAGGAAAGGTCATCAAACCTTCCAACCTCAAAATAACCTATAGTTCCAATTCCAAACGTTAGATGGCCCATCCTTTACCTATGTTTTTAAGACTGCCTTTTTAATCAGCTAATCGAATACCTAGACTTAAAGCCAATCTTTTAGTATAAACATATGATTATATGTACACGGTTGCAAATGTGGCGTACGTGTAGTAGAATATACAAAGTAATAAAAAAACTCTGGACGGAGCAAGTGCGTTATGGTAATGAATTTTCATAAAAATATTTTTAATAGCAAATATGTCTTTTTTAATGAAAGTAGGCATCCAGTTCGGTTACCATATTTTATCAAAAAAAAATTATTGTTTGAAAAAGTACAAACATTTTCCGAAAATAAACTTAATCTGTTCCCAAAAAATCTGGTTCGATTTTCCTGACCGACGAACTTCTTTAAGCTATTTCCCACCCACCAAAGTATAATTATTCACAAAAAGGCTTTCGACAAAACTTATAAAAATTTTTCATGAAAATTCACAAACAATTTTTTCACGAAAATCCGAAAACACTTTTTTACACTAAATTATTAAACATTTATCATTAATTACCAAAATTTCACAAAAATTTTACAAACAATGATTTCTACGGAGAGACAAAAATATTGTATACGGACCTCGATTTTTTTCACAAATAATATAAACGAAAACCTGCCTGAATGCGTGAATTTTTGATATGTGCCAAAAATGTGAAACAATTGAAATAACTAGAAAACAATTAATGCTATCAATTTTTTTTTACAAACATGCATTATAATTCGATGGAAAATGCAATAATATAAGAGGTGTTTGATTTTAAAAAAGAAAATTCGTATCACCAGCGACTTATGGGCCAGCCTCTGATTGTCAAAGTTTTATAAGATACAGCTCAAGACACCCTATAACTAAGGTACATAATTTTTTAGTAAGGGCAATGTTGAGCTTTACCGTAGACATGCGTCAGCCTTTATATATGTAAACAGATAAAAACTGAAACTAACACTGCATATGGGTTCTAGCGGTTTTAGTTCGCGCTCATTTGAAGAAATCTTTATGAAATCCAAAAGTCGCGATCTCCTCATTACCGAATTTTTTAACCTTACTAGTGACCTGTGCAGTGGTCGAAATTCGACCTTAATTCATTAAATTTTAAGTTTGAACGTTATTGATGTTCTTTTGTCATAGAGTATACAGTATACCTCAGTGCGACTGCTTGATCTCTAGACGTAATATATTATGTCAATAGTTTAACCACATGCTTTTATGTGTTTGACATTTCGCGTATTAATTAACAGCCAGCTCAGAAATGGGGAATCCGACTGTCTAATTAAAACAAAGCATTGTTTATTCTATTTGTGCAAGGCCGCGGACGAGCCCTGAGGGAACAAAAAAAAACACATATTATACATACATTTTATCTTTCTGCACTTTTCCCCAAATCAACTTTACCTATGCCAAATATCACACTCTTCCGCGCGCGTCATGTGCTTAAAAAGGAGTACAAACTTTTCTCTTCGCGTATATATATATATATATATATATATATATATATATATATATATATATATATATATATATATATATATACTCTATAACTACAACTATTGCCAAAGCATCAGAAACAGGTTCTATTTAAAATGAATTTTCTGTAAATATTTTAGTTAAATGATGAACAATGACGGTTGAAGCTGAAACTTAAGGGTTTGTAAAACACATTTCTTGCAATGTTTTCTTTGTACTAGGCATATTCGTCTTAGATTCTTTGTCTAAAAGTTGCCCATTTTGACGTTTCAAATCGCGACTTTTAGGTTTTAAGATGAAAAACTATAAAATGTTCAAAGTAATTTTTCTGAAATTTCTTGACCTTTTTGCACCAACAGGAACTTATATCTTGTGTGTAATATACAATAGATTTTGTTATCCACCCAAAATATTTGGTTTTTGTGCGTTTCTCTGGTCATCAGTAGCACCCAATTCTTTTTATTTTATATGCCTAAGGTATTTTTCTTTTAACTTACAGATCTAAATTTTAGTACATAATTGACTTTTTATGACATAAACCCGCGTATCAAAGTTGGTTGCCATAACTTTGTTATTTTCAGAGAAATAAAAATTTTCCTAAAAAAAACACAACATTTTTCGGGAAAAATTGAGCTCATTTTCCTGGCTAACGCACTTGTCCAAGCCATTTGCAAGAGGAAAGTAATCATCATATTTGATTTAACATATATATATATATATATATATATATATATATATATATATATATATATATATATATATATATATATATATAGTAGGATCCGGGTTTTACGAATAGCAGATGTAATTTAAATTTAATTTAAACTTATTATTTAACGAGCAAATTTTGGTGATTTGAATGGACTTGTGTAAGAGACAATGCTAAAATGTTTCTGATTTAAGGAGACCGCTTTTCAGGCGATTTCGGTTTTAGAGAGGTAATTATTGCGCTGACCCGTTCACATTTTTATTGGGATACACAGATGTGCGAAAGTGAACAAGAGGGCTTCGTCTTTTTGTGAATTTTGTTGCCTCTCTCCTAAAAATATGAACATTCAGATACACTAGGACTAGATGCACATATTTCTTGATCGAGACATGACACTAAGGGGTAATAAATTTTACCGTACACAACACAAGAGAAAATATGTATGGGTTCTTCCACAAAGACATTCAATTAATTCAGGAAAAGTTTGTGTGGAAGAGAAATTTGTGAATAAGAAAGTCACTTCTAATTGACTTCAAAATAACTTCCGAGAAATATCCGAGGAATATCAGGCATGTGATGTCTTCAATGCAGACTAGACAGGACTTTTTTACAAAATGTTGCCGGACAAAACTGTACAATTCAAAAACGAAAAATGTGTTGGTGAGTGATTATCCAAAGAGCGACTGACTGTTCTAGTTTGTGTAAATTATAATGGTTCTGAGTTTTGAAGACTATTGGTTACTGGCAAAGCACAAAAACTAGAATGTTTTAAAAATGTAAAGAGTTTGTCGGTGAAATATGTTACTAATAAAAAAGCATGGGTGACTGGCGATATTTTTAAAACTGAAGTAGAAGAATGTGATAGAGAACTGTATAGAAAAAAATGAAAAATTTTGCTTGTGGTGGATAATTGTGTGGCACATCCACAATTGATGAGTTTGAAGAACACCAAACTAGTTTTTCTGCCATCTAATATCACATCTGTACTGCAGACTTTAGATCAGAGAAGTATCAACTCTCTGAAATGTAATTACAGGAGACAACTCGTCACAAAAATAATTGACAACATGAACAAGAATCGGTGTCAACTTTCGGTAAATCCTTGTAGCTATTCGTCTCCTTGATCGTGCATGGAAAAATCTCTCACAAAAAACGGTACAAACGGTTTCAGGCATGCTGGTTTTTATTTTGAGCATAGAAATGAAAACGTTGATTTAAGCGTTTCGGAAGATGTTATCGCTGACGAAGATATCGCCGACGAAGACGATCACATTCCTCCGAGCGAATGTGCTAGTGTTACGAAAGTGTCGGATGCGATAGATCACCGGAACATCGATAATTCTATGCGAACTTCAGCTATTCCAACAGATTCCGAAATAATTGAAGCTGCAAATTTTAACGCTACTCAAGAAGTGATTCCGATTCGGGCAAAGATTTTAAAAGCCCCGAATGCACCAATGTTTCACTGCAACATACCATAGATTCCGCCGAGAAGCTTAGAATATTTTTAGGGAGGGCTTCAAACTCAGAGCATGATCTAGGTCTATTATCTTCCATAGAAAACTTTTTGGAAAGAAAGGAAAAAGAAAAACCGACAGTATAAATGAAAATCACAGACTACTTTTTATGATGTGTATAAAGTTATATAAAGTAATAATTTATTTATTTATTTATTTATTCATACACTATCCAACAGCTTAAAAGCCAAATTAAGGATGGGCCAATACACAAAACATAATAACTAACAATAAATAAGCTAACAATACAAAAAAAAAAGAAAAGTAATGCTGACAGAGTTAAGTAAGTATAAACGAACCAAAATAAGCAACAAACTTTGCACTACCATAATTTCTGCTTGCAAACTTTAAAACTGAACAATCATTCAAACAAATTTATTTAGAAACATTATGACAACAAAATTGTGTCATTTTAATACAAGCAAAATTATTCTACTTCTTTGTATTTACACAATTTATAATTATTACTCTGCTACAATAAACATACAGGGTGATTCTTTGCGAGTTGCTATTAGACGTTTTGGAAAAACTAGACTGACTTGGATTCTGAAAATTTGTCCTATGAGGCTTTCTAATACGCCCAATCCATCTAAAATATTTAGAACATCCTACGACTTTCGCTTATTTATTTATTTATTTATTTATTTATTTATTTATTTATTTATTTATTCATACACCATCCAACAGCTCAAAAGCCAAATTAAGGATGGGCCAATACACAACACATAATAAAAAACAATAATCACACTATACAAAAGAGAGTGACAAATTAGATCGCTTTGAAAAACATTTTTATCTCTGATATGTTACATGAGAAGATATCTAGGCGGTCTTGCAGTACAGAGTAATCATTGCACATCTGGTAAATTGGAGACGATCGGAGCAATCGTGTACGAGCAGTCGGGAGATAAAATGTGCCTGGAAAACGTGCTGCAATACGAGGCACATTGAAATTAAGTTGCTGAAGCAGACTAGGGCAGTCGAATACAGAATTGACCAGTTTATATAAAAATATAATGAAACTGCACTGCCTGCGCATCGACAGACTCTGCAGACTAAAGCGAAGAAGTAAACTTTCCTGAGGAAAACCAATAGACGGATATGGACCATCCTCACGAAAGCTAAGAAATTTTAGAAATTTCTTTTGCACTGATTCCAGGCTTGCCACATGTATCTCATAAGTAGGAGCCCACACAACTGAGCCATATTCAAGTCGGGACCTAACCAAACAGCTAAAGAGCAGGAGGAGGGTGTCAGTCTGGGAGAAATTTTTGCTGCTTCTTAGCAGAAACCCTAGAGTTTTGTAAGCAGAACTGACAGTCTGCTCATAGTGTGGTTTAAAAGATAGAGTACCATCAAAAAAAAAGTAGAGTATATACAGTGATGTGTTTTTTTTATGCGAATAAAATTGTTCATTCAAACTAGGCAGTACAGTTGACTTTCAATATTGATGGAAAGGGTTACAGGGAAGTAGTCTGGTCTGTACACTTACATATAGGTTTGGACATACCTACATTTTTTGTAATATAACATTTTTTCGAAAGAAAACAGAAAATTTTCCGTGAAAACCTGTGCCGATTTTCCTGGCTAACGAACTTATCCAAGCGAAAAAGGAAGGCACTTACTAAATTTGATCCAGATCGACTCATTATACATATAAAAAGCGAAACTGGCCCTGGCTATGGGTTCTAGGGGGCCTAGTTCGCGTTCACTTGAAGAAATGTTTTCAAAATTCAAAAGTCGATATCTACTGACTAGTGAATTTTTTTAAAGAAAATTCACTAATACCTAATTAATATTATGGCAGCATTAAGCGAAAAGGTAAGAATTGAAATATTAGTGATCTTAGGCTACGGTGATAGGGAACGTAGTTATAAAGGAGTATGCATCCTTTTTCATGGAGTGTATTCTAACCGCACACAAATTAATGAAGGATAGGTTTCCAAATTATTGAAAAAATTTAACGAAAGTGGTAGTCTCAAAGATAAACCAATAATAGGGAGACCAAAAGCTGGGGACTCAGCATGTGCGTTTTGGTAGTGAATGTTCATTAAATGCTTCAAATTTGAGTAACTCAATTTTCTATAAACTTAGAAAGTTTCATTTTGGTCTAAAGTAAGGACTTCCTCAAAGCAACTTATCGACCAAGTTTCATTAAAATATCTTTGTAATTTTCGGAGAAAATAATTTTTTCGAAAGAAAACTCAAAATTTTCCTGACTAACGAACTCATCCAAGCCACTAATAAAAAAAGGCACTTGCTGAGTTTCATTCAAATCGGTTAATTATTTTTTGAGTTATTGGTTGGATACATATATATATATATATATATATATATATATATATATATATATATATATATATATATATATATAAACTTATAAAAATTGAAACTCACCCCGGATATGGGTTCTAGGGGTCCTAGTTCGCGCTCATTAAAAAAAAAATTGCAAAGTCTCACCATCGATACGTCTCTATTAGTGATTTTTTTAAAATAAAAATTAACTAAAAAATAAAAATTTCACCTATACAAAATACTGCTGTTACAAGACCTGGTTAGTGGAGATTTTGAGAGGCGTGTTGAATTTTGTAATATTCGTAATAAACAACATTATTAAATACAGATGTAGAGACTTCTTCGCTGGCTTCGAAAGTGCTTGTTTTCTTATTCGTAAAATTGAACTTTATTCCTAGAATATGTGTTGATGAGGTCGAAGTAGTTTTAGTAATACTAACCTATAGTGCTGATCAATATGGGCCTTTTCTATTCTTTTGTCTTTCGCTCTTCGATTCTGGAACCATATTTTGATTTGTGTCTCAGAAAGTCTCAATGATTCTGCCAGTTCACATCTTCTTCCTCTACTAATATATTCCGACCGCTGATATTCAATTTCCAACCTTAACGTTTGTTCACTACTAAATGTTGTTCGCTGTCTTCTGGGCCGGCCCTCTTTTCTTCGTCGCCTGGCCACTATAACAAAATAGAAGTTTATATTAATATTTTACCTTCACTGACAATTTTTTTAAAGTTTTGAATTAACAAGTTTTACTTCCACATCGTTAATACGTGTGGAAGTATGGCATCCGCGATTAATGCACAATAAACCAAAGGTTGTAGTGCTATCGGGGCGGGGAGGCCGCGGACGAGCCCTGAGCGAGAGAAAAACCAAATGGCATCCGCGACAAAAATTTAAACAATTTTTTTACGCTTAAACGTCTTAAAAATTGTGAAAACATATAGAAAAAAGTCTGGACGCAGCAAGTGCGTTATGGTAGTGAATCTACATAAAAATGTTTTTAATAGCAAATATGTTTTTTTAAAGAAAGCAGGCATCAAATTTGGTTACCAGTATAACCTATATAGTACAAACAATGTGCCATGTTTCATCAAAATAACTGTATTGTTTGAAAATGTACAAAAATTTCTGAAAGTAAACTTAAAGTGTTCCTGAAAAAACTGGTTTCTTGGTCAACTTTATAGGTTAAAAGCAAATTTAAATGAAAATTCGCTACCATAACGCACTTGCTGCGTCCCGGATTTCTTTTCTTACAAACATGTATTATATTTCAATGGAAAATGCAAAAATGCAATAACATAAGGCGTGTTCGATTAAAAGAAAATTTGAATCACCAACGACTTATGGGCCATCCTGTAATTATAGAAATATTTGTAAGATGTAGCTCAAGACAACCTATAATTAATGTATACAATTTTTTTCGTATCTTGTATAATAACGGATATATTAAACTTTATTGATTTTTTACGAAAATTCGACAAAAATTATATACCATTAAACGATAAACTCTATAGCCAAACTACTGCCAAAGCATCAGAGAAAGGGTCTATTTGAAATGAATTTTCTGGAAATATTTTAGTAAAATGAAGAACAATGACGATTGAAACTAAGACTTCAGGCTTTGTAAAACATTCTTCTTGAGACACTTTCTTTCCGTAGCTCATATTAGTTTCAGGTTCTTTGCCTAAATATTACCAATTTTGACGTTTAAAATCGCGGCTCTGACGTTTTGAGGAAAACCCAAATTTATTTTCCTTTAAATGCCTATAACTTTTTTGTCTTAACCTAGAGAGCTGAATTGGTAGGTAACTTACCTATACCGATATAAACCCGCGTACCAAATTTGGTTTGTTAATTCCGGAGATATAAATTTTTTTCGAAAGAAATCACAAAATTTTCCGGGAAAACCTTCGCGGATTTTCCTGGATAACGAACTTTTCCAAGCCACTTGTAAAAGGAAGGTATTCATCAAATTTAATCAAAATCGGCCCATTAGTTTCTGAGTTATCGGTGTGATACCTATATATATATATATATATATATATATATATATATATATATATATATATATATATATATATATATATATATATATATATATATATATATATATATATATATATATATATATATATATATATATATATATATATATATATATATATATATATATATATATATATATATATATATATATATATATATTGAAACTGACCCCGGATATGTGTTCTGGGGGGCTTCATTAGCGCTCATTTGAAAAAAAATTTTTAAATTCAAAAGTCGGGATCTCCTCATTAGTGATTTTTTTAAAAGAAAAATCACTAACATGATTTGGGTACGAAATTTTTTTGTGTCTGTCGGTCTGTGGTCTATCGGCGACAGAAATGTCGAATTTTTTTTGCTAAAACGGCGTAAAGAGTCTCAAAACATATAGGAAACTTGATTCTGGTACGAACATTTTTTTGTCTGTCGGTCGGTCTGTCGGCATGTACGCCTGCCTGTTAGAAGGCGCAATAACTTTATTATTATTGTTATTATTATTATTAATTGACAACCGTATTTAAAATACTTGTAATAAGTGGATATATGTCGACTTTACGTTATATATAACCTGTATCTAATTCTGTTCGGGATTTTTTAGATCAAAATACGGCAATGCAGCAATGGATTTTTATTTATAGTTGTCATGGTGCCTATAATCAGTTACAATTTCCCCTGCTTGGCGATGCCTTAAACGGCGAAACCCGTTGCAGAGAATAAAACAAGCATTTATTAAGCCAGAAAAAAAGTTTTTATTCTGTATTGAGTATGGAACTGTTTCACCAACTGATCACTGTTTTAAAACGTTCTTGGCATTGCTTCCACGGAAAGTGAAATTAAAATAAAGATTTAATGAATTAGGAGAAACCCAATCAAGTATGCAACACACTGATATAAGCAGCTATAACGACATATGGTGATTTTCTTATATTGGGCTTCTCGTTTCCGTCAATCACGGCATATGTCATCCTGCTTGTTCATCATGCTGCCCCATTCTGCTCATCCTGCCGGACCATATTGAAATTCACACGTAACTATATCAAGCCCTTCTTATTCATATGCCTATTATATACATCATTCACTGTAGTTACCCATAATCGAGTTCTTGTGTGACGAATCTACCGTAATTCCCATTATTAAAAGAATGATAGGTGCACGCACGGTAATGGATTTCTCATGGATCATCTGGTAATACAATTCAGTATGAAATCAGATGTAAATAGATAAAATAATTCCAGATGGGGTATACATTCAAATATATCGCTGTAGAAATGTTTGCAAAGTCTCATCATTGATGACCACTATATTAGTGAATTTACATAATGAAAATACTCTAAAAATGCCAGTAATTCGCTAATGAGGAGATCTTGACTTTTAAATATTGATTAAAAAATATGCGATGTTTTGACAGCACGTTAAATTGTAGTTTGTGATTTGTAGGTGTTGTATTTTATTGAATTTTTCTAGAAAAAAATCACTAAAGAGAAAATGGCGACTTTTGTATTTTAAAAAATGTTCCTCAAGCGATCGCGAACTAGGCCTCCTAATCGAAAAATATCCTTATGTAACGTATCGTGAAATTTGGTGACCTGTACAGGGTGGCTCAAATTCGAGCCTCATCATTGGGATCTCGGAAACTGTAAGAGATACAACGTCGGTTAAATAATGACAAAGTTGCGTAATTTGATGCTCACCAAAATGCAGTTTAGAAAATTAGAAAATTCCGAATACTTCCGGTGATAATCGGAAAAAACCGAAAACTCATAAAATCTGTTTTATTTTTTTCTGACGTTATTTAAAAAGATATAGCAAAATAAATCACACTTCATCAAGGTCGCTTTTTCTCTCCTACGAGATGGCGTTTTCAAATTTGAAATCCGATGTTTCGTCTTTCAGAAACCATAATCAACTCCATTTTTTCAAATACGGCCCTGGGTTTTTTATTTCATAATTTGTTACCTTGGACTACCTTAAAACAATGCCTCATCACAACTTTTGAATTTCAAACGTTTTGATAACAAAAAATGACATCTTCCGTCTTTCTTGAAAATATTTAATACGACTCTTCTTTTGAAACAAAATATTTATTCCATAATATAATTTGATTAGGTAGGTAAAGGTGATCCCGAATTTATGATTATGAGTCAAATATTTTAAGTTCAATCCAATGCAATGCAATGACATATCTGTTCTTTCTCTCGGCGGATTTGATATTCAGAAATATCAAGCTTGCTTGTCATAATATGACAATAGAACTTTTGACAATTTAACTTTCAAAATAAACATTAAGAGAGCAAAAATGGTGTTTGCCAATTTTGAGAAACGTGATATGCTTCGGATTTATTTTAGTAATAACAGAAACTCGCACCTTTCATGTGAACGGTATTTAGAGCAATACCCCGAGCGTCCATAACCCCATTATTCATATTTTAACAATTTGGACAGAAATTTAGGTAGTTTTGGTAGTTTTGGTAAACCTAGAAATTCGTACGGCCAACGAATGAAAGCTGAAGATGAAAAAGCTGTTTTAAATGCTGTACGCATCGTTATAAAATGATGCTATGCAATCTTTTATTGCTATAATATTTTGCGATAACATGTCAAAGATATTTCACTAAAACGTTTTGTTAAAGGTTACGGAAAATCCTCATGGTTCAACACGGCAATTTGCTTCAGAACTGAATATGAATAGAAGCCGAATTCAGAGGGTTTTCAAAAAACATAAGTATCATCCCTATAAACTTCATGTTTGCCAAGAACTAAGACCAGGAGACAGGGCAGAAGGCTTGAATTCTGCAATTGGCTTGATGGAAAAATGCAACAAAATGATGATTTCTTAAATAAAATCATCTGGACAGATGAATGTATTTTTTCCACAAGCGGCCTTTTTAACAGAAACAATTAGCATTATTATGCAGTAGAAAATCCATACCAAAATCGGCAAGTTCGAAGACAGGGACGAAAATCATTCAATGTTTGGGTTGAAATGTATCGAACCATAATCTTAGGGCCAATTATTTATTATGGAAACTTAAATACTGAACTGTATCTTAATTTAATCCATAATTATATCGATGCGCTTAAAGATGAACCGTTGAATGTGCTGCGGCAGCTGTGGTGGCAACAGGATGGTGCACCACCCCATACTGGAAGAACAGTAACCGAGTTTCTTAATGAAACATTTCCCAATTAATGGATTGGAAACCAAGGAGTGGTGCGCTGGCCTGCCAGAAGTCCTGATTTGTCCCCGCTGGATTATTTTGATGGGGATTCTTGAAAAAATCGCTTATTCAAGGATACTTTTCCGAATGATATAAACATTTTGCGCCAAAAGTTAGTGTTAGAATTCACAACTCTACGAGCAAGAGGAAGAATAATCCACCGGGCTGTTACGAACAATATGCAAAGACGTATGCGAAAATGCATAGAAGTCCAAGGGGGCTTATTCAAACATTTACTTTAGGTTTTTTAATTTGTCAATTTTAAATGTTAAGTAAGGATTAAATATTTTCAAGAAATACTGAAA